>CM068826.1:16867158-17155959 GCA_028554795.2 Sinohyriopsis cumingii
ATATGTATGTATGTATGAATATATGTATGTATGTATGTATGTATGTATGTATGTGTGAATATATGTGTGTATGTATGTATTTCTATATGACTGACTGACTGACTGACTGACTGACTTTATTTCCTCTTTAAAAAGAGATTACATCAGAATAAACAAATTCATGATAATACAAGATCATAAAATAAAACAGAAAATTGACACAAATGCAATAGTAATACTGTGTCAGCTACCGTATTGACAAAACGAAATATCTCAATACCTGCAATTATGCAAATCTGCAGTCATTTGGCGGAGCAAGGCACTAATCTTTTAACAGTTGCTTGATGATGATAATATTTCGAAAAGTTAACACGTCTATAGTGTTATGTGCTTGACATTAAGTTCGAGATAGTAACGAAAATGAAATGAAAAACTTATAACAGTGTAATTCTATATGTAGTTTTTTTTCTTCATATGATGCATGTATTTATGCATATATATACTTGTTTGCGCGTATGCGTGCGTGCATGCATTTATCTATGACTGACTGTCTAAATGACTTAGTTACCTCTTCAACAAGAGTATATCAGGTTGCTAAGATGCATATTATACATATCATAGGATTATGAGACACATCATAGACGAGAACGCAAGCATGATACATACATCGTCAACTAATGCATTTATAAAATGAGATATATAAATACAGAAAACCATATAGAAATCTCTTGGAAATAAACATAAACAAATACATAAACACACACACACAAACAGCTGTCATATAACAAAATTTGCGGATTTGACAAGAAGACTTTGCCCTTTAATTATTTATATTTAATGTTAATTTACTACTTACTTTTAATATCATGTTAGGGCATGTTAGTTGATAGTAGCGCACACATTTTATTGTAGAATGAAGCTATGCTGTTTGCGGTCACCAAAATGAGCCTATCTAATACGTCATCGTCAATAGACGACATGCAGTCAACCCTGCTTCCAAGAAGTGTCTCGGACAATATATCGTCTTCTTGATTGAATAAGTTAACCCCGACTTCACCTCTAAAGTGTCGATCACTCTCTCAAAGAAAACGTTTCGTTCTTCAAGTAGCATTTCGCAGTCTAAAATAAGATGTTTCGCTCTGTTGTCAGTCTCTTTTCCACCGAGTTTGCTAATCGTAACATTACCAACATGCATGATATATAGTTTCACTATTTCAGAGAGAGGCCATAACTTGGATGGAAATTTATGCCCAAGTATGAATATATGTGTATGTATGTATTTCTATATGTATGTATGTATGCATGTATGTATGCATGTATGTATGTATGTATGTATGTATGTATGTATCTAGAGAAGGTCATTAATGCTTAGTCTGCAATTGATTTTCAACGTAATTCTTGCCGTGTGTCACGAAGTAAGAATCCAAAGTTTTCTTCATCAGATGATGTTATTTTATTGAATGTAAATGATTGGTCACAAAAGTTGTAATTATATAGAGGATAGTTTACTTTACTACTTTAGTACAGTATATATTTCATCGTTCTTTTTACAATAAACGTGGTATTGATTTTAAAAGCATTTTTTATGTGTGTTTTGTACGAGAAGATGAAATATATAACCAGTTTATGAGTAGAAAGGAACATTTTATGTGTATTTTATGCTAAATTAAATATACTTCTGTATCGAAGTTTCATACCTGCCACTCTCAAGCACTCCACCCCACCCCACAGCCAGTTGTAACTCTACCCCAATTTCAAAATGAGTATATTGTAAGGTGCACACCTAGGTCAAAGTTTTTGCATCTTGCTTATATTTCTATTATGAGACACGTGGACTTGCATTTAAAGTGTATTGAGAGAAGAACAGTTTACCTTTTTCAATCATCGGAGCATTTTAAAACAAGAAATAATGCAGAGGCTGAACATATCCGACAGGCAATTTAAAATATTCTAGAAATAAAAAGGTTTCCGATGGTTCAAAAACAAGAAGCTTCTTTACTGAATTAACATAAAATCTTCCGTCTCATGGAAGCAAATACACAATGTGTTCCGTCTCATGGAAGCAAATACACAATGTGTTCCGTCTCATGGAAGCAAATACACAATGTCTTCCGTCTCATGGAAGCAAATGCAGAATGTGTTCCATTTTCAGTTGATAACGGCAAGGTGAGGGTATATTTGAGGTTCAACCTTCAGAATGTATGAATGTGTCACGCATGTGCGCCCTATACGGACTCAAATCACATTTAGTTTTCCTATATAGTCCCTATATTTGTTTCTTAATACTGACATTTCTACTTTTTTCGAATCCCGATAGACAATTTGTTAATCTAAAATACCCTCAAACATTAAAGCACAGTAAGGTGGCAGGGTACAGTTTCGTAAATCGGCTCCTGGCAAATTTCATAACTGAAGGCTATGTTGTGACGTTTCAGCTATTATTGTTTACTATTTAAAGATATGAATATATTTGTGAAATAGGTGTTTCGGACATGTGTTGTTCTTGAAACTGATGTCAGAATGTTGATAGTGAAATACCAATAGTTGGCTAGGAAGAAGAGCTAGCCTCCAATAGCAGTAAACACATGGGTTTAGGGCAAGTAGAATATCTCAAAACGGCGTGGGTGACAACTATTTTCAATTGCATCCTCCTGTTTAGTACACTCTGTTTTGCAGAACTGCATCTAGGAAAAGGGTTTGTTTTTCACTGTGAGCATCACATAGTGTCAAAAAGGACATTCGAACATGAAAATTGCAAGTATAAATTTGGGATTGGGGTGCATAAATTTCTTCTGCTAAGAACTGCCATAGACTTCTTTGGTCAATTGGATAATATTCTAATGCTTATTTTTAATATAGGCATCTAAAAATATGGACCTTTTTAACCTCACCTGTGTAATTGAGTTTTAAGATTTTTTTATACTAGGTCTCTGATAGCGGCATTAAATTTACACATAGAAACTGGCCCCTGCTCCCTAAGGTTATAGGGCATTTTTTTTTTTGAGAGGCTGGACTGTGAAATAAGCACAGTGTAATGAGATAATTCACTTCCCCGGATCTGCGTCAGTGCTTCATTTTTCACTGTGCACTGTCCCAGAAATAAAAACAGAAAACCATACCATAACGCTCATATTCTAAAGAATGAGAAATTGCCGTTAAATTTATACCATAATTACCTAAATCTAGCTCTTGCATCACCTTCAATAATTGCAGGAAAATTGTTGGCGGTAAGGGTTCCGTACCGGGCGCCGCTGAGAGAGCTAACAGCGCTCCCCAAACCCCTTAGTTGCGCACCATTTACGCCACTGACCCCAGTCACCATTTACGCTTAGTACGCCTCTGGTGAGTACTGAACCGGAAATGATAATTGTGACACGAGTCCATACGAAAGAAACACAAGGCCATGTCATGTCTGCGAGTTATTCACTTTTAGGGTGACATTTTCATGTGACAGTTTTACTGTTCCAAGCTTATTTTACCAAGTATGTAGAAACAGTCACTGAATTAAGACATGCATTTGATTTCGAAGATTGCGTGGCAAGAATATAAAGCAGAAACATTTCAAATGACGAAAAAGTGAGAGTAGATTGAACTGTTTCGTAGTTTATATCCTTCCAGCAACTTAAGATGATTAAGGATTATTAAATTAAACGCGAAATAGGTTATGTTCATGAAAACGAAGGAAACGTTGAAATTGAAACAGTCAGTTAAACAAAAAGCGTTATATTTTATTCAGTTCAACTATAATCTTGTGAGAACTTCTTGGAGTTTTCAGTCTCACATGTGCTGTAAATAGCAATGCCAAGCTTCCAGGCAATCATTGCAGTCCACGAAAAGTTTCCAAACTAACTCTTATGGGAATTGGGTCACCGCTGTACAGATCATGACACTGACTGATCAATCGAGACTCAGATATTTTACTAGTATATGCTACTAAAATTCTCATGACAAATTAGGCACGCTACAAGCAAACTGGAATGTTGAAGCAGCGTTGAACAGTTAGGAATGTAAAGGGGGTACGTGTACATTGAGAATATGGCCCGTAGAGCTTCATCCTGGACAAAATACAATTCCAGTTTTATATACACTTATTCTACTCATATTGAACTGCATTATGTCAACAGATGCCAGGAATGAAACAGGTCGAAAATTTAGGTTTTGTATCGTATATTTGGGATGTTCAGTCACACAAGTTGACCGTCATTGTAATTGTCATTGTCGAAAAAACATTCCAAATTTGGGAAATCAATTCCTCCGGTGAATTCCTAACTATTGTGTGTTAAAGGTTTTATTTCAATGAAAATATCTTACTCAGTCCACACTGTGAGCAAAGATTCGAGTTACTTCCCTAAGTGTTGAGATAGACAAGTGTGTATAGGCTACGCAGATATAGCACAGAGAAGACAATCAACAACGTTTCTAGCAAAGTGATCTCACACACATCAACTTTATTGTACAAGTAGGCTTGCCTAAGGATGTGTTTTATTGGCCATTTTCGGCCATTATTTGGCTATTTTCGGCTAGATAAACATTGAAGCGGCACAGAGTTCGGAAAAATGTGCACAAGAACGTTTGTTATTCATATCCGAGATTATCCTTGCAATGATCGATTCCGTCAGTAAGAGCAATTTAAAGACAGAAAATAATACAATAAAAATGTATCTTGTTAATGTTTCTGTGATTAGACACGTGGTCTTACATATGAAGTATATTGAGAGTATGTTTGCCTTTTATGACAAGTAATTTAAAATATCTTAGAAAAAAAGTTATAGAGTTACCTGCAATATGAAATATATGGTGGGGTTTCGAACCCGCGACCTCTCACACACTCGAGTCAAAGATCGCAGAATAAATGGAAGAAAATAATTTACTTGAGTCTTCAATATTATTCCATCAGTCCTGGCCCTCACTATGAAAAAGAGACACATTATCAAAACATTATTCCATTAGTCAACAAAACCCTAAAGATACAAGGACAGAAAGGTGGAAAAGTGTTTATCAAGCAGGAAGGGTATATCGAAACGATCGTTAAGTCAGGCGACTCACACAAAAACAAATAGGCAACAATTAAATTGGAAAAATAAAGAAAACACAAATCACACTGAATTAAAAATGTTTTCTAAATAATCTACTTACACGTTAAAGAACCATGCAAGGACAACGATTTAGATCCATATGTGTCTTTATTCGTCTTGTGGAGTAGGGCAGAACGGATCATGTGGTGTAGGGTAGTACGGATCATGTGGAGTAGGGTAGTACGGATCATGTGGTGTAGGGTAGTACGGATCATATGGAGTAGGGTAGTGCGGATCATGTGGAGTAGGGTAGTACGGATCATGTGGTGTAGGGTAGTACGGATCATGTGGTGTAGGATAGTACGGATCATGTGGAGTAGGGTAATACGGATCATGTGGAGTAGGGTAATACGGATCATGTGGAGTAGGGTAGTACGGATCATGTGGAGTAGGGTAGTACGGATCTCGTACATGCTGTCACGGAATTTTGCTCATTTATTGTTAACATATTATTTGGAATAGAATGTACTCGGGTTTCGTTTCTGTGGGTGGTTTATCTATATCATAGATTCTCATGACACGCATGCGCTAAGCAACACCATAAATTAATAGTTTGATGAATAAACTAATTAAAACCCCAACATTAAGGAATTTCTAGAAATGAAAAACCATAAATAATTTTCAATGTAGTCAGACAGACGCAATTGCATATTCCCTTGAAGGTCAACAGAACTCTAAGGACCAGAATTTTGAGATAGTTTATAGAAATTGCAACTTGAGAATGTGCTGAAGTTTTCATAAAGCAATTGGCACAGATCAATGGAAATGACTTAGAGGTATGAACATATTCATTTTGACTTACCTAACTGAACATATGTGTGTGTGTGGGTGGGTGGGTGGGTGGGTGGATGTGTTTGTGATCTTTGATATTTATTTAAAATATTTGCAAACTGGCTACCTCGTGCTTTGTACATTCTGTCCATTTATGTACTTGTATCACATGTACTTACTTGTATCACATGTACTTACTTGTATCACATGTACTTATTACAATCAGACTTTGATCATCCCATACGAGATCAATGCATGCCATACGAGATCAACGCATCCCATACGAGATCAACGCATTCCATACGAGATCAACGCATTCCTTGAGTCTTTATGACATTCTTTGGCTCTTTATCTCTGTTCAAATACGAACTTTATCTCACTTTTGTCAGCCTATATATTTGTCTGGTATAATTTTTTTCCTTTTGTACTAATGTGTCATTAATATACAATACGCAAGACGGACCAGCTCATTTGCGGAGCCTTTTTGACTTCCTATTACGATTCATGCATTTAGATAGCAGTATTATCATATATGTCTCACATATACCACTTTAATTACCGAACTAGTTTGCTATTATTTACAAGTGTCTCATAATTAATTAATTGTCTTAATTTTATTATCTTAAAGTCCAAGAAATCATATATTGAAGCCAATAATTTCTTAACAATAAACCATTTATTGTAAGATGATGATGATCATTGACGGCAGTTAAACAAAGAGTATAAATGCATTCTGACACTATTTGTAAGATGGTTTACCAAATGTTCTAATTTATGAAATAATACATTCATGACTTTATGGTGCAGTAATTTTTAGGAAAGGGACATTTAAAATGTACAGCTATTGCATCATTAAAAGGGGAAAAGCAAAACAAAATCTAAAGAGGCACTACACGTCCACGAATCAAGATTTAGACCAACATTATCCAATTGGTACGAAGGTAAAATAAGACAAAGTTGCTTCCCTAAACGAATCTTAATGGCCAGCAAGTGTTTTTTGTCGACTATTGAGCTCACGTGACTGTATTGCTGAGGTATATATAAAGATAAGCTGGGTGTTAGCTAAAAAGCAGAGACCATATTCAGATGGAGAAACTGTTAAACTATGTTTCCAAGAGAGTGCAGATTCTTTATTTGCTGAGTTTAAGAACAAACATGAGATCAAGAAACAGATATCAGATCTTCAGCTGTCTCACCAGACGGTAGCAATACGTGTTGAAATTGTATCTCGTGATATATCTGAGCAGTGGCTTTTTGATTTGAGGAATACAACCGGTTTCAGTCTAGCATTGGATGCGTCATGTCATGTCACTGATACAGAACAACTTACAATTTGGGTTAGATTTGACATGGAACATAAATTTAAAGAAGAATTGCTGGCACTGGTTCCATTACAATGGTGGGACGCAGAGTAGGCTTGATCGGATTGCTAATGGGAAGGTACTGGCAATATTCTGTGATCTAATTGAAGAAATCAAGATCTTTCTCACAATCAAATCCAAGGAAGAATTGTTAAATTATCTGGAAGCGCCAGTATTCATTGTTATGCTAGCATTTCTTACTGACATCTCACACCACCTGAATAAATTTAATTTGAAATTGCAAGAGCAGCATCAAATATTGCCAAGTCTGATGAAGAAAATTAATGTTTTAGAAAGAACGCTGGGCTTATTCATCAATGAATTGAATCATTCAAATTTTACACACTTTTCAGCACTTTCCAAGAGAGCACAAGAATTTACAGATCTGGTAAAAAGTGAGCAGTTCAACATATTAGAAGAGGTAAAATTGGATTTCTCTGTTCGTTTCAAAGACATTCGCAGTCTGACTCCTCTGCTACATTTTGTTGAAAATCCATCCACATGTGATATTTCTATCGTAGCCACAAAGATGCAGTTATTGGGGGATGAAGGTGCAGTGCAGCTTGAAATTATTGAAATGCAACAGAATATGGCTTTCTTGAAAACCATAAGTATACGCCGCCAACTGAATTCAGGATGACATGTTTCTTGTGATGCATTTCCACACATATCGAAATGTTGTAAAGAAATATTGACAATGTTTGAAAGTACGTACGTCTGTGAAGCTGGGATTTCTGCAATTTCTGAAACTCTTCGACTGACGAACATTTAGAAAATCAAATCAGGGCAGCAGTTACTGAATATCAACCGCAAATAAATCAAATTGCAAATACAATTCAAAGCCAAATATCTCACTAAAAACGTGCTTGAACCTTTATTGCTATACGTTTTTACGCTGAACTATTAAAAAAGAAAAATAATTGGGAATAATTTTTATAGTCGTTGCTTGTAAGTTTCCTACTGCGGCAATCGGCTTCAAGAAAAAATGTTCAGTGACCCATGGTGTCACAAAGGTTCAACAGCACTGCTCTAGATGACGAACTGGGAAATCCAAAAACTGATGTTGGTAAAATTTTCATGACAAAATATTTAACAATCGCAGTATCGCAAAACGCATGTTTGGTTACAAAAATAAATAAAAAATTATTAGGAAAAACATTGCTACGAATATTTTGAAAGCTCAATATAAAATTTTACAATTCATCAATATACAATATGATTCAACCCCCATATTTATTTTAGTGTCTTTGGTGACTACTGCATTTCTATAGTGGTTGACAATAACAAGATTATCTCTCATTACATATTTGAAAACAACTTTTACACTTTTTGTAATCGAACGCCAATTATATAAGAAACATTGATCTTACACTTTAGGATTATATCTCTTAGACTTGTATATATTATTTTATATACAATGTTTAGAACTTTGTATCTTTCTTATTATATCGTTTAATTGTACATGTACATTACGGACGTATACACTATTTTTCTCTCAATGGTTCTAATATTCGTCAGTAATCCCCCTAAACTATATAATCTGCTTTATTCAAAATATAGAATCCAAACAACAACAATCTTTAGGCATCTGTTGGTACGAATCTATGTATGTCTTAATAAATAAAAATAAAAACCAAAACGTTTAGTACCATTCAGCAAATATTATAATTTTCCAAATTTAAATGCGAAGTCCAAATGTGTAGAGCATTCCACATGAATTCCAGTCGTGAATGTTGCTGATGTACAAATTGTCTTACTGTTTCACAGTTATATAATCCAGAATATCTTTGAAGGAATCACAATAATTCGAAAAATATTGTTTCAGTTCAAAAGTCGACAAGGATTTATTTGTAATTCCAATAAATAATTCCAGCAAATAAATCGTCTCAAATTATAGCTGAAAACTAACCTTGATACCACAAAGACTGATGTTAGGAATTAATCATCTTGATCGACCGTATACACATACCCACATTACCTACGTCGCATTATTCTCTCTGAAAATTAAATCCATCCTCATAATGGAAAATTACCTGAAATGTAACTAAAGTCATATCTGTTTACTTACATTGTAGCGAATGAACCTAACAAAAGTGAGGTATACCATGTTTTCTTGAAGGGATTTTTTTTTCCTGAACTGAAAAGCAAGTGAACACGTTGCTTTCAAATGATCATTATATTAAAACATAATCAACAATTATGAACAAAAATTAGCAATGTAATATTTTGTTCACCAATGATCATTATAAACTACCATAAACACACAACGTAGATATAAGTCGCACTGCAAAATCTATTATTTAGCATATAAAGTTTTGCTAGTCTAAGTCATTAATTAGAATGTCTCAGAGACATGACATATTAAGTTAAACAAATGACTTTCGTTAGCTGTTAATGGCAATTTGTTTTAGTTAAATAAATATTTAAAAGTATTACATTCGGTGAGGTAGTACTCAATAGTTCCCAATGAGCATTAAACACACACAACCACACACACACACACACACACACACACACATATATATATATATATATACATATATATATATATATATATAGAGAGAGAGAGAGAGAGAGAGAGAGAGAGAGGCAGACAGACAGACACAGACAGACAGACGGGGGGAGAGAAAAATAATATTTATTGTTACTTTCAAATAACAGCAAATTATAAAGCGGTAACATTATTTCGGAGTATAAGTGCAATGTTTAAGGGTCTAATACTTGTATTAAGGGTCTAACACTGGTATTAAGGGTCTAATACTGTTGTTATCATTTCGATTATTTGAAAAGCGATTTACACATAAATGAATGTCTTGTCTTATACAATCATCAGCTACAGTATAAACAAATCCCCTGTCCTATTCATTCATCGTTTCTGACATAAACAAATCCCCTGTCCTATACAAACATTGTTTTTTGACATAAATCCCCATGTCCTATACAAACATTGTTTTTTGACATAAATCCCTATGTCCTATACAATAACTGATCTTAACATTCGCTATATAATATGTGAATTCTTCAAATTTCAAGCATATGGACAGTTGTAGATAGTGGGTAATGTAAGTAAGAATATTGTATGCACTTAAGTACGTAAGAAATAAATCTGATTTGATATCATTTTAACCCCCACCCCCGCAATTTATCAACTGCTGCCGTGAAGATGATACTAGTTTAATCTTCGTAGCGGAATATATGGGCTTAGAAGATCTACTCGATATAGCTAGCATTGTCAGAAGATCTAATCGAAATAGCTAATAATGTCAGAAGATCTAATCGAAATAGCTGACAATGTCAAAAGATCTAATCGATATAGCTAACACTGTCAGAAGATCTAATCGGAATAGCTGACAACGTCAGAAGATCTAATCGATATAGCTAACACTGTCAGAAGATCTAATCGAATAGCAAACTTTATCACAAGATCTAATCAAATATCTAACACTGTCAGAAGATCGAATCGATATAGCTAACACTGTCAGAAGATCTATTCGAAATAGCTAGCACTGTCAGAAGATTTACTCAAAATAGCTAACACTGTCAGAAGATCTAATCGAAATAGATGACACTATCAGAAGATCTAATCGAAATAGCAAACATTATCACAAGATCTAATCAAATATTTAATACTGTCAGAAGATCTAATCGATATAGCTAACACTGTCAGAAGATCTATCCGAAATAACTAGCACTGTCAGAAGATTTACTCGAAATAGCTAACACTGTCAGAAGATCTAATCGAAATAGCTGACACTGTTAGAAGATCTAATCGAAATAGCTGACACTGTCAGAAGATCTAATCGAAAAAGCTAGCATTGTCAGAAGATCTAATCGTAATAGCTAACACTGTCAGAAGATCTAATCAATATAGCTAACACTGGCCAGGTCAGACATTATTCAAATGATGCATTCCTTTCATATCATAATTCATATTTACTACTGGTCTCCAGGTATGTTTGTGAAACACATTTAATCCGTCACCTTACAATTTTTTATGTTCAAGATTGTGTGAATTAAGCATTTGTAGTAAAGTATTTTCAAGAAACCTTTAACGACATGACAAGGATGAAAACAAATAATATGTCTTAATATTGTATATATACTGTAGTTACTAAATGTCAAAGAAAACTTAAATATATGGACGAGACTTCCGGTAATATGGTTTTCAATTTCATACTTCATATTCAGGCATAAAGATTGCGAGGAAAGGTCAGTACTAAACATTCAGTCCTTTAAAATGGAATCTGTCAGGCTTCAAGCATATATTGCCGTGTTAGAAGAAAATAAGAAATGACAGCAAATGTTGTTTCAGGAAATGTCTTATTTCGGCTCCTTATTCATGCGCTACCAGCTTAAACGATTGTTTGATCCAACACCTGCTTTGATGCATTTTAGGTTTATTGAGTGTTTATTCATGTTTCAAAATTGGAAACAATCTTCATAGATATAATATTATGCAACATGGATGTTGTTTAGTAGGAGATGGGGCAAGTGGACGATGTGTTTAAAACAGAGAGGGAGTCTCTGGCTAATATCTTTAAATAAGTGAGGGAGTCGTTGGCTGATGCATTTAATACAAAGAGGGAGTCTCTGGCTAATATATTTAAATAAGCGAGGGAGTCTTTGGACAATGTATTTAATACAGAGAGGGAGTCTCTAGTTAATATCTTTAAATAAGAGGGGATTCGTTGGCCAATATATTTAATACAGAGAGGGAGTCTCTGGCTAATATCTTTAAACAAGAGAGAGATCTTTGGCAGATATCTTTCAAAAACAGATATAGTCGCTGAAAAGTTCATGAATGAATTAATGCAGTTCAATAACTTCTATAGCGTATATATGTAGATAGATAGATAGATAGATAGATAGATAGATAGACAGATAGATAGATAGATAGATAGATAGATAGATAGATAGATAGAAAGTTAGATAGATATAGATAGATAGATAGATATAGATAGATAGATAGATAGATACAAAGTTAGATAGATATAGATAGATAGATATAGATAGATAGATAGATATAGATAGATAGAGATAGATAGATAGATAGATAGAAAGTTAGATAGATAGATAGATAGATAGAAAGTTAGATAGATAGATAGATATAGATAGATAGATAGATAGAGATAGATAGATAGATAGATATAGATAGATAGATAGATATAAATAGATAGATAGATAGAGATAGATAGATAGAAAGTTAGATAGATAGATAGATAGACAGATAGATAGATAGATAGATAGAAAGTTAGAAAGATAGATAGATAGAAAGTTAGATAGATAAATAGATAGAGATAGATAGATAGATAGATAAATAGATAGATAGAAAGTTAGATAGATACATAGATAGATAGATAGATTTTAGGCACGACCAATTGTGGTCGTGTGACAGATTACTTACATACAATCATTTGAAGAAACTACAAGTGATACGAATAATTTACTATCAGTTCTTGGACCTCAAATCGCTCCTATCAAACAAAAGCGTACTATTTCAGTTTATCAGTAACAACTTAATATTTAATAATTACGTTTGAATATTCATTACATAATTTTTATTAATAGTTTTACCTTTGAAAAACACAACGACATTTTCTTTCACAACCAAAATATATTTCTTATTGAAGTCATGAGCATAAAATATTTTTGGCGTATTTGAATAAGGTCTTTTCCTACCCATCTGAAATTTAAATTTAAGTATTTGAAACAGAGTCTAGCTCATTGGAAATCTCTAAGATAAAATCTGGTTTTAAAAGCAGGATGAGTATTAATCACCCAAAAATAAGTATACACATTCGCCTGGAGTAGGGCATTCTAAAAATCGTCAAGAATATTGGAAAAAATGGGTATTTCCATTCGAATTAAAGAAAACTCATCTTTGTAAACCTGTCTCAAATAAATTCGTCTATTGAGACAATTTTAATCTTTTGCCGCAAACTGCTTTTTTTCCTTTCTTTTTCCATGCATATTTATTCGCTTTATCTTTGACCTTGTTTTGCTGTGTCTCTTTCCATATGTTTGTATGTATATATATATATATATATATATATATATATATATATATATATATATATATATGTGTGTGTGTGTGTGTGTGTGTGTGTGTGTGTGTGTGTGCAATAAACTGACAACGACCAGTGCTAAATTAGTATCTAACTAGCCTGGGCGCTTTTGACTCTTTAATGAATCTTTTTCAAACGCAAATACAGAACACAGACAAGACAAAAAATTAAAACAGAATAACGGTTATGCTTGCGGAACGTTACATGGCTGTTTATACAGGAATTAAACCTGTTAACTTTATTATGGTTCAACTAGTTTATTTCTGCTGGTTACTTATACTGGAAAATATTTGTATTGACCTAGAAATTCATGAGCCATAACGACATCTGTTATTTTATGTAAATTTTTGTAAGTGCAAATTATATCCCGGATATTTCATTGTTATAGTAGTCATAGGCTATTAAGCAAATTAAGAGAATTATTTAAAAGAAAATGTGTCGGCTGCAAAAGATAAATTTATTTGTTCATGGTTGTATTTTATTAGTCTTTTTGGCGGCGTATCCAGTAAGATTCCTTTTGTTTCGTGGTTGGGAGCTCGAGTTGGGGTTGTGAGCAATTGCAATAAGTGTTATATCACTGAAAATGTGGCATGGGGAGGAAAAGTGTTCTGAGACTGGGCTTCTGTACAGCTTCTTTGTCATCCAGTCAGATCTATGAAGGTTGATCCTTTTGTGTAGCTTTTCAGTTTCTCCGACATACTGAAGGCTACAGATCTTACATGTGATGAGATAAATGACATTCTCTGTTTTGCACGTTTTGTTTGGACCATGTATGTTTAGTTTTTCTCTAGTCAGTGTGCTGAAAAATGTCCTGGTTGCTATCATATGTTGACACGTTTTGCACCTTTTATCGCCACAGGGGCCAGATTGACTAGGGTGGTCTTGATTATTGATTGGCGATAGGTTCGCCTTGACTAGGATGTCCATGAGGGTTTACATTTTGTTTAGAAACTGTTATGCAAAGTTTCTCAAACATAACCGTTTTTTCTGTTTTATTTGTTTGCCTTGTTAATGTTTTGTATTTGCCTTTGATAAAGACTCATTAAAGAGTCGAAAGCGCTCAGGCTAGTTAGATACTAGTTTCACACTGTTCGTTGTCAGTTTATTGCACACACACACACATACAGAGATATATATATGGAATGATCTATGATTGTTTCCAAGCCTTATCAAGTGTATCTAAAAATATAACAAATCATTCTTGATTTGACATGCGAGTGCTATATGTCTGTCTTTACATGGATGTACTTTTACTACCAACGGATGCATACAGAAAAGCCCATGACACGGTTGCTTCGCTCAGAGAGGCACTATAAGGTTAATGGAGTCCATTAGTAGATGTCAACCATTTATTTCTGTTCGACATTCCCATGCGTACTGTAAGTCTTCTGGCAGTAACAAATCATCAACTCGGCAAATCAAATTTTCTTATTCGCACTTTCTTCACAAAATAATGAACATAGCCTCCAGCTTTTATCCTTGTTATTTTTTTTAAAGATTGTTAATAATCCAATCACGAATAAATCTCACAAACATATTATTACATTAAAGATCAAGGATGACATCAATCAAAATTTGTGTCATAGCGGTCGAACGACAAAAGAATCTGTTTACGAATTCATTGAACGTAATTGGGATTTGTCAATGCAATGCAATGTTTAATCAGATACTTATTTATGGAAGAAAAACATTAAAGGAACAAAACAACAGTTTCAAGTAAGAGAGAGGCTTCATCGTTTTTGGGGTTTCGTTGGATGTGAAACTAATCGTCTTCATCTAATTTTAATGCGACCCGCAATATTAACGTATACACGTATATACGATATGGTGTCTCTCCAGCAAAGTCAAGACTGTACGTGCTATGATGGGCTCGCAAAACTAAAGTAATGAGCGCAGAGTACGTTTGACGAAAAGATTTTAGGCAAACTAGAAAAGAAGATACTTACTTTTATATAGATATATCAATATAGTATCTTGGACATGGAATTTAAAATTTGGAGAACGTTTAGCCGAATCACCAAGAGCAATTTTCATTTATGCACTCCACGTCCTATAGCTTCCGTTTATGTAAAAGAGGCAACGAAATCGTATGCACGGCGAAATTCTAGTTATGAAAATATGCTTGAAGATGAGGACGTGTATGTTGCTGAAAGACTGTAGAAATTTAAACACACTGGGAAATAACAGATGAGAAGAAATACGACAATGAAGTCTGCATGGGACTTTGAATAAGGAGTTACCCTGGAACGCCATCACGGTGATAGGTGATAAGGGTCCATTTCCGTCAGACGGAAAACAACTTAATAAGCAAATCAAATAAAACTGAAATACATGTGTAATAGTTTTTTTAATGTGCCTTTTAGAAGATACTCCCATTAATTATTCTCCTAAATTAAAACACAGAAGAGTATGAGGACATGAAAATCTATAAAAGGATATTTATTAGTTTAAATAATTTAAATAAGCATCATCGGATCTTGATGAAGTCTTCTTAAGAGAAACCAGTTTTGCTAGAAAACAGTAAACTAACTTAAAATTAAATTTATGTTAAACAGTGAACTAGTATAAAGTTAAAATATTTCATGTTCTTGGCAAAGGCTTCTTTATATATATATATATATATATATATATATATATATATATATATATATATATATATATATATATATATATATTTAATATGTGTGTGTGTGTATGTGTGTGAGAGAGAGCTTTTAAAGGAATATTCTGGATTCACTTAATAATATTGTAAATTCCTCTTACTTAATAATATTGTAAATTCCTCTTACTTTTGCCTTTATCGCTTCTGTGGCTTTCGTGGTTAGAGCATCCGCCTCGGATACGGGAGGTCACGGGTTCGAACCTCAGCGGAATCATACCAAAGACATAAAAATGGTGTTATCAGCTTACTCACTTGGCACTCAGCATTAGGAGTGTAGTGCTAGGTCTGGTCGGCCTGGTTCCAGAATAATATGTCTGGGAGGGTCATGATGCTGCATGTCTGTGGCATGATGCCCAAGTGATAGACATCACTTTGAAGCTGGCACAGCAGACATCGTGGCGATAGGACTGAACATTTTATTAAGCTACGTTAAAATCCAAATCACACACGCACACAGACACAGATACATTTTCCTTTAATAATATTGATAATTATTTTTTTAAAGTTTTACAAAACGTGTTGGTTTTGCTTATTTCTGTTACTTGGTTTATGACCATAGAGTGGCATAACATTAGCTACGATTTTATGAACCAATGTCCTTTAACTCGACTCTGCTTGTTCGGGAATGTGTTAGAGAGCTGTAATTTAGACCACATACTCAAATCGATAGAAATGTGGTAACGAGTACTATTGGGACATTATTGCACATGTGTTAGAGAGCAGTATTTGAAATCTTGGATAGATATTGGTCTGTTAAACGAGATACATTAGGGAAGATCCTGTCAAGATGTAATTGTAAATTTTACTAATGTGAGGAACAAATGTGATTTATCCCTTGATGTTTCAGTCAGTTATGACACAACTAGTAGTCGCACACGCTGACAACGGCACCAAGGATGTAGTGATTTAGTTAAAACCAATATCATAGGAAATACTTCTAGCATTCTAGAACGCTTCCAGTAGAAAGTACAAAGAATTACATCTTGTCTCATCAGGTACGGTTTGACGTTGCCAATGTTATGCACAATATATATATATATATATATATATATATATATATATATATATATATATATATATATATATATATATATATATATATATAAAATCCTCTATATTTATCTTTTAAAAAATAAGCTTTCCCTATAAAATTATAGTTTTGGAAAATACAACAATTCCTTGCAAGATTATAGGTTTTTTTTAGTTTTTTTTTAATGAAATGTAATAATTATCTGTACAATTATCATGTTAAATATTAAACAATTCCCTGTTCAGTTATCATATTAAATATATAACAATTTCCTGTTTTCTTTAATTGTATTATTCAAAACATTTAACAGTTCCCTGTAGCATTTTCTTTTACAAACATAACAATTCCATAATACATACCATTAGGAGTCTATGCTCATAAAAACAAGTAACAGAAAAGAGTGAAGACAACAAGCTTTGTAAAATTTAACAAATAATTTATTTCCCTAGAATACAAAGTGAAAAAGGAGAAGAAAAACATTACGGTATTGCGAATTAAATCCAAATTATAATCCAAGAATTAGAAACACAAGTCCTAGTAATAAAAATCCTGAATGAAATGGAGTTCAAGTCCCGATGAGTTTCAGAATTGAAGGCAATGACGTGTCTGTCATAGTCAGCGAAGTGCTGATGTGTCAACAGTTTCCTGTTGAATCACATAAATATTATTTCAGGTTCGAATTAAGTATAAATTCTAATGAATGTATTTATCCAAGAATTTTGTCAGAGCACTTTTGTATTTCCAGAGAAATTAATCACTTGAATTCAATAATGTGAAGAAAATAAAATTCAGCCCAAACTGGACACAACATATTACAGCTCAAAGTCCTAGACGATAGAGCACAAGTGGTAAAATCGTCCCAGACACAAGATAATATAGTTCTCGACTTGACCTCAGGTCACATTAGCATTTCCTAAAAATAACCATTACCGAATGGAACATAACCTTCTAGAATGGTCTTAATGAGTATTGTTTACTTAAAACACAATGACCTATACGATTCACATGGAAATCTACAAAACCCTGACCCTTACAGACATATTTATCACTTCTTGTTCACCAGAATAATAATTTGGTTAATAAGAACGTACACATAGACTATACTGAAGCTATTATTAGTTGTTTACATAAATAAAATATTTTAGAAAAGTCAATCAGGTCAAGCCGAAATTAACTCAATTTTGGACAAGATCAAGTCCAGCAAACAATGTTACAATACAATAACATGTAATGAAATAAGAAGAAAATTTAAAAGTAACTGACAACCAATTAAATTAAATATACATAACACTTCCGATTATAAAGAAAAAGAAAAAGATTTACGCAATAAAGCTTTCTTTTACAATTAGTCAAATACACATGTGGTAAAAAACATAAGATGAAATCTTATAAATGACACAAAGTATACATGAAACAATATATTTCTATACAAGTGAAAGTGCAACTGTTATTAAATTTTCTTCTTCCTTGATGTGAATAATATCAATATTATATTGCTGTAACAATAAACTCGATCTTAATAATCTCTGATTTGTTTAATATCTTGCCGATGAAAGTAAGGGGTTATGATAACTAAACACAATAATCGGAAAAGGAGCTGAACTAATGTAAACCTCAAAGTGTTGCAATGCCAACATCAAAGTCAAACATACCTTCTCGATTGTGAAATAATTTCTCTGGTGCTTATTTAATTTCATAGAAAAATAACTCACTGGATGATCAGCTCTACCCATTATCAAATGGAAAACTTCTAGGATGGACTTACTGAGCCTTGTTTACTTACAACACCATAACCGATACAATTCACATGGGAATCTCCAAAACCCTGACCCTGACAAATATATTTACTTCTTGCTTACTTGAATAATATTAATGTGGTTAATAAGCTCATACACATAGAGTATAATCAAGCTATTTCTAGTTGTTTGCATAAATGAAGAAAAAAAAAACTAAAGCCAATCACGTCTAACAGAAATGAACTTAATTTTGGACTAGCCCAAATCCAGCAAACAATGTTATATTACGATAACTTGCAATGAAATAAAATAAAATAAACTAACAGACAAAAAATTAAATTAAATATACATAACACTACATAACTGACTGTATAATTAGGCTTGGTTTCATAATTCTTTCCTTCCTTGTGAACATTACGAGTGTGAATATTGTGAGTGCTATACAGAGTGCTATACAGATGGCTTATTCCACAAAGAGTGGAGCAGACTATTTGCTGAGAAGAAACAATATTAGCGCTTTTCATCAAAAAAGACTGTCAATTTGCATATTTTCTAAGTTCATTACCATTTTTGTTTCATACAATAGGACACTGGAAGATTCGAGCGTCATTTGCGGTCTGTTATTGAAGTTCAGTCATTTATTAAATTGCAGATTAAAATTTGTGACGTAAGCCTTCAATAAGAAAAAGTTCTGGATACCGACAAATCTAATCTTGGTATTAACGTTTCCTTTGAAAAATTAATCAGCATCTCCATCAGCTGTTACTGTATTTTTTCACAGAACAAAGCAAATGACTCAGTGACGAGAAACCTTTATACATTATAACCCAGTAAAATTAATTAATAATGAAGACGGAATCAAAATTATATTAACTTACCGAACTTGTACAGATTTATCAGTTTCAAGGTTATATTGCATTAAAATGTAAATATGAAAACAAAATTACGTCAAGTAAAGGAACCTATACACCAGTTAATAAAAACGGAGTCACTTCCTCGTTCATGCTTTTTTTTTGTTGGACGATAAAGCAAAGGGCTTCCACAAGTGTTGGTGCGACCAACAGTATCAACTTATATATATATATATATATATATATATATATATATATATATATATATATATATATATATATATATATATATATATATACATTTCTAAATCAATGTTGTAGAAATCAAGAACTGAAAATTGGAAAAGGAGAGAGAGACAAAGAAAGAGAGAGCATAATACAAAAATGTAAAAATGCTTGGAAAGCACTTTTGGTTTACACTTTTTCCAAATTTTCATGAAACATTCTTTTATGTCCGCTTTGACTGCAATGTATTATTCTTATATGTTATATATATTCTTTAAAATTCCTTAATAGGTCATTTTGTGTAGGCATGTGTGCAAATAGTATCTTTAAGGTCATTTTATGTAGATATGTGTGTCAGTAGTACTTTTAAGGTCATTTTATGTAGATATGTGTGTCAGTAGTACTTTTAAGGTCATTTTATGTAGATATGTGTGTCAGTAGTACTTTTAAGGTCATTTTATGTAGATATGTGTGTCAGTAGTACTTTTAAGGTCATTTTATGTAGATATGTGTGTCAGTAGTACCTTTAAGGTTATTTTATGTAGGTATATGTGCCAGTAATACTTTTAAGGTCATTTTATGTAGATATGTGTCAGTAGTACTTTTAAGGTCATTTTATGTAGATATGTGTGTCAGTAGTACTGTTAAGGTCATTTTATGTAGATATGTGTGTCAGTAGTACTTTTAAGGTCATTTTATGTAGATATGTGTATCAGTAGTACTTTTAAGGTCATTTTATGTAGATATGTGTGTCAGTAGTACTTTTAAGGTCATTTTATGTAGATATGTGTGTCAGTAATACTTTTAAGGTCATTTTATGTAGGTGTATGTGTCAGTAGTACTTTTAAGGTCATTTTATGTAGATATGTGTGTCAGTAGTACTTCTAAGGTCATTTTATGTAGATATGTGTGTCAGTAGTACTTTTAAGGTCATTTTATGTAGATATGTGTGTCAGTAGTACCTTTAAGATTATTTTATGTAGGTATGTGTGTAAGTAGTATTTGTAAGGTCATTTTATGTAGATATGTGTGTCAGTAGTACCTTTAAGGTTATTTTATGTAGGTATATGTGTCAGTAATACTTTTAAGGTCATTTTATGTAGATATGTGTGTCAATAGTACTTTTAAGGTCATTTTATGTAGATATGTGTGTCAGTAGTACTTTTAAGGTCATTTTATGTAGATATGTGTGTCAGTAATACTTTTAAGGTTATTTTATGTAGGTATATGTGTCAGTAATACTTTTAAGGTCATTTTATGTAGATATGTGTGTCAATAGTACTTTTAAGGTCATTTTATGTAGATATGTGTGTCAGTAGTACTTTTAAGGTCATTTTATGTAGATATGTGTGTCAGTAGTACCTTTAAGGTTATTTTATGTAGGTATATGTGTCAGTAGTACTTTTAAGGTCATTTTATGTAGATATGTGTGTCAGTAGTACTTTTAAGGTCATTTTATGTAGATATGTGTGTCAGTAGTACCTTTAAGGTTATTTTATGTAGGTATATGTGCCAGTAATACTTTTAAGGTCATTTTATGTAGATATGTGTCAGTAGTACTTTTAAGGTCATTTTATGTAGATATGTGTGTCAGTAGTACTTTTAAGGTCATTTTATGTAGATATGTGTGTCAGTAGTACTTTTAAGGTCATTTTATGTAGATATGTGTGTCAGTAGTACTTTTAAGGTCATTTTATGTAGATATGTGTGTCAGTAGTACTTTTAAGGTCATTTTATGTAGATATGTGTGTCAGTAGTACTTTTAAGGTCATTTTATGTAGATATGTGTGTCAGTAGTACTTTTAAGGTCATTTTATGTAGGTATATGTGTCAGTAGTACTTTTAAGGTTATTTTATGTAGGTATGTGTGTAAGTAGTACTTTTAAGGCCATGTTATTTAGGCATGTGTTCAAATAGTAATTTTAAGATTATTTTATGTAGGTATGTGTGTAAGTAGTATTTGTAAGGTCATTTTATGTAGGTATTTATACAAATAAAGTACTAATCGGTAGAATTCTATGTATAATACAATATTAAAACCATTTTTTGATATTCCAAATATGTTAGAATATATATTTGGCCAATACTCAGAGCTATGTTAAGATTTTGTTGCCACCTTTTTCAAAACTTTTTGAAACGATCCAGTTCAAAAGTAATTTTAAAAAATATTTACAACCGTAATCACTGTGAAGAAAAAATCTTAATTACTAAGCTTTAAAATGTCATGACTTGTGACTGTGTTCAGTTTTGTTTGGCTTATTACATAATGTCCTTATAGTCTGAGTGACATCTTCGCAGGCAAGATAAATTTCATTGATGTACTATTCCTTTCACTAATATCAATAATTCATTCTTGCTACTTTGTTCACTCATATTAGAGTGTTCATCCACAAGTTAGTTGTCATAATATCTTCTCCTGTTTAAGATCTATTTCTTTGTATCAAAAGTTTTCTAATAAAACATCACACCAAAATATCTTTTGTCGTCTTCTTGGTTTGTATATTGATCACCTGATATGACAATGGTTTTGATCACGCATAATTTATATTCAAACAAAAAAACAAAGTTCCCTTCAGACGTTTACGAATCCCATTTAATTTTAGAGCCATTATAATTGCTTTGTAGATGATCTGAAATACAATCACTCTTTTAATTCTACCTACGTTTGCCTTCCATATATATTTAAAAACTATTGCATTCAATTCGCTAATAATATTCGCATGGAGGGTTTGGTAGGGAGATGAACAAATAGTTTAATTTTAGCATCACTAGAAGTTACAAAACTGATATTTTACCAGTTGGTATTAGGGTCCGTTTTTCCTAATTAAAGAAACACTTCTTTATTATGTGTGTTTTAGTTTCCAAATGTATAGGTATACTATTATTTAAGTCGACTATATTATGTATATTTAATATGTATTCTTTGTTGGCTTTTCTTAATGATTATATATTATGTATATCTTTATTTTGTACTTGACCATTGTCAAAACTCAAGTTCATGGTGTACCTAACCAGTGATATTTAATTTGTAAACAACATACTATTTCTTTAAGATTATAGATTAACTATTCAGATTATTATCAACTGAAGTAAACATGTTTGCTTCTATCTAAATGTAGAATGTTAGGTTTTCACTTAGAAATTCCTAAACTTGTTGTAACCTATAGAGAGGAGACTGACTTAAACCTCGGTTCTATTATTGTCTTGTAGCTTATATATATTGCTGTTTCCCTGAAAAATGACTTATTCTTGCCTTAATATCTGAAGCAGACTCAGTATTATTGTTTGAGTTCAGATATTTATTTCCAACACTATTCACTGTAATTACAAAGTGCTCAATATTATGCATGGAATAAAACATTAATTGGGAATTATAGTCAATTCAGACAAGGCTATTTCATATTATATTACTGTGAAACATCAAAAGACTTCTTACTTTATATCCCGACTGCTTTTAGTTTGACACTTTTGTGTTTCTGGCCTGAGATCCTTGCAGAAACGTCTAATACATCAGTTGAAGATTTAAGAGATTAGAAAGAACCATCAAGTGTAATTTTGAAGACTGGTGTTGATCTAACGTAGCAATTTTATAATTTTGATGACCAGTTAAATTTATTTCCTCTATTCCATCTTCCTTTTTGTATAGTTTTTCATAACAATTCACCACCTTTATAAGAATATAAGATTGATCTGCTTTAAAATCATTGTTGTCTTTAATTAATTCTGCAATAGTCTTTGTCACGTGACTTATACATCCTAGGTGAAAAAGTATCTTAGAGGCTTCTACCCCTCCTCCATCTATTTTGCTTTTAATTGGATGAGATTTCCCTGAAGTTTACTTTGTCTTATTTTTTGCACAATTCGTTCTTTTGAATTCTAATAATTCTTAAACAGTATTTTAAATGGTTTTACCGAAAATGTCCATCACAAAGGAGAGAGAGAGAGAGAGTGTGTGTGTGTGTGTGTGTGTGTGTGTGTGTGTGTGTGTGTTATTTGGGTATTTAACGTAGATTTAACAATTTGTCAGTCATATCCCTACTATGCCTGCAGTGTGGCAGTTTATGGTGATGTCTAGCACTGGGACATAATACCACAGTTATGTAGCATGATATCCCACCCCGTCACATTATCCTGACACTAGGCCGACCAGTGCTAACACTGACCTCTTAAGGCTTATCGCCTAGCGAGGCAGCTGAAAGGACCATTTTTATAAGTCTTTGGTATGACTCAGCTGGGGTTCAAACCTGCGACCTCCCT
The DNA here is from genome assembly GCA_028554795.2 of Sinohyriopsis cumingii. Taxonomy (NCBI): domain Eukaryota; kingdom Metazoa; phylum Mollusca; class Bivalvia; order Unionida; family Unionidae; genus Sinohyriopsis; species Sinohyriopsis cumingii. The sequence continues at coordinate 16,891,171 of CM068826.1, forward strand.
CATTCGAGGCGGACGCTCCTAACAGAATATCTAATAATATCGAGTATGATAAAGGTATTTCTTTATCCGTATTTTCAATATTTCCATCATATTCTAATTCAACCTTTGTAATTTTATTCTTTGAATGCAATTTTAAATTTCATTTACATGTGTATTGTCTTGAAGAAGGTGTTGCTTATTTTCCACAGACCCTTATCTCTAATAAAGTCATTGAAGCACAGGTTTATTATTTTTATATAGCGGTTAGATTCATATCTTGCGTCAAATTTTAAGTTTTCTGCTTCCGACATGAGAGACAATGTCATCAAAAAATCTAACCCAGCTTGTTTCAACGGATTTTACCTCCTTCATGCATATCTCTATAATGAGAGCTAGGTACTCTAAATGGGTGTACTAAACCCAATGTATATTCATACTCATTAATACAATGTAAGTTTTATTTATATAAGGGAGTAATGTCACATTACTCCAAGCACTGGCCTAAGGATAATTACTCTTAAGACTATATATATATATATATATATATATATATATATATATATATATATATATATATATATATATATATATATGCGAGGATGTATATTAAAATCCATATGGTTGACGAATCTAGGGACCTCGATTACTACCAATATTACTACAAATATTGACACGCTAGCGCTAAACAAGCAATTTCAATAATTCGTTCCATACCGGGTTTCTGCTTGGTATCGAACCTAGGACCTGTTTATGCAAGATAAGACAACTATCGCAATGTAAGTTTGGTATTCTAAATGGGTGTACTAGACCCAATGTATATTCATGCTCAATGATGCAATGTAAGTTTGGTATTCTAAATGGGTGTACTAGACCCAATGTATATTCACACTCAGTGATACAATGTAAGTTTGGTATTCTAAATGGGTGTACTAGACCCAATGTATATTCACACTCAGTGATACAATGTAAGTTTGGTATTCTAAATGGGTGGAGTAGACGCAATTTATATTCATGCTCAATAAATCAATGAGTGTTTAGTACTCTAAATGGGTCTATTAGAGCCAGTGTATTTTCAAACTCAATACTACGATGAGAGATTAGTATTATAAATGAATCTTCTTGACCAAATGTAAATTCATACTCAATAATACAATGAGAGTTTAGTATTCCAAACGATTCAACTACACTCAATGTATCTTTCATTCTCAATGATACAACGAGAGTTTAGTACTCTTAATTGGTAAACTATACCAAATGTATATTCATACTCAAAAATACAATGAGAGTATAGTACTCTAAATGGATGTATCAGACTCAAAATATCTTTCATACTCAATGATACAATGAAAGTTTAGTACTCCAAATGGGTCTACTAGACCAAATACATATTCATACTCAATAACACAATGTGAGTTTTGTACTCTAAATGGGTCTACTTGACCTAATGTCTCTTTCAATGATACAGTGAGAGTTTAGTACTCTTAATGGGTGTACTATACCAAATATATATTCATACTTAATAATACAATAAGAGTTTCGTCCTCTAAATGGGTCTACTAGACCCAATCAATAATGCAATGAGAGTGTAGTCCTCTAAATGATTGCATAAGAACCAATGTATATTCATACTCAATAATGCAATGAGAGTGTAGTCCTCTAAATGATTGCATAAGATCCAATGTATATTCATACTCAATAATACAATGAAAGTTTTTGTACTCTAAATGGGTGGAGTAGACCCAATATATATTAATGCTTAATAAATCAATGAGAGTTTAGTACTCTAAATAGGTGTACTAGACACAATTTATATTCATACTCACTAATACAATGAGAGATTGGTACTCTAAATGGGTGTACTAGAACCAATGTATATTCAAACTCGATAGTGCATTGAGAGATTAGTACTATAAATGAATCTTCTAGACCAAATGTAAATTCATACTCAGTAACACAATGAGTTTTGTGCTCTAAATGTGTGAACCCAATGTATATTTCATAGTCAGTGATACAACGAGCATTTAGTACTCGGTAAGGGTGTACTAGACCCAAAATATATTTATACTCAATGATACAATGAGAGTTTAGTTCTCCAAATGGGTCTACGAGATCCAATATATATATATATATATATATATATATATATATATATATATATATATATATATATATATATATATATATATATATATATATATATTCATACTTAATAATAAAATTTGAGTTTGGTACTCTAAATGGGGTGTACCAGACCCAAAGTATCTTTCATACTCAATAATACAATGAGAGTTTAGTACTCTATATTGGTGTACTAGACTAATTTAATTCAAGCATTAGGATTATTTTGTATGTTTACAGTTATAACAGCCTATTTCAGGATTTTGAACAAAACTGAAATCGTCATAAATGAAAATTTATTATTCTTCTTATTTATACTCCCTAAATGCACGTCAAACATCAAATTAGTTTCGTAAACAGTTTGTTAAGATTGGGGTAATTCCGTTTCTGCGAAAATGACCCATTTTTAAACACACTTATAAATGATATAAAGCATAGATATACGAGTCTGTGTGTCGCTTTGACTAAGCAGTTACCATGCAATGCCGATTCGATGAGGTGTCGTGTTAACTGCAATTGTATGTTATGGAAGTACTAATGCATATCTTTAGACTATTTTCTCAACACCTTGGCAAATTGTGCCTAATTATAGATTCCCTTACAACTACGGTAAATGAATTATAAATCTAATTTGAAAAGGCTAGGTATTAAAAAAATGTTAAATGGTTCCGTTCTTATGGAATTAAAAATATGCAATATGATTTGAGATTCTATTGTATAGGAGCAGCGTGTCAAAGGTTACAAAATAAAATAGAAAATGTATTTGATCATGCGTTAAGTAAGAGACTCAGTGTATAAGTATGTATATTTAACTTGTATTATGTGATTGACCTATGTCCAAAAACCACTAAAATGTGCATTAGGCTTGTAATTGTTTTTTGGTTAAATGTCACTCAGTGAAGGAAGTTTCGCACAACATGTTAAAAACCTCTTTCGAAAAGAATCGCTATTACTTGTCCCCATATTTCTCCAGAGAAACATGACAGGTAAATTTCTAACGGATCTAGATTTAGATATTAGGAATCGCCATCACCTGATTTATATTAACCCAAAACAGAGAAAGGTCAGCCAGTACAATGTTAAAGAATTTCATGCTTGTAGTTTCTCGAAATTAATTTATATCCATGAACAAGTTTGAATTTTTTATTACTACAACTATGGACATGTTTTAAAGAACTGCATTTACAGTTCGTCTTAAAATTAGCAGATGATCTAAGTCATGGTATATTTTGTTGTGTTGAGTAGACTGCACTTACGAACCTTTCTGTTAATATTCATTACCTAGGCGTTTATTAACTTGCTTTCACAAATCAATCAATAAAGTAAGGCTTGCCTGGAAATATAAAATGCGTAAAATCAATTCACTAATCACCTGGTCAGTTGTAAATTGTGCATCTGAATATCGTAACTTGCCAGAGCGTAATTTGTGATAAAAGCAATTGTCATTTTAGTCAATCGGTGCTTCAGGCCTATAGTCGATAAATACCAGATTAGACGATTTTCTTTCATATTACACAGACCGAAAGTGATATTATGTCTCCGTGTGTGTAATATTAGTCATAAAAGGAAAGGTATAATGCTTTTCAAAAGGTTATGATGATGTACATAACGCGTCATAGTTATTACATGCACTTCTTTCAACTGTTCATATGTGATGTTCTTTCCTATTCGGTTATGTACTGTTTTCTCCCTTACAACTGATTTTTATATCTATAAACATATAACAAGTACGTGTACATATAATTATGAAAATACTTTGCAAAGGAAGCTTGAACATTTTATCCTAAGCAAAGTAAAATTACTTTTGACACTTCGTAGGCAAAATCAGACCTACAAGAGTTGGAAGCATCACAGTGTTCACTAATTATTTCACGTTTCTCGCTAGAAAGACATTCCGTGTTCGAGACCAAATCTAGAAGAGCAGCCAATTGACGCACAAACCTCCTGTAGATGAAGCATTTCAAATGTTTCAAGGTCCCAGCAATATAAAAGTGATTGGTACGTTTTGGTTTCAATCAAGCATTCCTTAATAAAGTCTGGCTGCTGAAATGAATGCAGAGCGAAACAGTTGTTATAAAAAAGAATGTGGAATCCTGGAAGCTAAACCGATTACGTCAATATAAAGAAGAATTCCATATTGTGTTGACAGCTAATGAAACCTTAAAAATAGTTTTGTTTCAGAAACCAAAATCTACTGTACTTGCAGAATGGCAGCCAAACTCCCATACATTATATCGTTGACAATGGAAATTAAACTTGTTTTAGGCCTTGTCAGTTTACGGCCCCATCAAACATTTGGTTTAAATCCTACAGATCTTCGATAAGATAAACAGAAGAAACAAACAGTAGAGTAACGAGAAATGTTGGGGTATAAAATCAATAATAAAACTACCTTTTTTATGCGATGATCGGCTTGTTGTGATATAAAATCAATAATAAAAACTACCTATTATTATACGACGATCGGCTTGTTGTGATATAAAATGAATAATAAAAACTACCTATTATTATACGACGATCGGCTTGTTGTGATATAAAATTAATAATAAAACTACCTTTTTTATGCGATGATTGGCTTGTTGTGATAAAAAATCAATAATAAAACTATCTGTTTTTATACGACGATCGGCTTGTTGTGATATAAAATGAATAATAAAAACTACCTATTATTATACGACGATCGGCTTGTTGTGATATAAAATTAATAATAAAACTACCTTTTTTATGCGATGATCGGCTTGTTGTGGTATAAAATCAATAATAAAACTACCTGTTTTTATACGATAGGCTTGCTGTGATATAAAACTAATAATAAAAGTACCTGTTTTTATACGATAGGCTTGCTGTGATATAAAACTAATAATAAAACTACCTGTTTTTATACGATAGGCTTGTTGTGGTATAAAATCAATAATAAAACTACCTGTTTTTATACGATAGGCTTGCTGTGATATAAAACTAATAATAAAAGTACCTATTATTATACGATCGGCTTGTTGTGGTATAAAATCAATAATAAAACTATCTGTTTTTATAAGATGACTGGCTTTTTGTGATATAAAATCAATAATTAAAACCTGTTTTTATACGATGATTGGCTTGTTGTGATATAAAACCAATAATAAAACTACCTGTTTTTATACGATCGGCTTGTTGTGATATAAAACCAATAATAAAACTAACTGTTTTTATACGATGATCGGCTTGTTGTGGTATAAAATCAATAATAAAACTACCTGTTTTTATACGATAGGCTTGCTGTGATATAAAACCAATAATAAAACTACCTGTTTTTATACGATGATCGGCTTGTTGTGGTATAAAATTAATAATAATCTACCTATTATTATACGATCGGCTTGTTGTGGTATAAAATCAATAATAAACTACCTGTTTTTATAAGATGACTGGCTTGTTGTGATATAAAATCAATAATTAAAACCTGTTTTTATACGATGATTGGCTTGTTGTGATATAAAATCAATAATAAAACTACCTGTTTTTATACGATAGGCTTGCTGTGATATAAAACTAATAATAAAAGTACCTGTTTTTATACGATAGGCTTGTTGTGGTATAAAATCAATAATAAAACTACTTGTTGTTATACGATTATCGGCTTGTTGTGATATAAAATCAATAATAAAACTGTCATCTTGTTCTTAAAATCTGAAGACAACTTACCTGACAAAATAACATTCTTTCTATGTTTTATATAGTTATAAAATTCGGACAAATAACAAGGGAAAAAATTTCTTCAGGAAAGTCAAGTTACTTATGCAGATATGAATCGATTGTGATAGATGACGGAAAGATAATAGAATAAATGAAATATAAAAAATGCAGCGAACTGAAGAAAGAAGTTAACAGAACGATCTATTTACACCATATGGAATATATCCATATAAAATTGTTAATATTATAGTTAAGTGAATGACCACAGGATTTCACATTTTATTGATCTTCTAGTTCTGGGAAAGTATAACCGTATATGCAAATATATTTTGACAGTCATAAAAAAGATTCAAAACATATACTTAAGTTTTAAATGCCAAATGAGAAATATAGTCAACACATAGTATGATTTAAAACTCGTTAAAGAAAAAGCGTGAAAAGATACATCTTGATGAAGAAAACTAATTATTCTGGAGGACAACGTACAAAGGATAAATCTCACCTGATTCATGTAGAATCTTGAACTGGTACAACATAATTACACATAATTACACAGCTGAAAAGTAAACGTATTCCGCTCAGAATGTAAAAACAAATAGGATAAAGCTGAATTACCAAACTGAATTACCTGTCACATAAGATCCGTAGGCATGATTCTGTTCGACGTAAGCTACAGATCAAAATTATGGATAAACGTATTTGGTTACTTCACATCTATTATATTCAAAAAACTGAAACTAAAGATAAAAGGAACAATTTAACTTTACCAATGAATTATTTAATAACAAGCAGTTTACAACGTTTACAACTTAAAGAAGTGGAAGGATTCAAGAGATGTTGTTGTTGTTGTTGTAGGGTTTAACGCCATTTTTCAGCACAACATATGCTATATATGGCGGCCAGTATAACTGGTGGAGGAAGAACCCAGGAAAACCCCGGGAAGAACCACCGACCCACGAAAAGCTACTGGCAAGCTTTCTCACGTGCCAACGTTAGCCGAGCCTGAGACTCGAACCCACGCTGACAGCGGCGAGAAGGAAGTGATCCGGAACGGTGAGCACTTTAGACCACTCGGCCACTCGGGGCCCCTTCAAGAGACATAATGTAAGACCAATAACTACTTTTGTATCACAAGGCATATGGCAAGAAGTATCTCTGCATAAGAAGACATACAGCAAGAATTACATCTGTATAAGAAGGCATATAATGAAACCGTTACTTCTGTATAAAAAGGTATATACAGCAAGAATTACCTCTGTATGAGAAGGCATATATGTCAATAATTACCTCTGTATAAGTAGGCACATACAGCAAGACTAACCTCTCTGTAAGATGGTATATACAGCAAAAGGTACCTCTGTATACGAAGGCATATACAGCAAGAATTACTTCCGTATACGAAGACATATACAGCAAGAATTACTTCTGTATAAGAAGACATACAGCAAGAATTACCTCTATATAAGAAGTCATATACATCAAGAAATTACCTCTGTATAAGAAGACATATGCAGCAAGAATCGCCTAAAAGTTTAAAACGATTCTAATTGTAAAACATAAAAGGGTAATGGCGAAATGTATGTGCTCGTGAAATATAAATGATACGATAAATATTTTCATACTTTAGGACCCGTTAAAACACCAGGTCATAAAAATAAATGATTTCCAAGTCATAGAAGATCGCACACTTGGACAATACATATGTACTAGACGGATAAATACGTCCCAGTAACTATTTTAGTTTAATCTGATATTTGTTTTCGGACAGTTGTTGCTACATTGTGCTCTATTTGAGGATTTTGGCATATATATTCCATGTATCGTTTGAAGATTAGACTCACAGTACACAGTCTTGAATAATGACTTTGTATTTTCGTCATTTGCGTTTTTGATAGGAGAAGTAAGTTCTTCTTTACACTCGGAAGATTAATTTCTAAGATCCTTCAATCTATAAACTGCGATGGTAATTTCGAAAGTTAATAAAAATTTCCAATAATGCTAATTAGTGCTATGTTGACCAAAGTGAATTGTCGTTTAGCTATGTAATTATTAAAGCTGGTGTGCATACTCACTGGGCTGAACATAATACATTTTTTTTAATAAATAAAAACAAACCACAACCATATAAATAAAAGCCCTTTTTGTTCATTATTTAGTGTTATGTCACAAATATGCCTATAACGAGATTTTAACTGCATTCTAATTAGCTTGATAACAGAAACATACATCAATATATACTAACCGATAATAAAACACAATGAACCAAATATAGGTCGTGGATTTAATTATATGTTAATGATGCATCTCAATATAAAACGTTAACAACCGATTAAACAATTATATATGTTTTGTTTAACAGGAAATATGCAAACAGCTCTTGCGATCTAATAGGTCTTACGCCAGATTATGGCGACACTGAGAATGCATAGGTATAATATGTAGGTGCTATGAAAGATATGCCCTTGGAATCCGTTTTAGGCAAGTTTTATACACAAAATAAAATCTTATTGCAGAACTTAAAGGAATGTAAGTAAACCTGGAGCCTTAATTAGTGTCATATATATATATATATATATATATATATATATATATATATATATATATATATATATATATATATAGTTAACAAGGCTTCACAAGTAAAAGAGTTTCCTAATACAATTGTATATAAAAATGTAATTGAAATTTTAAAATGGCTAATTACACGTCTCAACAGCAATAAAGTTTTAAGGACTATTTACACGTCCCAACAGCATTGAAGTTTTAAAATGGCTATTGACACGTCTGAACAGCATGAGATAGTCAATTATTAGGTACAGATTTAACTTTTTTTCTTATGAGAGTTAATTTTATATGTACAGAGACAAGGTCTGTGACTGTTAATATGTTGCCGACATTATCAAAGGCAATACTGCTTGACTCTTGGAAAAGAATAATATGGTGCCGACATCACCAAAGGCAATACGGCTTGACTCTTGGAAAAGAATAATATGGTGCTAGCATCATCAAAGGCAATACTGCTTGATTCTGGGAAAAGAATAATATGGTGCCGACATCATCAAAGGCAATACTGCTTGACTCTTGGAAAGACTAATATGGTGCCGACATCATCAAAGGCAATACTGCTTGACTCTTGGAAAAGAATAATATGGTGCTAGCATCATCAAAGGCAATACTGCTTGACTCTTGGAAAGAATAATATGGTGCCGACATCATCGAAAGCAATACTGCTTGACTCTTGGAAAAGAATAATATGGTGTTAGCATCATCAACGGCAATACTGTTTGACTCTTGGAAAAGAATAATATGGTACCGACATCATCAAAGGCAATACTGCTTGACTCTTGGAAAAGAATAATATGGTGCTAGCATCATCAAATGCAATACGGCTTGACTCTTTGGAAAGAATAATATTGTGCTAGCATCATCAAAGGCAATACTGCTTGACTCTTGGAAAAGAATAGTATGGTGCTAGCATCATCAAAATGCAATTCTGCTTGATTCTTGGAAAACGGTATTCCAAGCAGAAGTACCATTTAGGCAGCAGCTATGCTTGTTGTGCTTGTGATCTTTGACAAGCGCTTTGCATTTCTAAATGGCAAGAAAGCAGATCACTCTTTAGTAATCATTACGTTTCATGTCGAATTAATGTGTATCGATTAGGAATTATACTTTACTTCCATGGATGTGAATAGTACTCATTCGAGTGTTATTGATTCACAAATATTATCCTTCCCAAATGTAGACTTAATATGAATCTGCATACTCAAACAGTAACTGAAAATTAACAATGTCAGCCACCACAACAGTAACAACAACAGCAAAATATCTAAATTTTACTAGCGGTAATAAACGTAGCAGTAGTGTTTTGAAGCGAATTCAGATGGTATTATCATCAATAATTATTATATGTTCTTCCAAGGGACATGAGGTTAGGCCAGATTGCATTACGGTATAGAGACTGGTCCGTCTCTTTTCTCATATTTCATCATTGCTGCTTTTGCAATTGCCACAACCATCGTAAAGAATAAGTTGGGATCGCTGTTGGATTCCTCTAAAGGGTCCTGTTTAATTACGCTTACTGCTTGCTCAGATATCTCAAATACTGATCAATAACATGCGGTGCTCACTTTGTCTCTGAAATGTAATTATTTCACGATGCTAGTGAATACGATAAAATGTCTCGTACAATGTACAAAAAATGTCTTTTGTTATTGTGTTGTGCTTTTACAAATTACACACATCTCACCTTTAGCCGCATGGATTCAAGTATGAGCTCGACCAACGTATTTCAGAAAACGTGCCAGTAGCTTTCCATGGGTCATTAGTTCTTCCCGGGGCGTTTCCTGAATTTTCCACTACCAAACATACTGGACGTCATGTACCATGTGGTCAAAAGTGGCGTTCAACACACAAAACCAAACTAAACCTAGAAGCTACATTATTCTTTAAACTCAACATATTGATTACACTTTTGAATTTATACACGAAAATATAGTTTTACAGCATATAATGCATGCAGATACTGTTACGTTTTTTAAAATTTGTATTCTTTGCTGGACCTTTATCCGTAATTAATAGTAGAGGTCTAACTGACTACTCTCATGTTTCCGTCTTTTTTGTTAGTTATAAATAGTTGTCTACTTGAATTTGAGTTCAATACCTCACCTTGATGATGACTTTAGAAGATGCTACAAACAAACTTGTTTTCAGTTTGGATAATTCTCCAATGAGTTGATTGAGTTCTACAGAAACGTTTGCTGCGACATTCATCAAGTGCCGATGTATATAAGATTGCGATCAACAAGAGTATTCATTTCCATTTAAATATCAGTGTTTGTGAGATCACGTGTAGTTGTGTTTGGACATAATTTGAGAAGAATTGTTTTTATTTTCTGCAAATTATTCATTAGAACTACAAAATGCTCATTAATACTTTCAAACTAAATCACTATTTTGCGATTATTGTAAATTTATTCATTTTTTCTACATCCATAGTTACATTTATATTTTATTTTATATGCGAAACATGTTCAGTTTTTAATGTCGTGTCGTGAAATGATGCCTTTACAAATACGCGGATTTGAAACGTTGTGGAATTTTGGATTGTTACAAGTTGCTATTAAAAATTTAATTTAGTAGCAGGTGTCTATAGATTTAATTCCGTACCTGTTATTATGACCAGTTTGGTTTGATTGTAGCTGTGTATATATATATATATATATATATATATATATATATATATATATATATATATATATATATATATATATATATATATATATATATGAATATAAGTATGTCTGTACGCATGGTAGATCCATGAAGGGTGGGTGTGGCCAATACAAGTGGGCCAAACCAATTCAGGAGAACTGTGTGATTTCTGTATGCATGTGTGTGCGGGTAAGTCAGGCTGTCTGTCTGTCCGTCTGTGTGCCTATATGGACGTGGAAGATGATGTAGCCATCAAGGCCATACAAAGACGAAACCGCTAATTTGTTTACTTGTGCGCATGGCGGATCCATGATGGGTGTATGCGGCCGATACAAGTGTAGGCCAACCAAAGAATTCGGGAGAGCTGTGTGGTTTGTCAGTGGACAAATTTGCGAATTTTCACAAATATTTATGAATCATACGGCTGTACAAACGACCGAGTCATATTTTTGTTTCAACTGATTGTTGTTTCAGCTGAGTACGATTTGAGTCATTTTGATTACATGAGATTATTTGAACCTTATTTTCATTCCATGAGATTTTTGTTTTAAGATTATTTAAATCTCACTTTCATTGCACGAGATAACATTAGATTATTTGAATCTTACTTTCATTACGTGATATTATATGAATCTTACCGTCATACATTTAAATATATGAATCATTGTTTTCCTATTTTTGAATGTTTGGATAAAGTAATTGAATGAACTCTATGTTTAGAGCGTGAAAGAATCACTGTATTTGTAGAATATATATATATATATATATATATATATATATATATATATATATATATATATATATATATATATATATATATATATATATATTATTTTTATTATTAATATTATTAATTCCTGTAATAAATTTGCATCTTTCATCACACTGTGTTGTGTTGTCATTTGATCCAAGCATACATTTAGGTCTATCCTGTTACAGTCTTTTAAACGCTTACATTCTATATGATTTCTCTTAATGAATATCGTGTCCTTGTCCAAGGGTCTGTAATAACGGTATCATTAATGAATCTCATGGCCTTGTCCAAGGGTTTCTAATACCGGTATCATTAATGAATCTCATGGCATTGTCCTGGGATTCTGTAATATTGAAAACTGGCTTGTATGTAACTTTTTTTAACAGATAAGTGTAAATTCCAAGAGTTGAAGTATCCTTTTTCACTTGATATGCAAGTTTTTTAAGGATATAGACAGTGAGTACTTAAAGAGATTCTTTCGTCCTCCAACAGCGCTTTCCCTCACAGAGTTCGCCTTAGAACAGCTGTTTTGGAATCCATTTCTGGGCATACGGACGATGTGTCCTGCCCATCTAACTTGGGACCTCTGCAGAAAAGTGAAAATAGATGAGAACCTTGGTATCAGGAAAATTATCTTGCCACTTTGGACACGGCTCATGTGGAATTTCCTGAATTGTCGGAATGTCTGCTATAGATAGTCTACGTCTTGCTGCCATATAAGAGGGTGGAGAGAACTATACAGTTTCAGGTTGGTGGTTAGACTAACAGGGATGTCCTTATGGATGTCTTGGAATGCATCTATGAGCCTGGCAGTTAACTTCATGTTAAAGAATGTTTGCGCCATAACGCAGCTTTGTTTGGCGCCATTTATGACTGGGAAGGCATCTGAGGGTTCGCCGTCATCAATTAGGTGGGCCATCATGATTTTCCAAAGTCCATCCCTGCTGACTGTGTCAAACGCCTTATTAACTTAATAGCTATGTAAATCTCCCAAGTGTTTTCGGACTGAAATGTTCCATTACATTTCTGAGGAATCATCATGTAATTCATTTTAGTGGTACGCCTGTTACGTTCTATTGTTCAAAGGTGCTAGCGAATTCGCATGGGAAATCAATTCCCGCAAATATTTACAATTCAGGTCTCTAAAACGTATCTCTTTCTCTGAAAAATTGTTCGTTGCTTAAATTAAATTTATATCAACTTCCCCATCAATACAAAAAGCGGTACACAGGGTCCTTGTCCTTGAAATGTTTGTACTTCTAAGCATATACACTATGATAATATGTCATCAGTATGCTTTTTATATCTTTATCTAGATCAATTTTAAACAATGTCTCTGTAAATATGAACTTATGTAACCCAGTAAATCATGAATGTACAATTAATGGCATGTATGTTTAATATGCTGTAGTTTAAATTGCATTCACTAGATGACTGCATAATGGCCACGGTTTCTTACCTTGTCATAAATTATTCCTCTCTGACAAATATGAAATATAATTGTAACATTACCATGCTATGAACCTTTGTGAATATAAGGTTTTGTTTTTCATCTTATATTCTTCGTACACTGGCTTTACAGGCGTTCCAATCGCATTGTGCAATACTTTAATACAGTTTGTACCTGTTGAAACTATCGGCGTGAATCTCTTGTGGTTTCAGATACTGCTGAACCCTGATGGAATGTTTTTGGCTGTCTTGGTTGTTCCTGTTAAATATATATCCTCTCTCTTAAAAATCTAGGATAATGTATTGAGCTCAGCTCCCAAGAAGTTCTGCTGTTGTGCAAGCTTCTCAGGGGAATAGCGAAACATTAAACAACATATATTTTTTAGCTTTACTAGTGTGACTTCTCAAAGGAACAGTGAAACATTAAACAACATATATTTTTTAGCTTTACTAATGCGACTTCTCAAAGGAACAGTGAAACATTAAACGACATATATTTTTTAGCTTTACTAGTGCGACTTCTCAAAGGAACAGTGAAACATTAAACAACATATATTTTTTAGCTTTACTAGTGCGACTTCTCAAAGGAACAGTGAAACATTAAACAACATATATTTTTTAGCTTTACTAGCGCGACTTCTCAAAGGAACAGTGAAACATTAAACAACATATATTTTTTAGCTTTACTACTTTATTAGATCTTATGTTGATTGAATTATCTACATAATAAACATAGACTTGTAATATCTATAAATGTCTTTGAATTATCTATATAATAAACATAGACTTGTAATATCTATAAATGTCTTTGAATTATCTATATAATAAACATAGACTTGTAATATCTATAAATGTCTTTGAATTATCTATATAATAAACATAGACTTGTAATATCTATAAATGTCTTTGAATTATCTATATAATAAACATAGACTTGTAATATCTATAAATGTCTTTGAATTATCTATATAATAAACACAGACTTGTAATATCTATAAATGTCTTTGAATTATCTACATAATAAACACAGACGTGTAATATCTATAAATGTCTTTGAATTATCTATATAATAAACACAGACGTGTAATATCTATAAATGTCTTTGAATTATCTACATAATAAACACAGACGTGTAATATCTATAAATGTCTTTGAATTATCTATACAATAAACATAGACTTGTAATATCTATAAATGTCTTTGAATTATCTATATAATAAACATAGACTAGTAATATCTATAAATGTCTTTGAATTATCTACATAATAAACACAGACTTGTAATATCTATAAATGTCTTTGAATTATCTACATAATAAACATAGACTTGTAATATCTATAAATGTCTTTGAATTATCTATATAATAAACATAGACTTGTAATATCTATAAATGTCTTTGAATTATCTACATAATAAACATAGACTTGTAATATCTATAAATGCCTTTGAATTATCTATATAATAAACACAGACGTGTAATATCTATAAATGTCTTTGAATTATCTACATAATAAACACAGACGTGTAATATCTATAAATGTCTTTGAATTATCTACATAATAAACACAGACGTGTAATATCTATAAATGTCTTTGAATTATCTATATAATAAACATAGACTTGTAATATCTATAAATGTCTTTGAATTATCTATATAATAAACATAGACTTGTAATATCTATAAATGTCTTTGAATTATCTACATAATAAACATAGACTTGTAATATCTATAAATGCCTTTGAATTATCTATATAATAAACATAGACTTGTAATATATATGAATGTCTTTGAATTATCTATATAATAAAAATAGACTTGTAATATCTGATAGCTTGTATCATACATAGAAACAGATCGACGATATTTTTAAATCTTTATGGGTTTTTTTTTCTGTGATGATGCTAATGTTGCAAACATCTTTCACTTTAGCATAGTGAGAGCTGTTATCACTGCTATCATACTGAAACATGATTACCATAGCAACATGCCATTCTTTTATGCTAAGTTACTATATAACCTGTTTGATGAAAGATAGTTTAACTATTACGTTATATATATAATATACTTTCCCTTGTTATATCAACGATACAGCGTACGTACAATAAGTATATTTTATTTATATCACAAATTCACATACTTGCATTTGCAACGCAGTGAAAACAGACTACTAGCAAATGTATATTGACGGAATGAATGGACTCTGCACAGCTCTGTCCAGTGTGTCCGCTACAAAATGTACATCTTAACCTTTTGCGAATAATCGCAATCTCCTTTGCAAATTGATAAATTGCTTCTTTTAGTTTTTTAACTTCTGTTTTAATACATATTGAATCAATAAATATGACATACTTATGATTTATCATTTAAACAAAAAAGATGGTTTAAATAAGATGGTAGAGTATTACAAATACAGCATGGTTAACTACCTGAGTACTACAAATACAGCATGGTTAACCACTTGAGTAATACAAAAAACAGCATGGTTAACCGCTTGAGTACTACAAATACAGCATGGTTAACTACCTGAGTACTACAAATGCAGCATGGTTAACTACTTGAGTACTACAAAATACAGCATGGTTAACCACTTGAGTACTACGAATACAGCATGGTTATGTACTTGAGTACTACAAATACAGCATGTTTACTTGAACAGTGAATGCGTTGGCTTTTACATATTAGCTTGTTGAAAAGAGCTGAAAATATAAACTAAGCGAAATGAGGAAGCAGCAAGAATGCAAGCATTTAAATGTTTCTGATATTTGTCTAAGTTATTATTATAATTCAATTCACATTGCTACCTGCCATACAATTGTTTCTATCCTCCATTTCTAACATTCTCCTTCCCGTTGCTTCCTATTGATAGATGCAGTAACATCGTCGCCTGACAGACGAAAATCCGCCACACTCTTTTTTTTTAACAGACTCTCTCTGGTATCTTTTCTCGAAGGTTCATACAGCCAGAGACTGTGGAGAAAGATGCTGACAAATCGTACAAGAGAGACAAAGAGAGAGAGAGAGACAGTGATGGAGGGGGGGGGGGGCGTAGAGACTTACCAAATTGTCCATTCCTATGTTTCGTCATTGGTCGATTAGTTTGCTGCCTCACCAGCCCACACAATGACGGAGAAAGGTTCAACAAGAGTAAAGCAGCTTTCGTTAAATAATACGTTTTAGACCCTTATTAATGTTTTATAAAACATAAAGAAACCAAAGATTAAATAGATTAATTTTATCACATAGTCAACATAGGTTTCCTATAGTATGTGCAGTTTCATTTTTTTTTATATTGCCACTTGTTAAAATATCACTTTATGTGATTCTGATTGATCCAAATATGGCCATGAAATTATTATACGGTATTCTCTTTACGGATTGGCTGCGATCTTGGGGAAAACGTTTTTAGCCCAGCCTTCTGAAATATTTTGTTTGGAATGGACATTTTTTGCCGCCATGTGTTTTATTCGACTCGATAAAGGGAATTAAGAAAAATGGTGTCGTCTGTTTCAGTATGGCCAGATTACTTCTACATGGGATTGTAAGGTCAGTTAGAACATATCTTAACACGAAAATTGGCTAAAAAAAAAAAAAAAAAAAAAAAAAAAACAAGACAGAAACAATAACAAGTAAAACTACAGGCAGATAAATTCACCTTTGTTCACAGGAAAATGTGGACATAAACCGGTCTCCCCATTTGACAGAACTTGATCCAACCACATCATATTTGCGCGGTAAATATGTGATGCAAGTTCGACTAAAAAAGAGATCTGTTTACGTCTTCTTTACAATCGAATGTTCCAAATCAAATACTGCAAATATCCGATCACAATTACATTACAGTAAATATGTTTATTTCTGCATCCAGTAATCTTCTTTTCACAAAAATATTGCAACAATGTAATGTTTGTTATGTGAAATTTCAAGGTAAACTGTAGCGCTGTGTTGTGTATGCCATCTGAAACCGGTACAGAGCACCGTGTCAAACAATGTGACATCAGAAATATTAGACATTTGTGTTGACAAATGATTTTGTCTTTGTACAATGTTCTGTTTATTTGGATGGAGGCTTATTCTTTGATTTATAGTTAGCAAAATGTATAATCTACTTTAACTATTTCAACTTTGTTTTGAACTATTTTTTACGCACAACAAATGAAAGGTACAGCGTCTGTCAGAATGAACGAAATTGTTCGTTCTTTTTTCTATCTCAGTTTCTACTGAAATAAAAACTGTGATAAAAAGAATCTCAAATGGGTTATGATTTATTATTAAATTTGTGAAACTCGTTAAATAATGTCCAGCTTTTGCTCGCCAATTCTCGCAAAAGCTGGACATTAATCAACTGGTTTCATAAATTCAGTATTAAATCATTTGAGATCCTCTATATATGTATTATTCCTTACATAAATGTACCGTAACAATCTTAACAGGTTATTGCATCTTTGTATCATTGGTACTGTGAACACTGTAGTAAAAATCTCATAGAAAATTTATATCTAACCGTTACGAAGTCTTAGGTTCTTGTTGGTTACTTGGTTCAAGTTTGAGTTTTCTTTTTTATTCTCTCACTCTATAACTCCATCGTTTCTTTTTTTGTGCATGTGATGTTGGGGTGGAGCTGAGAGGATTTATATGAAATTCTGCACCATGCTCAATTCATTTAGAAGACAGTGATTATTAATATTTGTATTTTATTACAACGCCAATGATTAATCAGTGGAAATTCATCATAGATTTCGAGAATAAAGAAATGATATCCTACTGTTGAAAAGTGACCTAATATTGAAATAATATTTATATATACGTAAACTGCGCCATGGCTGTATCACGCTTTTTTCCCAAGTGTAGAGACAAGGTTTCGTAGAAGGGCTGACTACCGTGTGATGCATACACCTCTGTGAATCTTGCTTGGGATCGATGTTTCTCATTTCCAGGACCTCGTAACAGCCAATTCAAATGTGCCTTAAACACGTAAATACTACAAATAATTTCTTCTCTAAACACCTATGACCACACATAACAGAACTCTAATTTCGCATTTGTATGACACAACAGTAAGCATTTTAAAATCCTAAGATTGATACTTAACGCTCTGCACTGCAAAACATAACACAAACAACTAACACAAACAATTATTGCTATCTACAAACACTTGTATACTTGCAATATCTCGATAATTCCTTGTTATGAAATTAGGCAGGACCCATTCTACCAAGCAATTCCATGCTACCATAAACATTCGTGATTACTACACGTTATAATTCTATTTGATATTGCCAATTACTAAATTTTCCCATAACCGAATCCTCATATTAAACAGATAATTACAAATATCTAACAAGGCTACTACCGGATACGTAAATTCAAGTGGCACATACCATGGGCTTGTTACAATAGTTTCACGTCTTCTCTCGGTTAACCCGTGACGTTTTAAATTGCCTATCATCATTCAAGCATGTCCACACTGGAAATGATGCCTAAACCCCATAATGCCTGCCTATTCGTCAGAATCTAGAACCCTATCATCCTACAGAAGTCCAATCCATCAGGACAATTTGCGTTCCCATAACCATCTCGGCATAGTTACAGTTCTGATATTCTAAGCTTGTAATGGATAATAATTTTCAGTAGTTTTGGATTAGTTTAAATACGTATTTTTCCCCCTAAAAGTTTTGTAGAAAACACTCACTTTTGGGGATTATTTGAAACAAAGAAGGTATAATTAAATACGTTATTTCAGTTTTGTTTCTTTTGAATATTTTTTCATTTATGATTTGTAAAACAAACATTTAAATTATAGTATGTGTTTCATCGGCCGTTTGGTATAGTATTTTTAATGTGAAATTGATTGATTTTGTGTTTTGTTATACCAGTATGTATTTTGAGAGTACTGGAATCGGAGGTTTTCATTGTATTCATGTGAATATTCCTATTAAATTTCACTATACACCAAATTCACAAAATATACATTTACAATGTGCATACCAAACGTAGAGTTTAATTCCATCTTCATGATCATCAAACTCTTCCAAACATATAAAATTCGAATTTATCCGATGAAAAACGATTTCAAAAGTTACTTAATTTATATCGGAAGCTATATCGACATCAACATAGAACATAGACTATTATATCTCATTTTATGTCCTTACTACTGATAATGTCTATCTGGTGTCTAGTCGGTGTGCTTTATACACACAGGAAGAGTCGGAGGTAAAAATAAAATAGAACATAGCTCAATAGACCGAGAGTGCGAACTAATCAATTCTTGACCACATAATGGAGATCAATGTCCAGCAATAATTCACACACACACACACACACACACACACACACATAATTCACACACACACAAAATGAACGGTGTTTCATCTATCACCAGCGTATCAAAGCATTGGATTTACACAACTAGGGATTAGATACGAGTCTGTCAGTAAGCGTGAAGAAAGAATACAAATTGTAGAAATTTATGAATAATGATTCACACACACACACACACACACACACACACACATATATATATATATATATATATATATATATATATATATATATATATATATATATATATATATATATATATATATATATATATATATATCACATTTTGATACTATAGTCACCATCCTTTATAATATCTGACAGTAAAAATGTATGAATAGAACATGGTCTTACACATGTTTTGAGACAAAAGTGTGTATTATCGCTAATATTACCTTATCGTGTATACTTATACCGCGTAACAATGTTTATGTTCGATACTGCAGTCTCGTTTATATTGGTGGGAATGAATTTTCGAGATTTTTTTTTATAAAAAAAGACATTTTTGTGTTTATTCAAATTCGTGGTTTTACAAATCGAATTTTGTATTTAAGTAGGCATTTAAATTCGTGGTGTAGAAATGCCCAAAATAAAGAATATATAAGAATAAAACTACGCTGACGCAAACGGGTCACTTGAAACAATATTACCATATATACGAGCACAAATCAAAGACGTCAAAAGATCAATAATTACACTATGATTTCGTCTCAGCAAAAGACATCAATAGCAGCCAACGCAACCAACAAAAACCAAGCAATACTACCACCTCTATGAGTACAAATAAAACGCCCGTCACTAACATCAAAAACTGCCATTGGGTATTTGGCTGAGTGCCAACATCAGAAGGAACGTTAAAAGGAAGCCGGCGACTTTAATGTAGGAAGTGGCTAACTCAATCAAAGAAAAAGGAAGCACTTCTTTCTCTGTGCCTACTTCACGTACAGACCGACTTCAATCACTAGACCTGAGGATAAAAAGAGTACAATGAAGAATTAAAAGTACACTTCCACAACTGATATACTGAACAGGTCATGAACACTTCGATGAAGGAGAAAAAAAGATGTTACAGGAGATTTTATCAGTGAACTGTATTAGTGTACAGGCCATGAACACTTCGCTGAAGGAGAAAAAAAGATGTTACAGGAGATTATCAGTGAACTGTATTAGTGAGCTTTTCCACCTCATTAAAATGAAAGCCAATTATCGCCCAAATGGATATTTGCTGTTGACGCGACAATGAGTGAAAGATCGGACTAAATAACGAATAATTACTTCTGCAATTTGGGATTATTTACCAGACAAACATGTGTGAGCATTGTTATGTTTATTTCACGAACATTTTGTGGTTGACTTTTGTCCGTGATTGAGTGTTGTGGTCGATATTGAATCTCTTGAATCAGTTTCGTATTTTAACCAATATTTGTGATAAATGCAACATTTTGACAGCAAATTTCCGGGATGGAACATTTCTTTAAAGATGCACATATAACTACTGTTACCCTAACATCACATCCTTATCTCAATCAAGGGACATTGCCTCTATTTCAAAACAGATTGATGGACACCATCTAACCCATGCCAGTCTTCACCTTGAAAGCTCACAATCGGATTCTAGTTTTAAAATATATTTTAAGAGAACAAGTTTACACATAGTAAATCTCAGTATTCGGCACGTAAACCTAAAACTGGATGAACGCATGCAACTGTATTTGTATTCCCTCAGTGAAATTCTAGAACTTGAGGCGCACTGTATTCAGTAATTGTTATAGTGAGATTATAGGACTCTATGAAACGTTTCTTAATGACAACACTAATGATTACGCAGGGTCTGTCGATAGTTCCCATTTGGAGTGGACGGATATAAGAAAAGAAAGAGGCGGTCAACGTGTGTGTGTGTGTGTGTGTGTATGTGTGTGTGTGTGTGTGTGTGGTGTGTGTGTGTGTGTGTGTGTGTGTGTGTAAATAATACAGGCTATATAATGTTTAATTAGTACTCTACGCAGATTCGAAACCAGGTCTGCGAGCAAATTCGCCTTGCTTGCATGCACCAGTCCATATACCATCATGACTGAGCACACATCACCAAACAATGGTGCCACGAAGTCGGTGGTATATGCACTCGTGCGTTGCAGACACACTCGCATCTCGACCTAGTAATTAATTCTCATCCAACTAGTCATTCCGGTATCCTACGACAGATATCAAAGAATACAGAGTTATAGAGTATTACAATTATACATGAAACAAAACCGAAAGTGCTATCCCGTGATTCTGCAGGAGTATGTTTGATAATACTGGGTAGAATTAATACCTAATGCAAATAATATCATCAACAGAACTATGCAAAATGAATGACTTAACTCTGAAGTTAGTGAATATTGCTGATATATATATATATATATATATATATATATATATATATATATATATATATATATATATATATATATATATAATAATAATAATAATAAACACCAATACGTAGAATGTGTGACTGGTTTTGCTTTATTGCTTCATCAGACTAAATTCAAAATAAATTCAATATCATTGCTTACGTCACTAAATATATTCTGTTTCTAAGTTATCATTGACATAAAAAATATGACATGAACAAGATGACGTCATAGCTTACATGTTAACACACTTGTCATTTTTTAACGAATAATTGACATGGATTGATTGATAGATTACTTGGATTTACGTCGCGTGCGCCCAAAAGGGCATGTGAGACGGGTTTATTCCCGCACAGCGGGATGCTAAATGTTCCTGGGGAAAGGAATTGGTGTCACATCCACAGGCGTTTATGTGCTCAAGGAGCACTGCTAATTTAGCCGTCATGTCGTAGGACTATACGTCTCTAACGACCTGAATGAAGGGCTTTCATGAGTGGGAATGGGCCCAACACATACTCATGTTAACAAAGAGTTGACATGGACATATGCATATACAACACAGATTAATGAGATTTTAATACATACAAATACATAAAACTTGATCTTAAAGATAGATGTATCTCTATTTATAACTATCTCAAAAGTTATGAATAAATAAAGATAAACAGTTTTGTTAATATTTGTATTATGCATAATGCACATTAAAAATATTAACAATAATAATAATAATAAAATAAAAAAATAAAAAATATCTTACTGTATTATAGACGAATGTTCAATATTTCATCATAACTCAATTTATATAATAACAAATTACTGTGTGCATAATACTTATAATCAAGTATTTTATAAATAATTAATCATAATATATTGAGAATTAATTTTAAAATGCCCTTTCATTTTTAAAGGATTAGTAAACTTATTTCTATGATATTAGTTTATACTTTCACTGTTAAGTTATTCTGTAAATTAGAATAATATAAAAATATTCTTATCTAATTGTAAACAGGGGACATAATTAAAAACAATTTCGTACAGTGTTTTGGAATTTATACATTTTGGATATACTGTATTAAGACGGTGAATCCAATAGGTTTCCGTTAGTAGACGTTCCATCTCAGAATCAGCTATAGCATAGGTTGAAAGGAGAAATCTTGCAATGTATGGGAACCCTTGATAAACTTTGCTGCGACATGAGATGAAAATGATTGATCGAAACAATTTGTTATATCAGATCTATGTTGGTTCTTACGTTTATATATTTGTTGACTGGTTGACTGGTTTGTCCAATATTGTGAATGCTACATTTTTTGTATGTAATTGCGAATATCTAGGTCCATTACATTTTGTTGGTGATTCATTTTTATATGTTTTTTCTAGTTTAGATTTAATTATGAAATCTTTAAGGTTTTTAGTCCTTTTATGGGCAAGTGTGGGTTTGCTTTCGTGTAGCTATTTAACACTTGCTTTACATGATAATTTTAATAAATCCCAATATTTATTGATAATCTTACCTATATTAGGCAAACTTGGATTATATTCAATAACAAAAGGAATTATATCTTCCTTTGTATTTTTGATTTTACATTGTTAAGATTCATGTTGTGTAAGAGAAGATACTTTTTGGAAAGTAGTAGTAATGACGCCAATAGTGTAATTTCTATTTAAAAAATGCTGACTTAACTCAGTCAAATATGATTTAAAAACCGTGTCATCCGAAATAATTCTTCTATATCTTTTTGCTTGACTATATGGGATCCCGTTTTTTCATGATTGAGGATGGCATGAAGAATATTCAACATATTGATGAATATTCGTGTTTTAACACTAACCATGGTAGTGATGTCATTATTTCTTTTTCACAACCTTTACGTCCCAAAATAACAATCTAGTTTTAGACACATTGAATGTAAATTTGTATTGTTGAATGTAATTTGATTAAACAGTCTATACAATAATAAAGGTCTTCAAATGAATAACTCCAAATCATAAAGATATCGTCTCAAAACCTTAACCAAACATCTGGTTTTAAGATGCATTTATTAGAGAAAATCATTTTCTAATTTCCCCATAAATAAAGATGCATAAGAAGTTAACATATGACTACCCATTGCTGTTCCCAACTTTTGGAGATAGTTTGTATTACCAAATTGAAAAAGTTTTTTTCGAGCACAAGTTTTATCAAATCACAAACATGTTCTTTTGATAGTTTACATGTACATTCGTTTTCTTCAAGATAATATTTACACGCTTCGATACCATCGTTGTATGGTATATTCGTGTAGATTGAAACGACATTAAGTGTAACTAGGAATGAATTTTCAGTTAGTTTCGGTAACGATTTCAATTTGGTAATGAAATAAAAAGTATCTTTAACATATGAAGTAGTGATTTCATCAGTGGTTGTAAAATGTGATCAATATATTGCGATATATTATTTGTAACTGAGTTACAAGCAGATGTAATGGGTCTACCTGGATATCATATAGGTAGTGACTTATCAACCGCTTTATGTATTACGGGTAAAATCTAAAATTGAGATGTGTGTATTTTATTTGGGAAGATATCTAGTTCATTATGTATGAAGCAATTGTGTATAGAGATTTCCTTAAAATATTTGCTTATTTTTTTCTTTAATTTCTTCAGGAGGATTAGAGGAAAGTTTTGTATAATATACTTCATCGTTTAATTGTCTTTCTACTTCTTTAATATAATCCTCCTTATTTATTATTGTTATGGTGCTAGACTTATCAGCTGTTTTAATTATATATCTGAAGGCTTCAGCATGTCGGAGAAATTGAAAAGCTACACAAAAGGATCAACCTTCATAGATCTGATTGGATGACAAGGAAGCTGCACAGAAGCCCGGTCTCAGAACACTTCTCCTCCCAGGGGCAACACTTTCATTGCTATAACACTTATTGCAATTGCTCACAACCACAACTTTAGTCCTCAAATCAGAAAAGAAAAGGAATTTTACTGTATACGTCGCCAAGAAGACGACTAAAAGACAACCATGCTCAAATAAATTTATATTTTGCAACTGACACATTTTCTTTTAAAAAATTCTCTAAATTCGCTAAAAAGCCTATGACTTCTATAACAATGAAATATCCTAGATATAATATGCGCTTACATAAATTTCCATAAAATAACAGATATCGTTATAACTCATCGATTTCTACGTCCATACAAATATTTGCCAGAATCAGCAACAAGCTGAAATAAACTAGTTGACACATAATAGAGTTAAAAGGTTTAATTCCTATAGAAACAGCCCATGTAAAATTTCGGAAACATAACTGTTTTTTCTGTTTTATTTGTTTGTCTTGTCTATGTTTTGTATTTGCCTTTGAAAAAGACTCATTATATATATATATATATATATATATATATATATATATATATATATATATATATATATATATATATATATATATATATATATATATATATATATATATATATATATATATATATATGTGTGTGTGTGTGTGTGTGTGTGTGTGTGTGTGTGAGTAGTAAATGGGGATACCCTACGTACAATGCGAATTAGCATTACAAACCACCCTGGGACACTCTACGTACAATGGGAATTTAACATGGCGAAAAATCGTGGTGCAGATTACGTACAATGGGAATTAACATGGGAATAAATCGTGGGTTACTTTACGTACAAGGGAAATTTAACATGGCGAAAAATCGTGGGTCACTCTACCTACAAGGGGAATTTAACATGGGGAATAGAGTTTGGGCTTGTTTAGGGACAAGGGGAATTGAATATGGGATTTTTTTTTTTTTTTAAATTTTTTTTAAAAAGGGGTAGGCAATGGAAAGGCTATCTCTTTTCGAGAAATATGGCTGGCCCTGAAAAGGGCTTTTGGGTTTTCTTCTTCTTCTGCTTCTAATTTCTTCTTTTTCTCCACCAAGTTCTTATTTTATCTCCAACACTCTTTCTCTTCTTCTCTTTCTTTTTCTCCTGCTCTTCTTTCTTCTTCTCTTCCTCCTCTTCTTTCTTCCTCTTCTCATTTTCTTCTTCTTTTTCAATCTTTTCGTTCCATTTGCTTATTCTTATTCTTTCCTCTTCATCCTCCTTCTCCTCCTTTATCTCTTTCATGACACCACTAATCTTGTCCTTTACCTTTTTTAAGTTATTAATTTCCATCTTTACACGATGGGGACTATAGGAATAATGGTCTTCAACCAGTCTTATCAACATCTGCTCCATCATTCCTAAGTTGTCTAAAACGTCTTGTAATGTTTGTATTTTGTCCATCTGGTTAGAAGCCATCTTCTTTTTTTATTCTTTGCAGAATGGTTTGAACGACGAATACTGTGGGTTCTTATACTTAAAGCGCGTACGTGAAGGAAAACATCCCCCTAAAACGTAAAATTGATCTTACCTAGATCATGACCAAACAACGCGCGGACGTGAAGGAAAACATCCCCTACTTTTTCATTTCATATAATAAAACCCAAACTATACTTTCTCATTTCATATAATAAAAACCCAAACTATACTCTCCACATACGCTAAGAAACAATAAACAAAATCCATAATCTACTATCCTCACAATCGTACGTGAGCGCTTACAAAACCCAAACTATACTCTCCACATACGCTAAGAAACAATAAACAAATCCATAATCTACTATTCACACAATCGTACATGAGCGGGTACAAACACAAACACACAAACACAAACACACAAACACATACGCTAAGAAACAATAAACAAAATCCATAATCTACTATCCACACAATCGTACGTGAGCGGTTACAAAACCCAAACTATACTCTCCACATACGCTAAGAACAATAAACAAATCCATAATCTACTATCCACACAATCGTACGTGAGCGCTTACAAAACCCTAACTATACTCTCCACATACGCTAAGAAACAATAAACAAAATCCATAATCTACTATCCACACAATCGTACGTGAGCGCTTACAGAACCCTAACTATACTCTTCACCTACGCTAAGAAACAATAAAGAAACCCATAATCTACTATTCCCACAAACATACCTTAGCTCTTACAAGCACCAACACACAAACACATACCCTCACACTATCTTAAAAAAGAGTTAGTGTTTATATTCACACTACTCTACCTACACATTGGCAAATTGATGGTTATTTCTTTTCTGGAGTATTGGGTAGCCCTGAAAAGGGCTGTTTTTTTTTTTGGAACTTCATGGACACCTGGTTAATGGTGGCACCTTCCAGGCCTGGCGCCGCATACACATCTTGTCCCCCAGTTACTTTTTACCTTTTTGGGGGAGAGAGCAGAGGCAGGATATGTCGCTTCAGAATCCCAATTTTCGCTCTCTGGGATTCTGAAATTTCTTCTTCTTCTCTCCTTTTCCTCCTCCTCCTCTTCTTTGTATCTTCTCTCCTCCTCTTTGTATCTTCTTTCCTCTTCTTCTTTATATCTTCTCTCCTCCTCTTCTTTGTTTCTTCTTTCCCCCTCCTCTCTTATCCTTCCCTCCTCCACAATGGCTTCCGCGGCCAGTTCATTTAATATGCGCCTGGCATATTCCAGATGCACATGAAGTTCCAACAGTTTCTCCAGTCTCGTGTTCATTTTTGGTGTTGATCAATCAACAAGGGTAGCTGGACTGCCGAACGAGTTTCAATTTATAGTGAAAGCGCGGACGTGATGGAAAACATCCCCCTAAAAACATAAAATTGATCTTACCTAGATCATAACCAAAAAAAAACAACAACGCGCGGACCTAAAAGAAACACTCACTCACTTTTTTATGCTACCCATCACTATTTTAAAAATTTTTATAAATCACTTCAATAGACTATCCACATACGCAAAGCAATCCAATCTAACCCCAAATTTACACCTCAAACACCAAAAAAAAAAGACATCATTTTAATCTACTATCCATACCAACTTACTTAACCACTTACAAACACAAACACACAAACACATACCCTCACACTATCTTAAAAAAGAGTTAGTGTTTATTTTCACACTACTCTACCTACACACATTGGCAAATCGATTGTTATTTCTTTTCTAGAGTATTGGGTAGCCCTGAAAAGGGCTGTTTTTTTTTTGTTTTGTTTTGCTATGGCATTCTTTTTAGTTTCTAAGAATGCGATGTCCTCTGAGGATAGACTTTCTGGCGATAGGTCTGCTTCTTCGGAAAGAGAAGAAGAACTCTTTGGTGTCGATACGACAATCGACAAAGCCTCTGTCAGCTTCAGGTTGCTGCTGCTGCTCTTGTTGTTGTTGTTGATGCTGTCTCTGAAGTCTGTACTTCTCTGTCCATTCTTCTTTTTCCCTGTTCATTTCTTCTCTGAAGAGCTCTTCTATCAGGTCTTCAGTGATTTTTAACATTCTCACATTCTCTATTTCTTCTGGCTTCGGTATCAGACTGTGTCTGACCCTATGCAAATTCACGTAGGCTTCGTTGAGTTTAGCTAGTTTGGAGCACATCTTCTTAGGAGGATGAGTCGACAATGGATGGTTAGACTGGAAACAACCCGGTTCTTAAAGTCAAAGCGCGGACGTGAAGGAAAACATCCCCCACACGGTTTTTGAGTCGCAACGTTTAGTGAGTGTCATGAGAGGGATAGTAAGAAATGAAAGAGCATCAATCCAACATTCTTATAGCTAAACAAAAGACAAAGGCATTTTTTTCAAAACACAACATTTTTTATTCAAAAATCACTTAACACTAAACAACAACTCTAATATTTTTTAACAACAATGCAACACTAAAAGTTTCTCCACTAGGTAAAGAGGGATAACAGTCTTCCATGGTTTCTAGTAATCTAGGATGACTTCTCTCAGACTGTTGATTTCTATGGTATTATCGAATTCTGCACACAGGATGACGTTCACCGTTTCATCAGGGTCTCGGTCTTTAAACTGAATTTCCACACGAATCTGGCCGGATTTTATTGGGTGGAAATGTCCCTCGTCGCTGCCTTGGTCTGGAGTGAAATCGAAAGCCCACAAAGCGTAGCCTCCTGCATAATCCTCGTACGTAATACCGTGACTGGTATTGGTTCCTAACTGTCCGGTGGCTTCGTACAAGGACAAGTACGATCTCAAGGAATTCTTCTTTTTAAAGTCAGGTTCGAAAGGTCGGGTACACAGGGTCTTGCCATCGCGACTGACTTCGATTTTGGACACGCCAAAGTGTTGAAAGTAGAAAGGATTTTTTTCGGCAGCTCCGTTGAAGGCTGTATTCTCGACGATACCAACGATCAAACGTTTGGGTAACTGTCCTTGGAACAGATGATCTTCGATCATGGATCGCTGTCCCTTGGGAATGGTGAAGGTTTTCACTTCCACGCGTCGTATGGGATACTTGGCAGTCGTTCTGCTCAACGTCTGACTGATGTCGTTTCCCACTTTAGGTAACACTTCCACACGGCGTACGTAGAGTCTGGCTTCTAGGATTTTGGTTTTGTAACCGTCACTATCAGCCATCAAATGGAAAGCGGCACTGCTACGATTCAGTCTCAGGCGGACATCCACCCCGTTCAGCAAATACTTTTCTTGCAACCACATGTCCAAATGCAAACGATCCATCAGTTCTAAACTTGTGTCGGCTCCCGTGATTCTCTTTCTTCGTTCTACAAATCCATCATTGTTGTCTTTCTTTTCATCAGTTTCCAATATTTCAAACTTGGTAGGTTCGCCAGCTTCCCATACCACACAGGCATTGAGATGAGTGTTCTTGGCATCTATTCCGTACGTCAAGAGATTTTCCAGGTAGGCACGATAAGGGTAAGTATCCATGCTCCTACTGACCAGTTTGTTATTCAAATACAAGTCCACTCCACTGAACAAGGAATGCAAGAAATTGTTGACGGGAGCTACTGCTTCATCGTCTATAGCACCTCCAGTCTTATCTAGAATTTTGACTTTCAGGTACAAGTAACTGCTATTCAGATCGATGTAATCTTCGGGCTGTCCTTTGATTTCAAACTCGATGGGAGCGGAATCGGTCAATGAGGAGACGGGGTGAAAATCCACCCACTGGGATTCTTGCATCGTCATCATCGTGGGTGGCATGGCAAACAGATCCAGTTCCGTCTTGGAACAAGCGCAAGATTCTCGGTGCATCATTTTTTTGTCTCTTTTCTCAATACTCGAAAACGTCTAAGTCTCGAACGGTTCTTCTTTTCTTGGCCTTTCTCGCTTGAAGTCTGGTGAAAGGGTGTTTTCTTCATCGTCTCTTTCTGCCTTGTCCTTGCTGAATACCTGACTCGGTAGGGTGCAGGGCATTTATAGGTGTTTCTCGGTGACCCAAAATGTCTTTGCCCGTTTGCAGCAAGACATTTTTACCTGCCCTCATGAAGGCTTCTATAGGGTTTTGTTTGTCGATGATGACATTTTGGAGAAATTCTTTGCCTTGCGTCAGTGCCGCATCTTTCAAGGCGTGTCTCCGCCCAAAATGGGGTTCTGGTTGTGGTTGGAGTGGTGACTGGCACTGGCACTGGACACAAGGTTCCCGTGGTTCCCGTTCGAGGTGAATTTCAGGGAGGGATTAGGAAGCAGGTAACCGATGCAACTGCTCAATAAAATGGTCCACAATTGTTTGTCTCCTTGTTGCAAACTCAAATTGGCGATGGCTGCCCCGATGACACAATACACCGCGAAGATTTGACAGAAAAAGACGATTTGCGTTTTAGGCACATTTTCTCCACATCACACCCACAAGGGTTGTTTTTGTAAATCTTGCACAGAAGAACTGGGTGAAGGAGGAGTGGTCGACGTAGCTGCGTCTGTGTGAAAAGGCATGATGGTCACTTCTTTTTATAGTCGATGACTTGCGAAGCGTCGATCCAAGAATCAAAACTGGGTGGATATCCTTTCCAACGTACTTTGACTTCTTTGACACGTCGTTTGCCCACTTTACGGGTTCTGCGTTCGAGAATGTTTTCGATGTCGTACACGTCGTCTTCTTTTTTGGTGACACGTTGTAACTCGGGCAAATAAAACGTTCCTTTGAGTACTTCTCCGTTCATGTCTTCCAATTTATAGACGGCAGGATGACGGCCATGCACTCGTCCAGTGACGCGAAACAATTCGGTCGTCCAGTTAGGTAAGTAACCTTTGTCGAAAGTGCGTTTGGTTTTGCCAATGCTCACCCAATCTCCTACGGCCAACTCTCCACTTTTCTTGGGGGCAGCCCTCGTCGGGGACGTACCAAACAGGCGCTCAAACACCAACACTTCGTTGTCGGGAGTCACGTCTTGCGGGGCACGTCCGATGCTTCGATGGTAAGATTGGTTGTACGCTTGCACCAGGTGCGGTAAGATGTCGATGTACTTCAGAGTGTGGTGATGCGTAAAATATTTCCACATGCGTTCTTTCAAAGTGCGTTGAAAACGTTCCACGATGCTGGCTTTGGTTTCTGGATTCTCAGTGGTACAAAAAATGAATGTCACGTTTCTTTAATTCTTTTTGGAAAGCTTGGTTCAGAAATTCGGTGCCTTTGTCCGTTTGCCATCGAAGAGGGTGACGACCGCTTTCTTTCAACACCCGTTGCAGGGCTCGCACTAACTCGCTGCTCGATTTGGAAGTCAAGGGCACGACCCAGGCAAATTTGGAAAAGACGTCGATGACACAAAACAAATATTTGTAGCCACGATTGTAGCTGGCCAAATGAGAGACATCGGCTAAATCGGCTTGCCATTGATGATCGATGCCTTCCACTCGGGTGCGACTTCTGGCAAACTTGCGTCGAATGGGTTTGTGTAAAGTGTAGGTAGCTTGTTCTTGTAACCATCGTTGCACTTGAGGTAAACGGAGACTTTTCAGTCGCGTTTTGGCAGCACGATACAATTTTTGAACTCCTCCGTAACCTGCAGGATGGGAGGGATCGTAGTAAATGTTGGCTAAGACTTTTTATATTTTTTTGTGTTGGTTGGTGTGTTAATAAGACACCCACTCTTGGAGGATGCTACTCTTTTTCTCTTGGGGTATTTTCTTGGATTGCAATGCTTTGCGTGTGCGGCCAGCAATAGGTGTCGAAGAGGAGAAGGATGTCTGAGCGGGGGATATCGGTTCTTGTTTCACTTCTGTCTTCACTTCTGTCTTCACTTTCTTTTTCTCTTGTGAGGAAGAAGGGGTGGCCATCATCTTTTTAATCCATCCAATTCTGGAGGTAGGTGGTGTTGTTAACTTGCGTACTTTTTCTGGTGGAGTTTGAAACCCTTCCTCTTCTTCTCCTTTTTCTGTCTTGGTCACGGGTACTAGCGGTACTGGTACTGGTACTGGTACTGGTACTGGTGATGGTGCTGGACTTTTCATCAAGGTCTTAAAATCTTTCAGAGTGGGTAGAGCTGTTTCGTCTAAAGCTTTCTGGTGAAAGAGTTGCAGTCGTTGCAAGAGTTGACCGTACTTTTGCGATTTTTCTGTTTCGGACAAATCTTGGCGATCCATCAAGGGCTCCAATTCGTGTTGTAACTGGGACATCTCGCTCAAATGGGGATTGGGAGGTAAATGCGGGGTGGGTTGTTCTTGCCACCGATGGTATTCCATCCATCGTTTGTAAGGCACTAAAGCTAGTTTTCGTCCTTCCTTGGGGTTGTCAGGGGTCGATTCTGAGATGTTGGAACTTCCGAGGGCCTTTTTATCTTGCTCCCACCAGTCCTCCCAACATGGTTCCCAAGACTCCTTTCAGTATGGGGCCTAACAAGAGAGGTAAAATACCTCCACGTTGCACTAACATCTTCTTTTTTTGACGAATGGGAATTTTCTTTTGAACCATTTGGCGAAGAACGTGACGATGTTTGCCTAAGCATTGTTTCTGGTGTTTGGACAAAGGGATCGTGCCTTTCAAAACGTTCAAACAACATTCTCACACGGTATCGGTGACCTCTTTGGAGGCTGTTTGAATGAGTTTTTTTCGTAGGGGTGGAGAAGCTTTGGACAGGACAGACAACATGTCCCCATGTTTAGCTAAACGTGGTGGCAGTCCTTTCCTTTTCTTTCCTTGGGGTTTTCTGGAAGGTGACATCTTTGAGTCTTCAGGAGCACCAAAAAAACACTGATACCCGACTTGGTCACACACCTTTTTTATACTGGAACGCGTCGCCACTGATTGTCTTTACGTCGTATTAGTTTGAGGACAGGCATGACACGTCGTGAAGGGGTACGTAACGGACTAAATCGAGCCAGTTCTTGCTTGGACAAATCCAGTAAACTTTGTAACATGCCCGATCTTTCTTGAACTTTGATTTTGGGAGAAGGTACTTTGTGAGCAGCAGCCACTGCCACTAAATTGGAAGGTCCTGCCACTGGGGAAGTTCTTTTGGGGGTCATCAACGGAGAAGTTCTTGGTGTGATCAACGTCTCCAAGTACTCTTCAGTTCTTGGTGTAATTAACGGAGAAGTGGACAAACGTGAAGCTGCCGGAGACGCAGTCACCGCCGTGGCAGGTCGTGGTTTGCGAGTGTAAGGTTGCGTCCTGGCCGAAGTGCCTCTCTTGCGACTAGTTTTCTGTGGACTTTTCTTTTTCTGGGGGTTTCTTTTCTTTTTCCGGGGTGGTGGTGGTGTCTGGTCAGAGGAGGGTCCTGCCACTGGAGAAGTTCTCCTTGGGGACCTGGTCTTTTTCTTCTTGGGGCTTCGTTGGACTTTTGTCTTGGGTATAACCTTGGGGGCATTAGGATCCCATCTTAAGAGTGAGCGAATGATGACCCCTCCTAGAGTACCGCTCCCTCCAGGTTTCAAAATGATTTGCTTTTTGGTTTGAGTGTCGATGCGGGGATCGGCCAGTTGGACCAAAGCGACTTTGTTTCGATCAAAAAAGCGTTTGGTTTGATGAGGAATCTGAATGATTCCTTGGAGTAATTGACGTGCCGTCACCGTGAACCATCGTAAGACTTCTTTGAGACTAGCTTCTAAGACACGAGCTCGTGTTTGTGGATTTTTTTCTCGACTGATGCCATACAAGGCACGAATCAATTTGACGGGAAGATACGACTGAAGGGACGTCATGTTCGCACTGTGTGAGACAGACGAAAAAGGGTCTGAGGTTTTTATAGATTTTTTTACGGGGAGTGAAATGAAGTCGAGGACGGAGACGTGTACAGGACAGGCCCTCCGTCTTGGCACCAGTGGTGAAACAAGTGGGTACGAAATCGCAAATCCTCGGGAGTCGTAGGTTTCAAATCGACGAGTAAATAGGCGTGTGGCGTTTGAGTGGCATCGTCGTACGCCTGAGTCAGCCAAGGCGTTCCTAACTGTTTGGCTAAGACTTGCACTTGCGATTTTTCTCGAGGGCTTTTAAACAAGACCACGTAATGCGCATTGAGACTGATGGTACGATGGGCTTTACTTTGTTGAAACAAATTTTGGGTGATGTAAACGACACTGGCATTACGGTGATGCCCTTTGCGCGTGAACCACAATTTAATTTCTTCTTCGTCTTCTCCTAACATGTCGTCGAAAATGACCAAATGGGTTTGACGGGAGTCAGAGACGATGCCGTCGTCTTCTTTAGGAATGCCTTCCACAAACACGATGGAATCGCCTTGACTTTCTCGCAAGAGGCTGTACGCCGATTGCCACTCTTTGTAACACCACACGATCCGTTGAGGGGGCCGATCGATCAAATGATGTTTATGTTCAATCAAACGTTCGACGAATTCGGTTTTGCCAGAACCGCTAGGTCCAGCAATGAGCATGTTAAAGGGATGGCGAAGATACAAAGCCTCCCAACTGGCACGATCTAAGTGTTCGTCGATGACTTTGACAGTAGAGGAAGAGGGAGCAGAGACAGTAGAGGTAGCCATGGTGTGAGGAATGTCACTTGTGACACGAAAAAACAAACAAGACAAGAGTTTATATACTTTTTCAGAACACGTTTATTGAATGTTTCTTTCAAACATGAATACGAAAGACAAAAATACATAAAAGCCAAAGGCTTAAGTACAAGAATAAAAGGCACATGAACGTGGAATAATAAACAAGTGTCTGTACAACAACCACATGTTTTGGGTAAAGTTCTAACCAGTTCTATAGTAGGGGGTAAGGTCACACAAGTGTCCTCCCGAAAGGGTCTTTCAGGCCTGTCCACGACAGTCCTGTCCTGGGTGACGGGTTCTTCTGGCACCGTCACTAACACAGGTTGAAAAGTAACTTTTTTCCTTGAATAACTCTCGTGCATACTGGGCCACCTCTTGTGTCCAAGCCTCAAAACCCTGGTCTCGGTGATGTCCAACATTTGACTCCTAACCAATCTGGTTTCTTCTTCGTCAAAGACATGGTAAGTTACTTCAATGAACAATGAACTATTGGTCTTGGACGTTGTCCCTTTTTATATGCTGACCAATATCGATGTGACCGTACGGCAACGTAAAGTGATTGGGAAGTCTCACTCGCTTCTGGTACACGATTTGATAGATTTTTTCCAGGGGCCGACTGACGATGTGGTGAGTGGGTAAACGTACAATCTTGTTCGGTTGATAAGTGGTCACTTTAAAGTTTCCATCCTCTCCCGATTGCAAGGCTTCTTTCAATACCCCAAAGTTGACCACTCGACTGGTACGATGATTCAGAGTCAGTCCTTTCACTTTGCACGTCGTGTGCACTTCTCCTTGTTTGTCCCGGTATTCGTAGCCGTAATTTTTGGGACCACCACTGACGAAACTTAGAATCTTGTCGTCGGGATGCTCGTCTGTCCTGGCTCCTAAACGGTCTCCTTCGATGTCAGGGTGCTGTTGACTCGGGTGATGGATGTAAATGCAACTGTCCGTGTCAAAGTACAGGACGCGTTCTTCTAACAGTTCTAAAGCTTCGTACAATTTTAAGCGAGCATGAGCTGTCACGTAAGCCGCAATGATGACATTTCCAAAAGGGTCGTCTTGTACAAAGTCCAGATCTTCTTCGTAATTGACCAAGATCAAATCCTCTCGAACGACGTCCACGTGTTTCATGTATTTGGTTTTGTCGTGAATCATCTGGAAGTAGCGGGAAGGTTCTGTCAAATATTCCGTCTTGGGTAAACACGGTCGTTGTGACATTTTACCCCACAAGCAATTTAACATCACTTTGGCAAACGATCGCCTGCCTTCGTTTTTTTCGATGTGGTCTAAAGAGATGCCTTCTTGTTCGTAGTATTTCTCTTTGAATTGTATTTGGTCTTCGGGAGTGTGACACCAGGAAGGATAGCCGCTGGCTTCTTGTTTCAGTTTCAAAAAGGCATCCACGTAGTCGGCGAAAATGCCTTTCTGAGTAGGGTCACCCTTGTGGTACTGTTGTGTCTTGGGAAAGTGGCAAATTTCGTACACTTCTAACAGTTGGTATCCCATGTCCAGAGCTTTGAACAATTCCACGCTGACCCAGGTTCAAGTCAAGGCACGTTCTTCCTGGCTGTGATGGCAAGGTTGGTCCTGGTTGCACGTTTCGGCACAAGTACGGCACAAGGGAAACATCAGTTTGCCTTGACAATGGTGAGGTAAGACGGGATGGTATAGGTTCGTGGGAGGCAAAACTTTACACTTGATCAAGCCTTCGTATTGTCGAATGTTTTTCAGGTCGATGTGTTCCGTCAGCAATTGCGGGTGCCCTACAGGAAAGCGACAATATTTGCACACGTAGGGATACAACGAACACACGTCCAAGTATTTGATTTCTTCTCCTTTCTCTTCGTCGGCTTGGTACAGCAAACAGGTGGCATTGGTCCTTCCTCCGTACAAACTATCCCTCGGGTTCAGCGGGTCCATGAACTGGTAACTTTCCACGAGGCGTTTAAACTCGGGATCGGTTTTCATACGGTGATCGTACTCGTGTTCCCACATTTCCACCACTTGGTATCCTTCCTGTTCTAACTTTAGGCGTCGCTGACAAGTGTCCTGGTACAGGTCTTCCATGGTCCGTTGTAAAAACTGATTTTTAGTGTCACGGTCAGGGTAGCAGACGGGACATCCGTGAAATAAGCAACCGTTAAACTCGTACACGATCTTAGGGTTTTCTAAGTCCCAGCCGTCGACCGAATACGTTCCGATGGTCTTTTCGCCTCCTCCGTTGCGGGCATGCTGAATCCATTTGTCTTCCTTGTCGCACAAGTAATGTAACCAGCGTAGGGCTTTGACCGAGTATTGACGTTTGACAAAGTGGGTCGTTTGAGGACTGATGACAGCCACGGTGTTTTCAGGCATGAATCGTTGGCGGTACACTAAGGAACACGCTTTGGCAATGGTGCAAGCTTCTTTCAAAGGATCGACCCCTCCGTGTTCCATGAACAGTTCTCGAAATTTTCCACAGCAACGTCGTAAAATGTCCACGTCGGAACGACAATACTTTAACATTTCTTCCTGAACGTCGAAGGGGTCCGAGGCGTGAGCCTGGTACCAAGCGTAGAAATCTTCTCGTTGTTCGGTACGCATGTTGTCGGGGTCGTAATAGTGAGCCTCAGGCAAATGGGGTAGAACGGCATGTTGATTGGCTTCCGTATTGAAAAAGTGTGGAAAGTACCCTTTAGCCATTTCTGTCATTCCAAACGTTTTAGGCATTCGGCTCAAAGGCATGGCCAAGTAACTCATCGAATCTTTAAACTGTACTTGTCCCACTTGCATGAAAATGATTTTGGCTCCGTTCAAAGTCACTTTAGGACGTTCGGTGCCTTGTTCCGTATAGTATCTGAGAAGAAACTGTCCATCGTATCCGGAGAAATTGTGAGCCATCACCGTGGCATGACGATGACACTCTCCGTAACGTTCGATGTCCTCTTGGCTCCACGTCTTGTCGATGGGGTCTAAGACCCATTGGGCAAAATCGGCTAACGTGTTTGGTCCCCGAAAGATTTTTTCACGTCCTCCAGGAATCTTGCTGCAGTGAGGGCAATGACTGAAGATAGGTTCTTGAATGCACTTCTCGCACGCTCGATGAGCCACGCATAAATTAGGAATGTGAATGCCGGTCTCTTGCATGCATTCGAAATCGAAAAAGATGAAATTGCCTTTCTTCTTGTGACCGTCCTCTTTCTCTGGTGGGGGTTGGTATTTTTGCACGTAGCATTGGTGTTCCAAGTCCACGATGTGATGACAAATGTGACATTTTTTTTTCCTGAACATACGTGTGCCTTGGTACTATTGGTACGTATGCCTTGTCTACACGTAGGGCACAATCTCAAGAGTTGACAAGCACATTTCTGCTGTAAACCTTGCGTCTTCAGATGTTGCTGGTAACAGGTAGGACTGACAAACGTGCGCAAACAAGTGGAACAAGGCACTGGTCCTTCGCTCAGACAGGGTGGAGAGGCCAAACATCCTGGGCATTTCATTCCACAATGCTTGTGTTGCTCTCGATTGTTATAACCATAGTCACATTTCTCACAATAATAACCGTATCCCAGGAATCCAGTGATACTGGTAATGGTATCGAAATGGTCATCGTGATGATAGACATGAATGTATTTTCCGTCCTTAAAATCTTGGCCTCGAAACAACAGAGGTCCGCGCATTTCTTGAGGGTGCACTTTCAAGGTGTATCGTGGAGCTAGGGCATCTTGCAATTTTTGCATCTCAGGAATGCCACAGGGTGTGTCTTTGGACAGTCCGGCTTGTTGTAACAGGAGTTCTGCTTCGTTTCGTTGTTTGGCTCGATAGGAACGTTGAATAGTGTTCCAGGTTCTTTTCCATTCTACCGTGTCGTTCTTGTTGGCATAGGTTCGTCCCACCACGATGGCTCGAGCTAAACACATCTGGTCTTGAGGGTTGTTAATTCGGACGAGACTTGTTTTGGTGTTGCGAAGGTCGTCCACCAATAACATCTTTTTGCGTCCTGTCCCTTGAGGAAGAGAGACGTGAGCCATTTTCAGTGTGGCTTTACCATCGGTGATGTCAAACTGGTCATTAGATTGTTGTTCGTGTTGAATCTTGTCCATGATTTTGGAAGGGGTTAGTTCTGCGGGTCTGCTAAACTCGATCCAAACAGGGGATTTCAAACCGTCGTGATCTATGGATAGTGTCAAGCGATCGTCTTCTTTGGGTTGACATTGTCGCTTGAGTGCGGTGAGCAAAGAATCCCACATCTCGGTGATAAACCCTTCTGCTTTCTCCAAGGGTACGTCGGTCTTGAAATCTTTAAACTTCACCGTGTAGGTGTAAGCCGTGGTTCTAAATTTTCTAGAGGAGCGCTTTTCCGTCTCTCGAATGGAATAGTATTTTTCAGGGTTGACTAAGGGTGGTGAACTTGGTTTAGAGGGTTCTGATTCTGGTTCACTCATGTCCTCTTCAAAATCACTGGCATGAATTTGTGCCAAGATTTCAGCCCTGGTACGAGGCGATAGATCACGTTTCTGCCTCTTACTTTCTTCTTCTTCTTCTTTCTTCTCGAATGAATAGGATCGTTTCATCTTGAGTGCAAAACGTCAAATGACTCAAGTTCAAACACCATAGACTAATTTATAGTCATGGCAAACCAGCGTATATAAAAAGGGTGTGTCTTGTCCTTTCACTATTCATTTCACTCTCAAACCGAGGAGAACGATGGAAGAGACTACCCAGATGGAACGTTTCGTCAGAGCTTTGCGAGGGGTCATTAGAAAATTCTCTTCAGACCAGCCGACGGACTACTCTCCTTCCTTTCGAGATAAGAGTCAGGATACTTTCTATATCTGTCAGAAGAAAGGGCATTGGTCTTCAGAGTGTCCAGACCGTCAAAAAAGAAAAAAAAAACAGGGGCTAAAAAAGACAAAAGTCAAGATACCTGTTATTATTGTAAAGAAAAAGGGACATTGGTCTCCAGATTGCCCAAAAAAGAAACAAGAGGAGTCAGAAGAAAAGAAGGATTCTTCAGAAGAAGAGAGGGATTCTTCGGAAGAAGAGAGGGATTCTTCGAAAGAAGAGACGGATTCTTCAGAGGAAGAAGAGGAAGAAAGAAGACAATTCTATTTAAAAGAAGCAAAGAAACAGGAGAAGAAAAGAAGAAGGGAAGAAAATGAGGAAAAAACGGTGAAGAAATTCAAAAAACAGAGAGACTAAACAAGGAGAAAGAGGAAGTCAATGAACTTTTAATTAAAGTGTTCTGTGGTGAATTGTGAATTGGATTGTAAAAAATGGATAAAAGAATACATGAATGATATAAGGCAAGTGTCTTTGAGTTTTGATTTTAAAATAAGAAGCTACACTCACGCACTCATACACAGACACGTACTATAAGGGTAAAATGGGTGGGGTTCATTTTTGAGTTATTGGCAAATTGAAATTGTATTTCTTTTCAAGAAATGTGGGTGGCCCTGAAAAGGGCCTTTTTATTTTGGTGTAGGGGTGAGTTTAACCAATCAACTTTAACTGCCTTAAGCCTTTGCCACGGCCAAGGCCTACTTCTGATGATTGGGTTGAAATCACTAAGGGTGGTACGACAGGCTTAGTCACAGGGTTGGCGTGTTTAGCTCGGGAAGGTCGTATTCTCTTCGGTCGTGATAAAGAAGTCTGATACATTTGTTTCAGACTTCTTAACTCCGCTAAAATGTCCAACAGTACCGTAGCCGTTTGATTTTCACCCTCTTGTTTCTTTGTTGCTACTTCTTCTTGCTGTTGTTGCTGTTGTTTTTTTCTTACCTCTTCTTGTTGCTGTTGCTGTTGCTGTAGGAGAAAAGCTTGTTCCGCTTCCTTTTGTCGTTGCATAAATTTCTCCAATTCTTCTTTCTGTCTCTGTCTAAAATTCTCCACTTGCGGTAATGAAGAAGGTAACGAAGGTTCCGGAACAAATTCTTGCGAGGTAACAAAATCCACAAAATCCCAATGTACCTCTTCTGAAAGTAAGTCCGAGTTCCCTTGTGCGGTCTCCCCTGCTGGTGTACCCCAATGGATCGTTTTCTGAGTTTCCGTCATGTTGAATCACTGTCGCATAGATTGACTGCACACAAGCGCTAACGAATCTATATAGACCACGTGACGTCACAGACTGCTCTCTTCGGATTGCATGCGAGCTGACTGAATTTTGTAACGCGTGTTCGGATTGGTGAATGAATTCAATCCGTTTCAATCCTTCCTGTACCTATAAATAAGCGGAGTTCACTGCATTGATTCACCTATTCTCGTCGCTTCAAGATGTGGACCACAGTTGAGTCATCCACCCTTGTGTCTTCCATGATGTTTAGGACGGACATGCTCATGTATGTCAGGTCCAAGTGGACTGTTGTTGATAGGACAGATACTAGTCAATGGATGAGGAGAGTTTACATAGAAAGACAAGGATGTCTCAAGAGGGTACTTGTGTATGGACCGACAGTTAGAAGGAGTTTAAGAAGAAGAAGAAGAAGATGTGACAGATGCCATCTATGTTAATATTAATATTAACATAAACCCAAAGGCCCTTTTCAGGGCCAGCCATATTTCTCGAAAAGAGATAGCCTTTCCATTGCCTACCCCTTTTTAAAAAAATTTAAAAAAAAAAAAAATCCCATATTCAATTCCCCTTGTCCCTAAACAAGCCCAAACTCTATTCCCCATGTTAAATTCCCTTTGTACGTAGAGTGACCCACGATTTTTCGCCATGTTAAATTTCCCTTGTACGTAAAGTAACCCACGATTTATTCCCATGTTAATTCCCATTGTACGTAATCTGACCCACGATTTTTCGCCATGTTAAATTCCCATTGTACGTAGAGTGTCCCAGGGTGGTTTGTAATGCTAATTCCCATTGTACGTAGGGTATCCCCATATACTACTTGTGTGTGTGTGTGTGTGTGTGTGTGTGTGTGTGTGTGTGTGTGTGTGTGTGTGTGTGTGTGGATGAATCATTATTCATAAATTTCTACAATTTCTATTATTTTTTTTCACGCTTACTGACAGACTCGTATCTAATCCTTAGTTGTGTAAATCCAATGCTTTGATACGCTGCTGATAGATGAAACACCGTTAATTTTTTTGTTTTTACATTTTAAACATTGATCATCCAGTTACCAGTGATATCTTTTTATAAGTTCCATAAGTAGATCCCTGTTTGATTACTTGTTGAAATTCCGTCTTCTGGTCTGTTATCATTTCCTTATATTCCTGATATGAATTGTTCAACTCGGTATTCTGTTAAATCCGTTGTTGGGTTTTTTGCACATGGTTTTGCTGTCAGATTCATTCATCTTTCAATTGCATTATAAATACATATTTCATTAACGAAATAGCTTTGAGTCCTTGCTAACATCTAATCCCAATCCAGCTTCATCATCATCCTCTTATAGGTGACATCTAATCCCAATCCAACTTCATCCTCATCCTCTTATAGGTGACATCTAATCCCAATCCAGCTTCATCCTCATCCTCTTATAGGTGACATCTAATCCTAATCCAGCTTCATCCTCATCCTCTTATAGGTGACATCTAAATCCCAATCCAACTTCATCCTCTTATAGGTAATATCTAATCCCAATCCAGCTTCATCCTCTTATAGGTGGCATCTAATCCCAATCCAGCTTCATCCTCTTATAGGTGGCATCTAATCCCAATCCAGCTTCATCCTCTTATAGGTGGCATCTAATCCCAATCCAGCTTCATCCTCTTATAGGTAATATCTAATCCCAATCCATTTTCATCCTCTTATAGGTGGCATCTAATCCCAATCCAGCTTCATCCTCTTATAGGTGGCATCTAATCCCAATCCAGCTTCATCCTCTTATAGGTGACATCTAAATCCCAATCCAATTTCATCCTCTTATAGGTAATATCTAATCCCAATCCAGCTTCATCCTCTTATAGGTGGCATCTAATCCCAATCCAGCTTCATCCTCTTATAGGTGACATCTAAATCCCAATCCAACTTCATCCTCTTATAGGTAATATCTAATCCCAATCCAGCTTCATCCTCTTATAGGTGGCATCTAATCCCAATCCAGCTTCATCCTCTTATAGGTGGCATCTAATCCCAATCCAGCTTTATCCTCTTATAGGTGGCATCTAATCCCAATCCAGCTTCATCCTCTTATAGGTGGCATCTAATCCCAATCCAGCTTCATCCTCTTATAGGTGACATCTAATCCCAATCCAGCTTCATCCTCTTATAGGTGACATCTAATCCCAATCCAACTTCATCCTCTTATAGGTGGGATCTAATCTCAATCCAGTTTCATCCTCTTATAGGTGACATCTAATCCCAATCCAACTTCATCCTGTTATAGGTGGCATCTAATCCCAATCCAGCTTCATCCTCTTATAGGTGACATCTAATCCCAATCCAGCTTCATCCTCTTATAGGTGGCATCTAATCCCAATCCAACTTCATCCTCTTATAGGTAACATCTAATCCCAATCCAGCTTCATCCTCTTATAGGTGGCATCTAATCCCAATCCAACTTCATCCTCTTATAGGTGACATCTAATCCCAATCCAGCTTCATCCTCTTATAGGTGGCATCTAATCCCAATCCAACTTCATCCTCTTATAGGTGACATCTAATCCCAATCCAACTTCATCCTCTTATAGGTAACATCTAATCCCAATCCAACTTCATCCTCTTATAGGTGGCATCTAATCCCAATCCAGCTTCATCCTCTTATAGGTGGCATCTAATCCCAATCCAGCTTCATCCTCTTATAGGTGGCATCTAATCCCAATCCAGCTTCATCCTCTTATAGGTACTAATCCTATAAGATAATTAATCTCCAAAAAAGAGCCGCTAGAATTATTACATGACAAGAATATCCATCTTTATATTTAGTTCTTAATTTACGGTGATTAAATTTTAATTATAAAGTTCTTTTAATCTATGCTCAGAAAATAAAGTTATTATTATTATTATTATTATTAGTATTATTATTATTATTATTATTATTATTATTATTATTATAAGTAATATTATTATTATTGCTTTTGTTATTGCTGCTGTTGTTCTTTTTCTTCTTGTTTTTGTAGTTGTCGTTGTTGTTGTTGTTGTTACTGAGTCCACCTCAAAGTAAATTTCGATATAAAACGGGCTTTAACTTGATTTAAGACCAAATTAAAATTTAGCCCATCTGGCATGTTGTTATATTGTCTAAGTACCCTTCCTACCCCAGCCCTATAAATGAAAAGACCATCTGATCACATCCGTTTTTTATTGCCAAGTAGGGTCATCTTGAACAAATACTGTTATTG
Organism: Sinohyriopsis cumingii; assembly: GCA_028554795.2. Lineage (NCBI taxonomy): Eukaryota > Metazoa > Mollusca > Bivalvia > Unionida > Unionidae > Sinohyriopsis > Sinohyriopsis cumingii. The sequence goes on from CM068826.1 coordinate 16,935,143, forward strand.
ATATTTCTCAACGACGGATACTCTTATTGACACAGATAAATGGCCAAACCCCTTTAATGAAATCATGATGCCAAGTATATTTCTCTTATCACTTGTAATGCCAGCTGTTTGTTTTCATTGACACGAAAGTCAATCCCGTATGTCTTGTTTCCCTACCTCCACAAACATGTTGAGCTTCAAATACCTAATTATTGCTCCATCAGTGAAAATCACTCTTTTTTTAAATGTACGTAATAAATCATATAATAAAAAACAGCCACGAAACTATTGCTTAACACATGTATATACAGTGGTTTTAAAGACATTCTGCATGAGCTCATTTACATCTATTAAATATCGATACATGAATTTAATAACATTAATTTTCTGATAATATATATTTGATTTTTTTGTATTTTTATTTTATTTTATTTTTTACGTTTTTTCTCTTTTTCTAACATGCGAGCAAAACTTGTTTATACTTTCCAAACGTATAATTCGTAGTGAACTGTGTATGTCACAGTGAGCATGTGGGTGCTCTTACAGTCAACACTAATGTAGCTATACATCTAAAATAAAACAAAAAAACAGTATAGCCAAAGTTAATCGGAACAAGACAGTATTATTATTTACGCCTCTAAACGTAATGGACCTTCATTTGTTAGACTCTTTTGAAGTAAAAACAAAAACAAAAAGACAGATTTAAATACCAAATACATCCACTAGATTTCTAGCAATTCACATAAATTCGTCTTACTCGTCTTTGAAAAGCTTGATGTAATTACATTATTCTGCTCTTCTTTTCATCTGATTCTAATCTGCATACCAGAACCAGATGACAACAGTCAAGTTCATCAAATTAACTTTGAATGTTGAACTAAACTCTTCTGTCTAGTATCCAGATGAAATAAACTTCATAGTGGAATGTTATTACGTAACACTACAGATATATGATTACTTTTTATTTCATGGTGTGATAAACCCTTAGTCCAGATTAAAGTTTCGCATTTTGCGTTTCAGCATTAAATGTTTAATATGTAACTAGTATTAACTATTTGTACTCATTACGAGGTCTGACAGAAGACATAGTACACATGGATCAATCAAAGTCGAGTTAGATGTCGTTTGATTTAACAACACAAGTATCAGTAACACGAACACTCAGCATTAGTCGAATGAATTCAGTCACAACTTGAAACTCTGCTTTGCTTTCGATCTCGAAAACAATAAACACACGAGACCTAGTTAAAACTATACCGAACATAACAATTCGCGTTTTTAAAGTTTCATTGCGGCTTTTTCACTATCACGCTTTCAAAAACGGAAACCACTTCCATCAGAAGTTTTTCGTCATATTTGGAAATCTACTTCTCACCAAATTAAGTCCCTAATCATCAATAATAAATACAAATACGTGAGTTTTCTTCTTGTGTTTTTGTTTGAAGGGAAACAAAATTGCCAAATTATGACTTCTTTTATTGTTCGCAGAAACAAATTACTCATTGTTTGCTGTATAATTTGTATTGTTCTATCTATGAACGTTTTGATTGTAGAACAAGGAGAAGTGGTTTAAATTTCCTCGACAGTGCTTTTCTCTTTTACAGTCCGAACAACAATATGTATGCACGTGTAATGAGGAGACAATCGAGCGTAAAAAGGGAATGGGACTTACTCTTCAAAGTCCGCCATTTTCCAAGACTATTATCTTAAATGATCCTAATAACTAATTATAATCAACTCTTATAAAGCTTCCACATTCTCTGATATTTCTAAGGATGCATGTGAGAAACTCGTCATAGGTGGTAATTTACGTCAGTCTTGGCTCCCAGTCACAACTAGCACTTGAGTTTACAGGAGTTCATTTGTGCCTGTTAGTCTGAGAAACCATTAACAATAATGAGGAAGATATAAAACATAGATAACAAACGATCAACAGAATCCATCGTCTGCATTGGTATCGGTGATGGAAAGCCCAATAAGGTTATACTGTTTATGGTAATACAGTTTTTTTTATACATATCTAACCATTTACAATAAAGGAAACTGAGAGTTATAAAATAAAACTGGTTATTTTCCTTTCATTCCTATATTTAATATTGTGGTTGAATTCATGATACTTGATTGACTGCAATATATTGCAAATGGAATGGACGACCTCTAGACAGTGGACAATATTTTTTATTTTATATCACAGAGTTGACTAATGTGAGATACGTTTTCGCATCCCACAGTACCAAGCTCTCAAATTTTACTCGATTGTCGTTAAGTACAGACCTTATCAAAGAAACGCGTTTGAACAGACTTAAATATAAATTTGTGCCAATTACAGTGGTACTAGAAATGTTCCTTTCACAACAGTACGCAAACTTATACCACAATTATACTATAGCATTGTGGCATGCAATTTATACCACAACACCATTGCAAGCAACTTTTACCACAACATTATTGCATGCGATTTAAGACACATTATTGCATATAATTTATATTATTATTATTAAGATTATAATTCAACATAACATTTCGTTTGGGAATTAATGAAATATACGAATTAATGATATAACAATACTTAGCTTTCTTATTTCCCACTAAGAGCTGTATCTTCCAATGGTTTAGTCAGGGACATCATTTAAATATGACGTAATCCCCATAATGGTTAATTTGGAAACTCCATTCAGAACTGTAGTGCAAGATAAGGAAAGCAGTTCGGAGATTCAGAAAGTTCTCTAATCTAGTAGATATCTGCAGTCTCACGAGCACCGTAAATGTGGCACATCTTTTCAATGAAGAACAAGGTTGAAAGAACCAGATTAAAAATGACGCCTCAAATGTGTTTCATTATGACGCCATTAGATTATTGTGATGTCTGCTCTCGTACTACCTCATAACGCCATTAACTGTATGCTCTGTCACCGAGAGTATGGAAACCTATGAGGTTTTTTCTCCAGCATTTTATACAAAATCGTCAGATCCTGCACCAAAAAGCACGTAATGACAAAGATCAGAATAAATACAACCTCAATTAGGACTCACGACATTAACAAAGAGTATGGTTCATTCCACGTGCATTTTGTTGCCAGATTTATGGCACTGTCGTAGTGGTAGTATCATATTAAAGGGAGGTAACCCTCTGTGATTAGAATGACTGTGTTTTCAAAAGTAACGTTATTTGTGATTGGTTGAAGCAAATTCTTAACCTCGACCTCAAGGTCTATAGTTTTATAAATTCCAGGTCATATCACAGTATTCTCAGGAAGATTTTGGGTATTATATTGAACTCATTTTAGATGACGTGTATGATAAAAACATTATAAATGTTGGCAAATTGGATGCTGATTTACTGATAGCCCCGAGTGCTTTAAACTTTTAAATGATTGACTCAGTTGTCAGTGTCACATATAGAGATGCTATCACAATGATGGAAGCTTAAGAGATCATGATGATACGTGATTAAATCATGCTTATCTTTCAAATGTAGTGGCAGAATTAAATTGTCCACAGCAACAACAATATTTTGATTTATTAGATTGTGCTGTCGATGGTTACCGGCTTTGCTTAATTTTCATGACTCTAGGTCATAAACTAAATAACGAATCTAGGGCATAACTAAGTAACGACTCTATGTCATGAACAAAGTTACAACTCTAGGTCATAAATTATGTAAAAAAAAAGAAGTAAAACCAGCAAAATTTGTAAAACGTAACAAATATCTTAATTATCAAAGTTATGAAATGACACTTTCAGGGAACGTTAACGTATTATGAATTGAAACGAACATAATTCTAAAAATTTATACTCAAGTCCAAAATAATCGAACGTTCCGAATGAGTTTCAGATCTTAGAATGTACGTATTATAATGGCATTGTCCGGAGCTCCTTACAATTATTCACAATAGTCCCAGAATAACGTTCTAGTCAAATGAACATTTTGTAATTCCAATGAATAGTTCTAACAAATATCATCTTCTCTTCTCCCATTATCTAAGTACAATATTAACTTCATCATCAGACTGATTTTAACATATGAAACAAGAATTTGATATAGGCTTGAATCCAAAGTATGAATGATTTTTTTTCTCATACCCTACGTGACAGATCGTACTACTCAACCTAATATTTCACAACACCTGTTCAGTTGACCTAACTGATCCAATGAGAAATAACTTATTTATTGTAACAACATACTTGACATAACCCAGCCAATGGAAAATAACTTACCACTTCTATGAACCCTTCTGACTCAACTAGCCAATCAGAAATGACTGCAAACTTGTCAAAACAATTTCAATATATAGGTTAAAATAAACTTGATATGATCTATTTATAGCTTAATATCTGCAAAAATATTAACTATATCCATGGATAAAAATTAACTACGTATTATTTTGTTTATAGAAGACCACTACAATTTACAATCCTGCAACAACAAAAAACGTGAACACAAAATATATATATCCATGTACCAAAACGTACATAAAATATAGATATACATAACAGTAATAACTGTATGAACCAACAGATCCCTTCATTGTTGGTAACGATTCGACTGTGTCTAATCCTAGAAATAACGTCCTCTGTATTATGAGATCGTCTAAGGACTACTGCAAGGAAGGACTGTCAGACAGTCCAATTAAAACAATTATATTAATGTTAGTAACCGAGTTCCTAAAACAATAAATTAAGCCGCAGAAACATTTTTATAAAATGTTGACATATTTTTTGTCTATTATGAAAGCCAAGATCACAAAGCAAGATCAAAATGATGAATTCTGTATTTTGTTAACAAAAAATATTAACAGTTGCACAGTCGGAAAGTCTGATTCTTTAGGCTCAAAAACTTTTATATATCACTACTTTGAAAAACTAGTGTTCCAAACGATTTACTTTGCATCAATTTCCCCTCTTACTAGAGAAGTTGATTTTCAACTCTTTTCATGAAAATCTCATTACAATATTTCTTCTCTAGCTATTACAGTACATGACATACTTGATATTTTACTACTTTAAAACTAATATTTCTTTTTGTTATGAGTGACTAAGCCATAGGTTATCGGAAGATGGACCAAACCCAATAGAAAAATATATTTTCAGGTATTTTAATTGTCGCTTAAACAATGATCGTTTCCATCAAAGTGGAAGCGTCTCGTTCTACAAGAAAATCAATCCACACGTAAAGAATAATTATCGTCCAGTGCTTCTTCTCACATTCCTAGGAATCATTTATGTGAGAGCACAATTGGAACATTTATTCGATGTCTTGATATCAATAGCGTATTGTGTAAGGATTCTTGCCAAAGTAGCTCACTACATAGCTACTATTTGAGACTACTAGAGAAAATATCAAGTGCTAGTTGATTTCATGTTCTACACGATTGTAATTCTACCATTTCTCTTAGACATTTGATTAGGTGTGTCATGCAATTTTTAATTTATTTAAACGCAAACAAATATGGTATAAATGGAGATTGTTTTTCTAAGTCAAATATATTCACGCAGATTATCAACGGGGTTGTGTTTTACGTCTCATTGTATTCTTGTTTTCTGTAAATGATCCGACTAATTCCTTGTTATATTCAAATGACATGCATATAATCATTGCAATATTCATTGCCATGCATTGTAGAAATAAACTTAGTCATGAATAACGGTTACAAAACTACGATGATTAAAACAATTTAATCCTGATAAACCTGAAGTCATGCTTATTGGTCACAAAATTATTAATAATCATCCATGCAAGAGATTTATGATTAAAACCTTGCAGCCTGTCACAAAGCATACTCAGATATGTATGGCTTTTATATGGTATGGCATTAAACAAAATATAAATCATTTTGTTGAATCAGTTTCAGGTTAAAACAATTATCTCGGGTAACTTAAGTTTACATTGAGTAGCATCACACTTTCTTTTTTTTATTCAACTTAGACGCTTCCACTGTTAGAATATACAAGTGTAGTTTCTAACTATCTCAATCCGGCAAATTATGCTTTTTTACAGTGTATGTCGACGTGGTCATGTAGGAGCATTACTAATCTTAAACTGAATAGTTTTTAACTGTGACATCACCGTACGCGACATTCAATCCTGTTCTACTGGATCACATCTGTAGGTCCATAGCATCCAAAAATATCCACGTGCCTAAATCTTGAGTTTAGTCGTTTGTGTTGTGGTGCGTATAAATAATGAACCAAATGAATATGGATGCGTGAGAATCCAAATAAAGTGAATAACAGCCATTTAAAGGTATGTGTAATCTACTGCTATAAAAACGACATCAGTTACTGAAACGCATACATGACCATTATACCGTTTATTACAGATTCATCTGAAGCTTACAGATTGAAAATGTCTTAATATAAAAAAGATAGGGAACCATTTAATTTAAAACTGAAGGAACACAAACTATGCACGTTTTATACAATAAATTAGGGTGAAATTTAAGTAGAGGAAATGATTATATGATATTAGGATATATTTCAAAATATACAAATTTTCTCCTTTTAGTATCTACATTTATTTTGTGGAACACTTTGGTAGTGTTGAATCGATCCAGTACTTGATGTACACGATGGAAATGGATTTCACCAGTGTTCTATTATCAAAAATTCCATTGTTCCACTATTTCGTCATCTACAAGATTCCTTACACATAATTATGAAAAATCCCGAAGGAATATACCTAATACTACCAGAGGCAATGATAGCTGGAAACCCAGAAAACTATTGATTGTTCCATAGGGCCATTTCTGAGTCAGTTGAAATACTAGTATTGCAAATACGAATATTTTTCAAACTGGCCAAACTATAATAATATAAGACCTGTTTATTTTCTTTCGATATCTTCCATCAATAATATTTCACCCCAAACGCCATTATCGTATGTTTAAGGAGTTACATCTAAAATATTACAAAATGTTACAAAATATCACAAAATGTTACAAAATATTGCAAAATATTACAAAATATTACAAAATGTTACAAAATATATCTAAAGGCTAAAATACAGTTGGAAGCTCTTAATCAGAATGGACACTACAACTACTAAGATTTCGTTTCACACCCACCCACCCACATACATACATACATATATATATATATATATATATATATATATATATATATATATATATATATATATATATATATATATATATATATATACATATATATATATATATAATACTATCTGTATCACCACTTAGCATTATATACCCTTTTTATTTTATTTATATATATACTTGATAATTACATTGATAACGAATCTATATTGTTAGCCTTAAATACTACAGTATACTACAGTATTTTGAAATCTATTATTCACTTTATGAAGTTTCGAAATTTGTGTCCCCTCTCTTGGATTTACATAATATGCCATTATAGTGTTTGAAGTTGAAAGTTCTACCTACCTACTTCAGTGTCTACCGACTGTATGTTCGACAAAATATTGCATACCTACCGACCTATCTAAAATGTTCCAAATATGATCCATTTAGTGCAGTTCAATATAGTTTACATAACTTTTACATACAATGGGTTCTGTCGGAATATGTCGGTCATTCATATAACATTGGCAGGACGAAAAATGTGGAAAATATTCTGTAGAAAAGCGATGTCTACGAGTTATAAGGCATGCGGTAATTAACATATAGGAACGGCAGTAGTATCGATAACAAACAATTTCGCTAAGTACAGTGAGGACAAATATTCAATTCAGCCTAGGGGCATTGCGTCCATACTTCGGCCTCAACAGAAAGGAAAATACAAACATATAATATGAAGAAATAAAAGAAAGGCGCACCCCCATGCTACAAAGTTATAATGCCATCTTTGGAAGACTCATAAGATCCCTCTCAATGAAGTCACCTATGCTTCCAAATTAACCATTACTTAATGAAAGCATCTGTAGTATTTCTTGACGGAAGGAAGGATGAGACAAGCGTACGAATGAAATTTTTATCTTTAGGAACATGCTTACAAGCACAGAAAGTAGCATAATGCTCAAAGTTGTCTCGCAAACTTGTTTTTCTTATCAAACATATTTTATCTATCTTTAAAGCATTAAAAAGAAAGGACCGTGTAGCACTAGCTCTGTATGTATACAAGGTCCCTGCATAAAAACATTTTTTAAAAACAACTACAACTAATAATAATAACCATCATCATCACCATCATCACTGGCATCGTCAACATCATCATCATCATTGGCATCGTCAACATCATCATCATCATCATTTACATACCATTACCTTATAATATTTTCTTGGCTGAGGAAGATACACTAGTTTAACATTTATTCTTCGATAAATTACTTGGATGACTTGTTTCCTTCCGGTACGATTTGTACAAAATGTTCATGCTGGATTAGAATGATAACAGTCTAGAAGTTAAGATGGCTGTTCTTGCGAATCACCCATCAAACAGTTTGTTCTCTAAACGGTAAATATGACCTTAGAAACTCCTGCCGTAGAAAAATAAGCCGGCAACGTTCGTACTTTTCTGCACAAGTACATATGCAGCTCATTGTGGAAATAGACAATACTTGCCGAGTAATATAAAGCAATTTTAATTAATGATTTACCATTTGTTATGTATATTTGATTTAATTATATCTGATTTAATTTATATTTATTTCAATTTAATTGTCAGTTTTAAATTCTTTATTTTTCATTACATGATATTGTAATGTAAATTTATTCATTAGAGATGATGCTATTTCAGAAAATAGTTTGACGTTGACTGTTAGTTTATAAACACCAGGTGTTGATCTAAATCCTGACCTTGTTTCAGAATTTGTAGCAACCTTCGCAAACAAGTTCTATTTTATTTTGAAATGATTGGTTTTCGTCAGGGTCACACTAGGTAAACGTGATCTGTAACAAGTACTTGCTTCTATAAACTTCCACAAGATGATCACGTGACCGTTGTTTACGTTTTAGAAAGCCCATATAACCCATATTGTGGAGAATTAATCTCAGTAGAAGTTGGGCTGTTAAACTGTTGTATGTTGTGCTGTTTGGAGTTATTTCAGATTACTTGGTTTGGACTTATTGCAAATTACTTGGATTCAAAAGGATCAATTCTGTTATTTTTCTGGAAAATTCGTGTTTTATGTAATATTGTGGAATAAGAACAGTTTTTTTTTTAAATAAAAATTTATTCAGCTATCAGAAGCTTGAGTGATAATTTTATTTCTACAATGAACTGTAGACTTCAACACTACAAATTGCAGCATACGTCATCGTCTTCCATTTTGGATTCTTCGTCGAGATTCGAACGTGAAATTAGTAGAACATTTTGTTATTAGGACTACTAAAACTTTATTCTTGGACTATTCTTGGATAAAGTTTGGATATGATTCTCTAAAACCGTAAGTTCATACTTTTTTCATTTTTACAGAATTTTTCCAGGGAAATAAATTATTGTATTTTTTTAAAGCTTGTTGTTTTCACTCTTTCTTGTGTTACTGTTTATTCGAGCATAAACAAGTGACATAAGATATTCCCCTCCCATCTACTGCCGTTATTTCCTTGCTGGGAAGTATATACATATCACATCTAAATAATGTTGATCTGTTCTTTATTGACATAAGGATACGCGATGTTATTTTACGAATGCTTTGTTTCTCATTCGCGTAATTTCGCAAATATATGTGATCTATGAAACAAAGTTTTTCTTGCAAACACTTGATTTTAAAATAAATTTCTACCAATTTCTTCAGTACATACAACAATTTTATTCTAATTTGTCTTTTTTTTAATTATCCCAAATTATAATTAACACAATTTTAACTTTATAATGAAGATCTTAGATGGCAAAGTGACGTGACGGCCATACAAAGGGAGTTAGCTCATCTTCAACTCAATCTGGAATAAAAAGCTTATAGATTTTAGTATGTTTTAATATGAAAATATTTTCACAGTGATTGTGCAAGGTGATAGGGATTCCACTGAGCCTGGTGTGCCGTGCAGAAGCCCTAGTCTATGCAAGACCGGCCCATACAGTCTTTGCCACACCGGCCCATTCAGTCTGTCCCACGCCGACCCATACAGTCTTTGCCACGCCGGCCCATTCAGTCTGTCCCACGCCGGCCCATACAGTCTGTCCCACGCCGGCCCATACAGTCTTTGCCACGCCGGCCCATTCAGTCTGTCCCACGCCGGCCCATACAGTCTGTCCCACGCCGGCCCATTCAGTCTGTCCCACGCCGGCCCATACAGTCTGTCCCACGCCGGCCCATACAGTCTTTACCACGCCGGCCCATTCAGTCTGTCCCACGCCGGCCCATACAGTCTGTGCCTGAATATCTATTTCTGCGTCGCTCCCCTGGATCATAGCATTCTACGTAGGTTCTTACAAGAATGTTGCCGATTTCTGATACAAGTAAGTTGTTGCTACACGTATATCAAAATGAAAATCATAATAGAAAATATATTGGTAAATATTACATAAAATACATGGAAATATATTGTAAATAGATTAAGAAGACCCACATTAAGTGAAAACAATATATTCTGGTGGCAAATATTTTCTTCATCATATATTAAGTAGAAATAAGTAATCAAGTTGCGAAAAATATCACATCAGTTCTTTCGCAAAGCATTAGGCCCAAGTGGGCCTAAGATGAATCACCTGGCTGTCATCAACCTAATGGCTAAAGGCAAGTTGGTCAAGAAATCGTGGTCAACAGGATGATTTCTGTTAAGATTTCTTCCACAGCTCTTGATTGCACACGCTATAAAAACAATTGGTTCAAAGTTTCTCTAGTTATTATATCTTTATTCAAATCTGACGGCATATCAGTATAATTCGTCAAGTGTTGGAAGGCTCCTTTGCCATGACGGTTGATCTAAACGTCTTGTCAAATTCTGTTCCGGAGCGTTTTTCTTTTGTAGAAATTGTTGTCTAATGCATTTTTGTTTTATTGAATGGTGGATTGGCATCAATGGTTCAACGTTGAAAGCTCCTTGAGCCAGGATGATTTGTGAAAAGTTTAGTCAAATTTTTTTGATCAGTATAAGTCACTTAAGTGGATTTTAATTTTTTTCTATGAAATCCTTTACCATATTTGATGATAGTTGAAAGGTCTTTATGTCAGGATGCTTTCTGTCAATAGCGTTAAAATTATATCAGGCGGATTTGGAGAAGTCAGTAAAGATGTTTCTATTTGTATGTGACGGTGATCTGCATTATTTATGCAAAAGATCTTTCTGCCACAACGATTTCTTGCAGTTTTGTCAAGTTCGTTTTCATCGTTAACTCATTCAGCTTTTCTTTCAATCTTCACTTAAGGGGGTGGAGGTATAGAAGAGGATATTTTCATGTTATTTCCAGTAGAATGCAAACACGTCTAATTCTGAGGGATGTTTAATCGACAGTGTCCTTGATTTGTGTCAGTGATTCTGTTTACGATTGGTTGTCAGGCCCGAGGATGAGCACATGGATGAAAATTGGACCTCTTTATTTGTTGCCTATTGGACGTAATGTTTGGCATAGATTAGTCCGTCCTTGTCAAGTTTGATCAAGTCTGCTTTACAGTGGCATTTTCTGTATTTAGTAATCGCGGCCATAGTTATATTTGAAGATGGTTTCGGCATCAACTTAATATATTGTAAGGGTTTTCAAGCTATACATGTTTCTCTCGAATGAGATCAAATTGTATTAAGCAATGTTTAGAGAAGCGATTTTACTAATTTTGGTAACCTGGCCATATAAAATTAATCATTTATGTAGATTTGAAAACCATTGACGCCAGAACGCTTGTTGCCAGATCTGAACAAAACTGATTCATTCATTATGAGAATAAGTTTATGATGTCGTTTGTTGACGGAAGAGCTACACATGACATATGTGGAGCCATGTCATACACCAGAGGAGCTAGCACTTCTACTCTAATACAAGATTATTACTAAGGTTTAATTTTAATTTGTGTAGTCTGGCATATATATATATATATATATATATATATATATATATATATATATATATATATATATATATATATATATATATATACCACGTGGTGATATGAATGTCATTCTTGTACGGAAGAAACTAATGAGATCCGTCATGAATCTAAAATGCAATTTACCCTTGATATTATCGATCCCTGGCTTCCTGAAATGTCATTTACCCTTGAGATTATCGATCCCTGGCTGCCTGAAATGTCATTTACCCTTGAGATTATCGATCCCTGGCTGCCTGAAATGTCATTTACCCTTGAGAGTATCGATGGCTGGCTTCCTGAAATGTCATTTACCCTTGAGAGTATCGATGACTGGCTTCCTGAAATGTCATTTACCCTTGAGAGCATCGATGACTGGCTTCCTGAAATGTCATTTACCCTTGAGAGCATCGATCCCTGGCTTCCTGAAATGCCAATTACCCTTGAAAGGATCGATGACTGGCTTCCTGAAATGTCATTTACCCTTGAGAGCATCGATGACTGGCTTCCTGAAATGTCATCTACCCTTGAGAGCATCGATCCCTGGCTTCCTGAAATGCCATTTGCCCTTGAGAGTATCGATGACTGGCTTCCTGAAATGCCATTTACCCTTGAGAATATTGATGACTGGCTTCGAATGAGTAATGCTCGTAATTTTGCTTGCTTTGAGGTCGCAATACAGGCCTGTCAATGACGAATGTCGGATCTTACAATCTCTTAACTGAGCAATTAATTATAAAGCATGGTTTCGTCCAACAGCTTTCGTGAAACAACCTTAATCTGTTCCCGCTGCCAGATTTGCACTCATTGAATGGGGCAGACATAGTAAATCCCTTCACTGATGATCTTCTTTCATGGGCTGGCATTGTTGCTGCCGATGGTAATGTAACTGTTTTCCTGCTGCTACAATCACTAACTGAGGTAATTGATGTCCATTCGATTTCATCACTTGCAATCCCATATTTTTCTACTGATCGACAGGAACGTTCGGGTGCTCTCATTGGGGCTTATCTTAGCTTTCATGTATCACATCATCGTACGCGACAAGATTATTTACGCTTGGTTCAAGGTCCTTGGTAGTAGGGGCTTGATCGATTGCGGAATACCTTTTAATGGTTTATGATGAAGACGTATTTGACTACTAAAACGCTTGCATAAAATCCTTGATAACATCTTATCACAGTTGGTCGTCCGCTGACGGTGCAATCACAAACATGCAATCCCACATTAACCATCTCATAATTAAATTAAAGAACTATTTGGTTTCCGCGGATCAACACCGAGTTTGTTAACATGTCAGCGTACCTGGGTGGTCTTTTCTTTGGCTACGCAGAGAAGTCAATGAGAGATGCCTTGTTAAATATCAATTGCTGACCAGCATACTCATGAATTCATATTTTGTGTACGATGACGCATGAAAACTCGTACTGCAAATCAAACGCGGGTTCAAGCACGTATTGGTAGATCTGCGACCACTGGAATTCGTTTTCGATGTTGAGTAAAGAAGTTTACGTATTTTAGAAATGAAAAACGCAACTGATGGTTTATCGTTAGCTATTCTACCTGGAAAGCCACGGAGCAAATATCCGGGCGAAAAACATATCCCCAGATACTATGAGCCAGGAATACGACTTGATATACGATTATATATATATATATATATATATATATATATATATATATATATATATATATATATATATATATATATATATATTATATATACGATAAGAATGGAAGGAAGTCAGGAGAATGACCTATAAACCGCTGCATGTTTCAGATATGATTGTGTTTATTGGGCATCAAGCTATACCGCCAACGTGCTGAGAGATTTCTTCCCCGATTTAAGCGCGATCAATCAAACGCTAAGAGAATGAACTGCCAGTTAGATCATGCAATGAGGTATGAAGGATAATATTGCATTTATTTGGCATGGTCGTTTCATTGGAGTTAAAGCATGTCGATACAATAAAACTAGCTGCTATATTATACAGTAAGTGCAGGTCTTGAAAATTTGAAGCTGTTGTTGAGAAGGTATCCAGAGCGACAAAAGTCACCCACTGGATGCTCGAACAATGCTTAAGAAACAAAGAAAAATAGCAACACTGGTGAATACTGAACAACATTTTCAACAGCAAACAACACAGTTGGCAAGAAGATAAGATGGCTGGCAACATAGAAGGTGATCTGAAAGAGAATGGATGGGCTGTAAATCTGGAATATTGACAATGCATAGTATTATATGAACCACCCTTTTATTAAACGTATATTCACGTTACGAACATTACACTGCATTAGCTGTATATGACATCGTCAGTATCCTTTCACCAGATAAGCATTACATACATTCATGGGAGGGTCTAGCTTCAGCTGTCTCGTTAATGGCGTGTTGTTGTAAGGCAATGCATGCCATGTCCCGCTTTTAAAGTTTTATCAGTGTATTCGTGTTTGGTTGTTTGTTTCACTATCTTTTTATTTCGTTTCAATGTTGCATTAATAGTTATGGAGAGGGGTTGTAGAGACGCTCATAAATCATTGTCATAAACATTTTATTCGCATACATTGTGTTTGATTCATTCGGTTTCAAAATCTTGTTACGTTTACCACTAATAACGTTGCATGTGGATCTGGGTAAATAATTTCTACAAACCCTTGCTGCGTTGCTAACAAACCATAAGGTACAGGTTCGTGATGTGCATGCTTTACATCGCGTCAACAATGTAACGGTATAGCTGTAGAATCAATAATTTAACAATACACTTGTAGAACGGCTATTTGGACATCAGTACGCACATTAATGAGGTCTCGGATCGCAGAGCGGTCTCTCGAATAGGTTACACGACCGCACTCAGTCATCGAAGCACAAACTAATAAGACAATTCGATATAAGTCTGTCACTGTTACCTACAAAATGAATTCACAACCCCCACCATTACACACAATCGAAAACAATTTCGTTCTGTGTCTGTATGCATCAGAGGAGTTAGAAGATGGGAATCATTGTGCATGACCAGATTGATACTCTAAGGCAACCAGCACGCGACAATTTGTCATCGGTGGGAGACTGTTCTGCGGCTCAACCATCAAGTTGAGCATTTGTGTGAGAAGAACTGCAAGTCGTTAATGCGGACATGGAACTTCCAACAAGGTTAATTTTAGGCATTTCTGTTGCCCGATTGCTTGGTGTCAGTAGGCGTAATTAGTGATGTGCACCAACATCGAGTCCAGGTCTTTATACAATATCTTAATATTGAGCACTTAGAGTCCAACACAGACTCACCACGATAGATTGGCCTTTTTGCTACTTTACTGTGTACATCCTTAAAGATGGGCTTATTTTCACTCAAACGCGGGGTCAGTAATAAACCTGCGAGAGTTTTTTGCTCACTGTCCCGATCAAGGTGGGCGCAGAATTGTTTGTGGGGGTTCTAGATGGTTTGTGTGGGTTCTGGATTGTGTTTGGGAGGTTCTGGATGGGTTGTGGGGTTCTGGATGGTTTGTGGGATTTTGTGTGGTTTCCACGAAGATAACGCTGTTCATGAGCTTAAATACGTCTTTTTGAAACTTATTTGTAGCAAACAGATTCGTATTTGAGCGACTTAAGAAACAGCAATACCGAGTCCTGGATACGATACAATGGTGGCTCAATCACTCCTTAAATCTGACGTCAGTGTAGCAATCATCGCATGGAACGTGTTCAGGTCCTCTGAGCTGGCCTCCAAAGGAACATTCGAACATTTAAAGTAAGCGTAAATGACGTATGGAACTTTCATCTTTTGTTGTACTGCTTTTAATTTCAGAGTGTTTTTGGCAGGTTTTGACAAGATCGTACGTTGCGGCTGTCTGTGATTCCACCCCAGTTGTTGCGTGCTAAATAAACGTATGCAGCTTGTGCATTGAAATTCTCTACCCTCGTGTGTACTGTGCCAGTACACCATTCGTGGAAATTTTAATCCACACATAATTTTATGGCGCCTCTGAAAAGTGAAACAATAAGAAATGAATAGTATACCGCCTGCATGTGTATATGGATTGTCGAATCGCCTGCATGTGTATATGGATTGTCGAATCATGCCTTTATTCCAAGCAAATACATTATAGCTAAGAATTAAGTCGCTCATATCCTACTTGTATTTGAAATTCTACGTTACCACGCTTAATTTCCTTCATGTGTTGTTTGTTTTTACCAATTTGTTCTTTATTAGCGCTCACGGAATGCAGCGCAGACAAGAGCGTCCATTCAACACATCGATTGTCACCATTTTGCACAATGAATACAGTCTAGTGTTTTTATAAAATTCGACCGCTGTCATTTGCAGTTAAACATCCAGGCGTCTGTCCACAGTCAATCCTGGTCCTGCATTGGTGACATTTCTAACATCTTAAGAATTCTTGCAAATGTTTTGTCGATTTTCTCATTAATGATCTCGGTGCCTTTGCGATTTTTTATCACAGACTAATCAAGTGAATCCACGGGTAGTGATTTTAAACACATCACCTTGCGGATTATCAGATAAACAATCTCCTTCTTAACCGTGGCAGTGTCTGTCTGTATGTATGTATGTATGTATGTATGTATGTATGTATGTATGTTGTTGTTGTTGTGTGTAACGCCGTCTTTCAGCACAAGATAGGCTATACATGGTGGCCAGTATTTATTGTGCAGGAAAAAACCGGGAAAACCCAGGAAATAACCACCGACCCAGGAGACGTTACTGGCAAGCTTTCTGACATATCCACATTGGCCGAGCCCGAGACTCGAACTCCCGCAGACAGAGGTGAGATGGTAATGATCCGTAACGACGACCGATTTAGACAACTTGGCTATTCGGAACCCCTTATGTATGTATGTATGTAAGTATGTATGTATGTATGTATGTATGTATGTATGTATGTATGTATGTATGTATGTATGTATGTATGCATGCATGCATGCGTGTGTTTGTGTGTGTGTGTGTGTATGTATGTATGTATGTATGTATGTATGTATGTATGTATGTATGTATGTACGCCTTGCAAAGAAAATAATAATTTATATACAATATAGTAGCTATCAATAATCCTATTCCTCCAGTAGTACTGAGGTCTGAGAGAAAAGAAATCTCCACATATGTAGTATTGTCACAATCAAAAATATAGGCCTGACTAAACAGCTTTACGTGTGTATAGGTTGTGTGCATAGTACAATTACAATACCAACTCTCGGTTCGTTCACCATAGGAGCGTTGATACAAATATGTCATGATCTTATTAAGTAATCGTGTATGTATTTATTATTGAGTAGTATGATAATGGAGTTTGCTTTGTTACTGTTCTATGGTAAAGTCTTCTATCTCACATGACTATACTCAGGCATGTTAGGGTCCTGTTTGGCGTGGGAAATGAGGGTTTTACCTAGATCAGTAGGAAAAATTAAAACTGCTATTATCTTACTACTGTATATAAGGCAAATTTCTGTCTCACATAAAGGATTAGGGCTTAAGGTAATACATGTATTTCTTCAAAATAATTTCAAGGAAATTGTGAATTAAGATTATAAGAGAAATGATTCAGCTACTCATATACATTGATCAAAGTATATAATATTCCGAAAGAAGTACATATTTTTGGGGGTAAAAGATCCGTTAATCAAACTACGTGCTGCATAATAAATAAATATGTATAGATGAAAGCGGTAATGAAACGTGATTGAACTACGAATATTTTTTGTAGAATAAACAATGACAAAACTAATATAACAACATGGTTCTAATCAATATAACAATCACTGTGAACAACTCTTTTATAGATACTAAAGATGTGTTGATGATATGTGGTATAATTTATGTAATATATTCATATATTAAATAACACTGGGAAACGGGAGGTACATGATTTGCTGACAGTGAGATTCACTGACGTTTTATAGTTAATCTTGCACATATTTATCTCTCTTAAAATGATAACAATGCACTATTTTCACTAATGTGCTAAAACATGTTTGCTTTAAGAAGTGCGTGCATGAACTGTACAAGGAAGTTGTTGAATATGCCGTTGCCAACATTTAACCTGTTTCATACATAATCGTTAATACATTACAAACAGTCGATCCGGCTTCCAAGAAATGTCAAAACATCCTGACCGTGAATTCCCCACACTTCTGTAGTGTCCATCAATTTCCCAGCTAAATTACTGTGTTCTACAAAAGTTTTCGCACAGCTTACAATACAATGCTTCGCCCTACCGTCAGCCTCTTCCCACAGAAACCACAACGTTGATGGAATGGTACGTTCAAGAAACCGAATGTTACATGGGTATAAATCTAATTGATCAGTTTTTGAAAGAATCAAGTCATCCTTTAATTCCAGATTTACTCTGTTATCTTCTAATAGTATCTAATACCTTACATTTAAATCCCTTTTTGCTTCAATTGGACCCCACATACTTTCCAAACCAAATTTGTGTAGCATTCTATCAATCTCTTGAACAGAAGCCATCTAATCTAAACAGTTTGTTTAATAGATTTATCCAAACACAAGACAAGTCGTCTACACAACGTTTGTCGAAACGGAATCATTTCACTTCATTTGCAAATGGCTCCATTAACCGAAGTAATATTTCAAGTCACTTCTGCAGGCGAATACTTATCTATACCCTGCATATATAATCTTAAGCATCTCTGATCTAACAAGATTTTTTTCTATCATGGAACTGTGAGATGGCCCATCATAATTCAAAATCTTTTATCGTAGGCGTATGCTTGTAGGTATGTTGATAGGTAGGTAGGTAGGTATGCATTATGCATGTATGCCTATTACGTTTACGCATGCATGAGAGAGAGAGAGAGACAGACAGACAGACAGACAGAGACAGAGAGAGAACTGTAAAGCAATTTTCAAATTAAATGTTGAAGGTCATAACATCCGATTGTATGAGTGAGGAATCTTCAACAAGACATGGACCGAAATCGCCCGTCTCATACTGTATTAATCATATTTCATTATATATCGTCATCGATGTTTCAACTAATAACTCATTACGTCTACTGGAATTGAATAAGCTTTTAAATAAACAATGTCGTAGCATGGCATTATATAAATGCTTTCAGCAAGGATGGCTGCCAGTAATGTCTTTAATTATACGTTTTCCTCTCTTGCGATGCCTAACGTGGGAATCGTAGCCATAATTCTTTAAGGCCATCATTCTGCTCCCGTGCTGCTGCACTAGCCTCCTATTTGTTAGGATAAAAGTCTCTATCAATCTTTTATATTCTCATTTCTTTCTTTCAGTTTGATGTAAAGCCATTTTAGCATATGGGAATTTAGTATTTTATTCATACCGAGCTAAATTAATAAAATTTAGTCAAATATACTGGATGTCTTTAATCGTTCTCCTTGTCTTTAAATAGAAAGGCAAATCTTGGAAATTAATACTGTCAAACGCTATACTCGAGTTCCAGTGAGCAGTGGTAGCACTGTGTTTAATACACTGAACTCGTGACCAAAAGGGTTTTGGTTCGATTTCCAACATCGGACCATCTCAGACTGGTACAGATCTGTGTCCTCAAGCAGGGCACTTTACTCCATGTGATTATTTTTTTTATTAGCCTAAATTGCTAAATTTTTATCCGAACTTAAAATAGATATGATGTTTAAATATTTCGATACCATTGTTCATCTGATTCTCCACCTACACGCTCATTTGCCTCATTGCCCTGTCTTTCAAACATGTAAATATCTCGCATTTGCTAACTCCTTCTCTGGTAAGTGTTAGATATGCCATTAACGATGTCTGTCTGTCTGTCTGTCTCTGTCTCTCTCTCTCTCTCTCTCTCTCTATATATATATATATATATATATAGTTCATGCTAATGGTTTGAATTTCTTTTAGTTCTTAAAGGAACATCTTCAGAGTTCGATTTGAATCTCACACCATATAAAATATTTAAACGGAAGTATCTTTCATGAATAAGAGTTAATATTTAAATAAAATATATCATGTTTTGTATCTAGCACGGCTTGATTCAAGTTAATGTTCATGGTTTTGTTTTTAGAACTAGCAAGGTAAAACAAATATCAACGATACTTGCTCATTCCTTTTGTGCTCCACTATCTATTTTATAGATTGGTATTTTCATTTACAATGAAGTTTTCAATATAATAGCTGCCTGTTCACCACTAACAGAATAGTATAATTCTGAAAAGGCGAGTGTCCAAACATTCTTTAATAAACGAAAGAAATGCACATTTTGAAAACACGCTTTCATGGTTTCCTCAATTTTTCTTTTGCGTCTGTTTGCTATAAAATGTCATGCCATCACTTTGTGAAAGGAATAGGCGCCACATTTGACACGTTACATCCTGGCAGCCATTGACATTTATCGTCAGAGGGAAATATATCAATAATAAGTCGAATGGAATCAATAAATAAATGCAAAAGTAATGATACTAACTACAACGAAGCGATATATATATATATATATATATATATATATATATATATATATATATATATATATATATATTTATATATCTCTCTCTCTCTCTCTCTATATATATATATATATATACACACACACACATACATACATACATACATACATACATACATAGATACATACATACATACATACATACATACATACATACATACATACGTACGTACGTACGTATGTTACATACATACATGCATGCATGCATGCATGCATGCATACATACATACATACATACATACATACATACATACATACATACATACATATAAGCCTCTGATTGTCTTTTATTCAAAAGACTGCATTTTAAAAGACCGCATTTCAAAAAACTGCAAAATAAAATTTCGATGCATGAGGTAGCCACTTCGGAGTTTCTTGCTGTATAAGTAAAAAGATGCCGAGCCAAAGGGGTAGATATGGGTCGGTTGTCGCGCTCTCGGCTATGAATCGGGTGATCTAGAATATATCACATTTAAATATACATCTAATAATTATTTGATTTACAGTTTTGGCAAGATTAAAACTTGAATTATTTACCAAAGAACCTAATATTTGTTATAAACTTTCAATGCAGACGTGGGTACTAGATTTAAGACCATAAGTGTGTACAGGTCACCGAGGATGATACATTTTGTTATGCATAGATACTTGTCACATTGTACACAATCAATTACAGATTGTATGTGATACTAACCACCACTAACCAATTACATGGTAGTTAACGCTCGTATAATTATGTAATATATGCCCTGAGAACGGGATTCAAACACCTGTGTAGTGTTCATTATGTAGTAAATACAATTTTATTTTGTTAAGACTTGGCCAGTTATGACAATAGTTTTACAATAGTCATAAGGTTGTGCTGGGTCGAGGCAAATATAAAGAATTAATTTGAATGGGGGTGGGAGGGGGTGTTTTAACGGTACTTCCAACATTTTGTTGGATATATCATGCCGAGCAAATGGAAGCTTCTGACAGACGAATCGGGGTAGGCGACCCGGGCTAGCTTCTGACAGACGAATCGGGGTAGGCGAACCGGGCTAGTGTGATTGTGTATCGCACCCGTGATCCTTCGATTACGAGTTTGACAAGCTATCATCTGATCACAGAAGAATCCAATAAAGTCACCATGTAGTTACAATGATAGTTACATACATGCAAATTCAACAAATGAGCACGTTATTGTGAACCTCTAAAACTCATGCCGCGCTATCAATGTATCGCTTGTTTTTTGTGTGATATTGTAAGACAGTTAACAAGTTACGTATGATTTTCGTTATTTTTAAAGACATAAAAATATTCCTGGGGTATCCATATGTTTGTTAGAAACAAAACAAAACCTAAAGCATATTTACCTCCATGCTGCTTATTCAGGAAAGATGATGCTGGAGTCGGCATATTTTCGATTCAAAATTGTTCTGCTTTTATTGTAACCATGATAATACATACCATGCAACTATTATTACATATCTCTGCACATCTGCTTATGCTAAACCACAAATGACACGACATTTTGTGTAAAATTATTTCGTGTAAGACCATCTTGTACACATGGAATAAGACCCCAACGTGTAAAGTCGATTTGGATTTTTAACGTAGTTTTAAAAGGGTTTAATTCATATCACTACGATATCGGCAGTGTGGAAGGTTTTAGTCGTGCATTTCACTGGGACATCATGCCGCAGACATATATCATGATGTCCCACGCAGTCGCATTATCCTGACACCAGGCCGACCAGTCCTATCACTAAACTATTAATGCTGTGCGTCAAGCGTGGCAGCTGCTTTTGCCATTGTTAGAAGTCTTTAATATGACTCGTCCGGGGTTTGAACTCACGACCTCCCGCATCCGAGGCTGACACTCTAACCACCAGGCCACCGGAGCGGTCTGAACAAAGTCGAATGAAGATATAAAAAAATATATCTAAAAAACTTGACCGACAATAAAACACGCCAAATCTCTACATTGATCGTATGCTTTAAGATTAGATGATGATGTTGAAGTTAGATTTTGTCAACAAAAACGTTGTAACATTTAATAAAAGAATATCGTCACATAGTGTGTACGGTTTCATATATTTGATATCATAACATGTAACCATATCACTTTATGTGATTCTCATTGGTCCAAAGAAGCCCACGAATTAGTATTCTCTTTTCTGATTGGCTGCGATCGTAGGGAAAACTCTTTGAACCCCGCCTTCTGGAATATTTTGCTGTCAATGAACATTGTGGCTGCCATTTTTTAAAATTCTATTCACAATTTCTCGCAATAGCTGGACATACTCAACTCGTTTCATACATTCAATATTACATCATTACCCATTTGAGATCCTCTATTTATGAAAATTGTATTAACCCTTGCTGCTTCACTCTCAAATCAAACTTTTGTCTCGCCTACCGTTGTGCCAACAAACATAAAATAAAATATATTTAGACCGAGATACAGTAGAAAGCGATGTTTCTATGATGTCAATAATTAATTAACGTAGGTAATTCTGCAATTATTTAAGAATATTTACGGTAATATATTCATCACACTCATATTCGGGATAGACAGGTCAAGATAATTGAACCACATGCACAGGCTGGCTTCATGACAGTAAATCTGCAAGATAGCTATATGGAAAGACGTGGGAATACGCACAGTCAATAATGTCAGGACGTAGGACATGCATGTTTGTATTTACTTGCCTTCTAGATGACAGACAAACTTAATGCTGTATGACCCCTATTAATAACAGGCACGTACAGTAATGTTTCATTGCCCCAGTCGTTAAGTTGATTTGATAATGTAGAGCTTGCAGTATATAGTAAAGACGATGTTTTTTCCGTTTCTTGGTCATATTCAAGTAAAAAAGAAAAAGTAAGTACCGATAAAGGACGCAAGAGCAACGACATGAAACAAAGCTGTAACGAAGGTTAATGTGTATGAACTGTGTAAAAAGTAAGGAAACCATTTAAAGTTGAATAAAGAAGACAATGCTAAAAGATGATGCGAAATAAAAATTATATATATATATATATATATATATATATATATATATATATATATATATATATATATATATATATAAGGAATAGAGTCAGTGATGAAAAAGCTGAATGGAAAAGTGAATATATGTACATAAGCATAAATAGTAATAGGAGATGAAGATGAAATGTAAATATGTATGTATAAATAAGAATATTGAATATGCAAAATATAACTGTAGAATAAAGGGTGCTGGTACTGACATCAGATTCCACAATGTCAGAAAATGTCAATACTAAATCCGTTAAGATCGTTGAATGTTTAAAAGTCGTTGTTCATCAGCTAAATAGTATATACCCAGATGTTCTCATTGTTGTTTTGTTATTGAAAATATATATTTCAATAGCAGTAATATCAACTAAACATTTACGATACATTGTGATACTAACTAGCATCTAGTATTATTTAATTGAAAATTTGCAAAAAGAAATATGTTGGATAACCCGACAGCCAGTATCTCAACGCATGAATAAACATGGACTTGACATTAATAAATGTATCGATCCATATTTTTAACCTCGACGGCTTACAAGAGTTTTCATTTAAGGAAATTTATATTGGTAATTTGGAAATTGAACGACTGTTATAAGAAACATATCGGAATCACCATCTGTCAAACAATTTTAGTTTCTAAGATTAAATTTGAGCTTGGTTGTTAAATATGTTGTATTTGGTCACTTATATTTTATTGTTGTGAGTGCGAAACACATTTTTAATAGTTAGTTTGGTTGAACCCAGTATTAAGAAAAATTGCCTTCAGTGATTTATGATATTTCTATTTTTCAACTGTTTTTTGTCACATTTATATATTTTTATGTGTACCAGGATTTTAGTCGTTATTATCTCTCGGCGGTAATTTTATTCATCCTGTTATGTGTATGCATATTATGTGTTTCGTTTTTATTCATGACTGTCAGTGTAATGTAGTAACAGCATATTAAGCTGATAGTTGTGTCCTTTTTGTTCAGTTCGGGTTAGCACTTTGGGATGAGGTCATTTTGTTGGAGTAAACTGTTCTTGTGGCCGCTGGACCTTGGAAACTTTAGAAGAAATCTTGTTCACGAATTTTATTGCATTTAAATTTAGGTCATAGATTTACCCCTTGTCCGCTATTTTTAGATTTCCCCCTTGGAAATTTAAGTGACCTCATTTCTTATTGGTTAGCAAATAAAGGATCTGTCTTTGTTGACAAATAGAATATTATGAGGATTATTTACCCTCATTCTGGTTTGAAATTGCTTCTTAGTTTTTCATTTAAGAGTTATTTACTTGCGAATTAATTATTTCCATCTTAAACATCGATCTAGTGGAGTCATTTAGCTGTGTTCAGGATAGAGGATTTAATTTATCTATTTCAATTATTCACTGAAATTACAAGGTGCTTCAAATATTCATTCTTAAGTAGCTATGTTGGAATTAATGTGAATTCATACAAATATATTTTGGATCATTGTGAATATCAAGACTGTTAGCACATCAAACTATTCCAGACTATTGGCATATCAGGGCAATAGATTGGGTTTCATTCGGAGCACCACTGAAATCCACTTTGAATACTCTATATTTTTGGACTTGTGATAGAACTAGATCTATTATGTGTGTGATTTGGATTTTTAACGAAGATTTAACAATGTTTAAGTCATATCGCTACGGTGTCTTCAGATATGTAGCATGATGTCCCACCAAGTCACATTAATCTGACTCCAGTCCAACCAGACCTAACACTAACCTTTCAATGCTGAGCACCAAGCGAGGCAACTGCAAGTACCATTTTATATAAGTCTTTAGTATGACGCTCAAACCAATTAGGCCACCGGAGCAATCAGAACTATAAGGACTATTTAGGATTTCATTCGTCATACTGTCCGCTATTTTTAATTTATCATATTGCAATTTGGGGAAATAAATTATTTGTTGAATTTTACTAAACTTGTTAGATTTAACTCTTTCATGATGCTTAGTATCAAATTCTAAACATCTCAGCTTCCAGAATATTCAAGGTGTTTTGATAAGGTAAGACACTGAACTAATATTTTAATAAAGGTCTTGTTTACTTCTGAGAATCATTACAAACTTCAGGTAGGCATTAATTCTACATCCCTCAGTCACAGACAAAAATAGGCACAAATTGCAGATATACCTAATAATATTTACAGGACATCAACATATCTTTCTTTAACTACTTCAGCCCTGCAAAACCGTGTAGATTTATCTAACATTTTTTCAGTAAAATTTCTTTCAGAGGCCAAATCCATCCAATAAGAATACATGATTGCATCACATAACCATAATGGGAACATCAGGGACCATACTTTATAATAGTGCCCATGTCGTACTCAAGTCTCGCTTCAATATCCCGTGCTATCACTGACAACATGATGCGTTGTTTTTATAGACTAGCATATTGTTGTCAAAGAAACCAATGTATAATAAAGCACATCTGTCTGGGAGTTGGCAACTCAGGCATTACTTAAGAAAGTTATCACACAACCGGCTCTTAAAGCATACCGCAATTAATTGTTGTACCCAAAAATAAACGTGTATTTCGAACATTAGGAACCTTTTGCCGTGATGATAGCTGTCTTCTTATAGGAGGAAATTGATGCCTATGCAAGGCTGGATATGTACCATATGTACGTGCATAGTTTTTAAGATCTATATGTCCTTGACATTTTAAATTAAACTATGATGATAAACCTGTCTCAAAAGAAGTAATACATCCCTACGACATTTTGAATACGAATCTGTGCCTGCCGAATATATGTGTTCTTCAGCGTACATGTGTGCCTGTGGTTTTGACTACAAGGAAATATTATAGCTCAAATATAAGCCCTCTCGAGGGTAAGCCATTCTAAAAATCTTTTCCAAATTTTTCGTATCTGTGTGTTCGTACCTTTTCTCTGACACTACGAATAGTTTTTATTGCTATTTGTCATTTGTATGACTCGATGTTATAATACAGGAATGGATAACTGCTACATTCATAGTAATAGTGAAAAGACGTTTTAATTGAGAAGTACTTTCATACTTTGCTCCTTTCCAAAATGACCCTACATACGTATATTAAACTTATTTGGCTCAGTACAATTTGCCAATGATTTTGTCTACATATTTTGACTCTTTATATTGTAGTTTATCATGTCTGTGCATATATCCTGTTAGAATCTTAACAATGCGGGCTGCCTGACAATCGGAGCTACAAACATATATTCACTGGACACTAATATGTTTGCACCACCTTCCATTAAAGAAATAAATACTGGGTCTCAAAGTCTATTTTTCATCAATTCTTACCAAAGGAGGACTATTTAGTGTAGTGTTTAGTTCACGTGACAGTAAGATGTGGTCAAGTGTTCGTCATGATTTTTATATTATTTGTGGCCCGTTCATCAACAATTTCAATTTCTAACATTTTCTAAAAACTGACGGATTTTAACAAATTCTTTCGTGAAGCATTCTAATTTAAGGGTTTTACAACCCCTGGAATCTTTGCCTATCCGAAATCAAATACAAACGTTTACAACTATAAACCAGGTTTGAGCAATTTCTTCTTAACAAATAAACGACCTATATAAAACTCAGCCAAGTCAGAGAGCACGTTCTGTCATTAAGATCTTTTCGATTTTAGCAAGTTATGATTTGCTATCGAATATGGCTATCATTAATTAAGTAAGAAATAACAAATCGCGGGAATATAACAAAATTTGAGTAAAGTTACTTTATCATTATGTCCTTGTACTAAATTCAAATTATGCCAACCCGTTATCAAATACGGCCGTCGTTTAAATGTCATTCAGAGAGAAAATCTTCCAAGTGTAATTTGTTCAAGCTTTTTGTGGAAAATGGTGTAGTGCTATGTCTTGTAAAATCCATCCGAAATTAATTAGGATTTACCTTTCCAAAATTACCTCCCTTGACTTGGTCGTGTGTCGTGTGGTATAAACACACACATACCAATAGATGTAATAATTTTAATGTAGTTATTCGTAACCAATGCAAAATAATTGTAAACTAATAACAAATAGTTCTTTAGAAATGCAAAATTAAAGACAAACTTTAGAATGTAACCCTCACCATTGTAGGTTTTCGTCTCGACATGGTCAACAAAGTTCAACCTAACTCAACAAAAAGCATTCTGGTATACATTCCTTTGAATTATTTACAAATGATGCTGATCTGTCGTCTAATATGCCACATTTACTAAAGAAGTCTGTGTTCAAACCGTTCAGCACAACGTGACCAAATCTGTCAGACGCCATTCTTACCCAGAGGCCAATAAGTTTATACAAATGATGCTGGTCCACCGTCCAGATTTGCCGCCATCATAAAAAAATACGGAAAACAAACTTGAAACTTTAGATTTACAAAAATCTCTCAATAGGATTTAATTAAATATGACAGAGAGCATTCGGGCATTAACGTCTCTCAAGTTTATAAAACTGATGCATATTTTCCATTAAACGTTGATACCTGATATTATGAGTTAAACTGAGAACATGATTGAAATCATGAATTATATTGACAGTATGACTTAAATCATGAAATACACTGACTGTATCACTTAAATCATAAATTATACTGACAGTATGACTAAAATCATGAAATACACTGACCGTATCACTTAAATCATAAATTACACTGACAGTATGACTTAAATCATGAAATACACTGACTGTATCACTTAAATCATAAATTATATTGACAGTATGACTTAAATCATGAAATACACTGACTGTATCACTTAAATCATAAATTACACTGACAGTATGACTTAAATCATGAAATACACTGACTGTATCACTTAAATCATAAATTATATTGACAGTATGACTTAAATCATGAAATACACTGACTGTATCACTTAAATCATAAATTACACTGACAGTATGACTTAAATCATGAAATACACTGACCGTATCACTTAAATCATAAATTATACTGACAGTATGACTTAAATCATGAAATACACTGACTGTATCACTTAAATCATAAATTACACTGACAGTATGACTTAAATCATGAAATACACTGACCGTATCACTTAAATCATAAATTACACTGACAGTATGACTTAAATCATGAAATACACTGACTGTATCACTTAAATCATAAATTATACTGACAGTATGACTTAAATTATGAAATACACTGACCGTATCACTTAAATCATAAATTACACTGACAGTATGACTTAAATCATGAAATACACTGACCGTATCACTTAAATCATAAATTACACTGACAGTATGACTTAAATCATGAAATACACTGACTGTATCACTTAAATCATAAATTACACTGACAGTATGACTTAAATCATGAAATACACTGACTGTATCACTTAAATCATAAATTATATTGACAGTATGACTTAAATGATGCAATACACTGACCGTATCGCTTAAATCATAAATTACACTGACAGTATGACTTAAATCATGAAATACACTGACCGTATCACTTAAATCATAAATTACACTGACAGTATGACTTAAATCATGAAATACACTGACTGTATCACTTAAATCATAAATTATATTGATAGTATGACTTAAATCATGAAATACACTGACCGTATCACTTAAATCATAAATTACACTGACAGAATGACTTAAATCATGAAATACAGTGACTGTATCACTTAAATCATAAATTATATTGATAGTATGACTTAAATCATGAAATACACTGACCGTATCACTTAAATCATAAATTACACTGACAGAATGACTTAAATCATGAAATACAGTGACTGTATCACTTAAATCATAAATTATACTGACAGTATGACTTAAATTATGAAATACAGTGACTGTATCACTTAAATCATAAATTACACTGACAGTATGACTTAAATCATGAAATACACTGACTGTATCACTTAAATCATGAATTATATTGACAGCATGACTTAAATCATGAAATACACTGACTGTATCACTTAAATCATAAATTATACTGACAGTTTGGCTTAAATCATGAAATATAATGACTGTATGGCTGAAATCATGACTTATACTGACAGTTTGGCTTAAATCATGAACTCTACTGACATTATGGTTTAAATCATGAATAATACTGACTATCACTTAAATCATAAGTTATGCTGACTCTGTGGCTTAAATCATCAATTATACTGACAGTGTGACTTAAATCAAACCTTATCCAACGATATTTGCTATTCATTATGCAACTTCACTGCGACATGGGCTGTAAGCAACACGTACTTTCTTGTTCCAATAGTATTCTTTCTTATAATAAAAACACTGTTGACAATGATCATTTTTAATTTATGGATCTTTTTAGAATCATCATGAGCTATAATCACACAACGCATGCAACTGTGAGTTGTCAGCTCTGGAGGAAGTCCAAATACACGTCACTGCAAAAGCAGACAGACTATGCCAGTGTGCGTGTGTATGTGTGTGCGCGCGTGCGTGCATATTTGTGTTTCTTAGCTTAGTTACCTTACGTCTATGATATCGTGGGCTTCTTCCATGGTTATTATTCTCACAAGCTATGACATTTTATCCGAGTTGACACGTAGGGTGTGATTTCAGTGGTGGCTTTAAAACGTTATTTATACTTACCATTTCATAAAAACTCGTGTTTTAAAACTATAAAGGTTGTCATTATGTGCATAAACGATTAGGAAAGTTATAAAAAATATAAACCAATTTACATGGAGTTATCTGACATATTTACGAAGTAGTTATATTTTTGTAACTATATGCAGATGTTCATATTGAAACAAATATATACATCTTCATAGGTATATGCATAGCTGAATAGGGATGTGTTTAACCAAGAACTGATAAACAAACACGCGCTAAAGATATAAAAATTCTTAGACGGATCAAAATAGATTTAGTCATTCTTCTCCAAAACCAACAAAGATACTGGTTACAGGATCATCTCTCTTGAAAGAGATCAACTCCAGATGACTTTCACGCGAGGTGCACGTGAAATCATAACCTGGTGCCACCACTGAGTCTCCAAAGAGAACTGAACAAACTCGATAAATATTGGTAGAAACTTCAATCTACCATACATATCGAACCACGACATCTTTCTTTCACTCTGACCTGATCCACCCGAAAGACACGGGCACAGCAAACCTATTGAAAAAATATGCATAATTGTGACCCAGGACTTGTGTCGTGTACCTTTGTGCGTGTGTGTCATGAGTGAGTGAGCGAGAGAGCGATCAATCGCGGTGCATGATTTCCATGCTTCACGAGTATTGAAATCAATTCCCCGTCAAACTAACAAAAGCTTCTGGCATTCCTACTCTAGTTCTTGAGACAGACAACACCTAGAGCAGTACGAGTTGTGAAGATGAAGAGCTCTTGTCTTTCACGCACGTGAAAGACCAGGGATTGAATATAACTGAGAAAAGTATTCCCTTCGATTCTTGTAAGGTATCATTTATATTTTTCTGTGATAAAATTATAAATGTCAGTGGGTGGGTTGCATACTGTGTATTGTATTTCTGTGGCTATATTCTGTATTATATTTTTATTGTATTCTAAGTATGCGTTTTGTATTGTAATATGTTTTTGTTTCGTACCATTTCATCTCGTAATAAATCCCACAATCGACAAGCGAGTGTTATCATTTCAACCCGAAATAAAAGACAGCTCACATCTGGCGCCCAGCGAGGGACGTGGGATGGAGAGAAGATCGTATTTGACGAGTACACCAGACCGAAGGGCCGCATTAGGAAGTACCAGCATACTGGAGGACGCTAACGCGCGCTTCCAAGTAATTTAGTGTTCTTTTCTGGGCCCGAACAGGAAACTTGTGCACATACTTTCTACGTTCGTAGTGTTTCTCAGGAGATGAAAACCGAACTCTGCCGACAGTAGGATGACGTCACGGAAAGTCGAGATAATTACCTTCACAACTGATGGACATATAACTATCTAAATACAATACGCGGAGTAATGCGTGTTTTGTATTATGTGTTATTTGTTAAGTTAGTGTAATAGTTTTGAAAGGAAGGACTCTTCGATTTGAAAATGCTCTAAGTGTTATTTTCCATCAATTTTTGTTTGGCTTATTCAATTATATATCATTTTGTCGTTTGCACATAATAGTCATTTCGTTCTAACTCTGTAGTTGCGCTTATCGCTAGCATTGCATCGTTTAGTTCAACACGTGGTAGCAGCACGGTTTGACCCCCTTGTTATATGCGACATAGAAATCACTGTCAAATCGAGGTTAGGGTCATTGTTATGAATTAGGCCTGTTGACATATTGGCTATAACTCGCGATGGCATAATCTTGAGCAAATGCAACGACTAGCTTGTTACCCAGATAACATTCTGAGTTAATTCAATGGACATTGCAATGATATTTATAACAATTACCATGAATATGCATATGTTTACTTCTGTTTACTATATTGATAGAAAATAGGTCAGTTTAGTTTATTGCGAAATGTGCAGGCTGGTGTGAATTTTATAACAATTACCATGAATATGCATATGTTTACTTCTGTTTACTATATTGATAGAAAATAGGTCAGTTTAGTTTATTGCGAAATGTGCAGGCTGGTGTGAATTTTAATTAGAATATCCGACCATCACATACAAGATGGTTCTATAGATTTCTGCGTGAGGTGTTGTTAACTTGACAAGACAATTCTCTGACCTCTTTATTTAACATACCACTATGCCTTAAACCCCACTCAACAATTTTACAGCGCTTCAACGCCCGATCGAATGTAGCGGAAAGCTAGGTGATATTACTGTTTACATTTATGTTTTGGGTTATATATGTATACACCATTATGGGTTTATTATATGTATAAGCTTGCACTTGATATTTTCAGGCGTGCCAGACGGTTCATAGGGAGCTGTTTAGAATTGTCAGCATATTTCGATACATTAAGCAATTTTGAAGTGATATTGAGATCTACTTTAAAAAAGACGTAGGCCTTTACTGATTTTGTTTTAGCGTTGGTAAAAAGTTTTGATTTTATTTTTCCTGAATCGTGGTTATGCAACCGATCGCTGTCGTATGATTTGTTTGCAGTGGTTAGATATACGCGCGGTTAATTTTTAGGGCTCTTTTCATGATGGCTACAAGTAAGAACCCCATGACATATAAGGAAATGATACAGGCATTGAAAGCCAGTGGGTATCAGGTAATGCCCGCGGGGGCCCACTTAAACCCATAGTAACCCCAGCCAAACCTGATATACCCCCGTCTACCCCTTTGTCGCAATGCACTCCTTTGGCAGGAATTGTGAGAAGCTCAGCATGCGGTTTGGTATACCGAGTGTGGACAATAAGCCCAAGGTTCAAGTAGGTAATTCAGCACTATTTGGTGGTTCCCAGGGTACTTCGTCCGCAGCCATCGCTATCCCCACCCCAGCCACTTCCGCCGTAGTACCTAAGATCCCTTTCTTTTCGGAGGATGACCCAACACAGAAGGGTGACGTTACATATTACGAATGGATATTCGACGTAAAATGTCTTATACCTGAATATCCCCCAACGATCATGTCTCAGGCTCTTAGACGGTCTCTACGGGGTAGGGCGAGACATACCATTAGAACATTAGGCAAGGAAGCATCCATTGAAGCCATATTGAAGCGACTAGATACTGCCTTTGGAAATACGACGACTCAAGGCTAGATTACGAAAGAGTTTTTCAACTCTTTCCAAAGGAAAGGGGAATGGGTGACTACCATAGGTTGCAGGCTGGAGACACTTCTCCAGACTGCAATCGAAGCAGACAATATCAGAGAAGAGGATAAGGATGACCTCCTCAGACAGAAGTTTTGGTCTTCACTGAGGATTGAACTGCTCAAGAGCCACACTCGCCATAAGTTCGACCCCATCACTAACTACTGAAAGAAATTAGAATGGTCAACAAGTAGCTGTACTTGCCGAAGGACGCTGGCCCGACCCACCCCCCACCTCCATAAAGTACACCACCAGCCCATGGTAGAAGGTGGACACGAGGGATGCAAGGTGGAGAGAGATTTCGACTTAAGGATCCAACAAACAGGAGAGATTATAATCTCAGATCAACGCTCATGAACAGCAGCTGAATGAACAGTCGATACTCCTCAGAGGACTGACTGAAATTAAAAAGTGGCGGGATAACAGGAACAGACAGGCCTAAAACTATGGGAATAACAACCAATGCCACTGTAGCAATAGGGGCCACGACAACTGCTAGAAAAATCGGGGGAACGGTAAGCAAGATCACGGCATCGAGGACGTGACCATGGAAGATGCGTTCAGCAGTTAAGAGTAACCGCATCTATAGATGGCTATACGGGGGCCGGTAACCGTCCTAAAGGCCAGAATACGCTCTTTCAACACTTGGTAGGTTATTCCAGTACAAGTATTGTTTATCTAAACAATGTTCCATTTACTGATTTTATTGATAGTGGGTCCATGGTGACTACCGTATCAAAAAGTTTTTATTTGTCACTTGGTGATACGTCGGTGCTTCACTCTCTTGAATCGCTGGGTCTCAAGGTGACTATTGCAGACGGCTCTTTTCTGAGTTATCTTGGATACATTGCGTATTCGATTTTAATGCCGTTTTTATCTGATTTTGAACTCAGTGTCCCCATTTTAGTTGTACTAGATACAGAGTCCAACCGTATATGTCCTGTCGTTATTGGAGAAAATGTCATTTGTTTGTGTAGGTATTACTTGATTGATAATCCTACCACAGACAGAATTCCAAATACATGGAAAATTGCTATTTATATCATTGAGTGTAAGTCATTTACAGTAAGATCTACCAATATGTACACCGTCAACGTTGCGCCGTATGAAACTTTTACTATCAATGGCATGGCCCGTAATGTTGATGCTCATATAACAGAAGCGGTTACAGAGAACTTGGGAAACTCTAAACCGGTTACGGTCTGTCCAAGGGTGATCAGGGCTGATCAAAAGGGGTCATATTCCAAGGTTCAGGTTAAACTTTGCAACATGTCCGCCAAATGTGTGACAATAAGACCCAAATCGGACATGAGTCTTATAAGTGAAGTCAACGTTGTGGACAACTTAGCTTCTGATTTTACCCCCACATGTCCAAAGACAGTGTACATTCTCCTCTGGAAGATTTGAAGGTTATGATCGATCTTGAAAATCGGACCACAGAGCAAACTGGATAGACTCAGGCAAGTATTGGGCAAATGGAATTGCGCAGTTTAAGAAAGGGGCCAACAGACTTGGGAAAGACTGGTCTCATCAAACATAAAATAGTGCTTGATGACTATAAGCAGTTCAAACAGCCATACAAGAAAATACCCCCAGGGATGTATGAGGAGGCACGTTAGCATATTTGAGGAATGTTAGGTGCAATCAGGGAATCTTACAACCCTTACTCATCTAATGTTGTGTTAGTCCGGAAACGTGATAACATCCAAAGTTTCTGTATAGACTACAGAACCCTCAATGAAAAGATCCGGAAGGATGTTTATATGCTTCCACAGTTTGATGATACTGTCCATGTATTGCAAGGGGCCAAGTTCTTCTCCAAGTTGGGCCTAAGGCAAGTTAAGATAGAGGAACACAAGCAATATACCGCCATCTCGGTGGGTCCGCTCGACTTTTATAAGGCGAACCGCACGAGTTTTGGTCTGTGCAACGCCGGGGCTACTTTTCAGCGTCTTATGGAGAAATGCATGAGAGAAATGCACCTCAGAGTGCGTTATTTTCATAGAT
This sequence comes from Sinohyriopsis cumingii, assembly GCA_028554795.2. Taxonomy (NCBI): domain Eukaryota; kingdom Metazoa; phylum Mollusca; class Bivalvia; order Unionida; family Unionidae; genus Sinohyriopsis; species Sinohyriopsis cumingii. The sequence goes on from CM068826.1 coordinate 16,970,269, forward strand.
GATATTTTCATTTTATCCAGGACGTTCGACGAGCACATGGATCGTTTAGAGGAAACGTTCGCACGCTTACATCGTCAGCACGGTCTTAAGCTGAAACCCTCAAAATGCGAGTTGTTCCTGTCCTCAGTCGTTTATCTGGGTCATGTTATATCTGAGGAAGGTATAGAGACCGAAATCTCTACGATTAGGACTTGGCAAAAACCTAAAAACATTAAAAGAGCTACGTCAGTTTTTAGAGTTCGCAGGATACTATCGCCGCTTTGTCGAGAGATTCTCGCAAATAGCACAACCATTAATTGCTGTTAGAGGGCAAGGGCACGACGAAAGCATCTCGAAATTATACGTCCATAATCAAAGAAGCAGCTCCTTGGACTTGGGGCATTGCCCAAGAAACCGCCTTTACAACTCTTATAGACTAGTAGACCTCTACCCCCATCTTAGTATTTGCCGACAATACTAAACCATTTATCGTGCATGCGGATGCTCGTGGCTTTAGTTTAGACGCGGTCCTATATCAAGAGCAAGAGGATGTGAAAAGAGTGCCTACACTAGTCGTGGATTGAGAACAAGTGAACGACTCTCGAATTATTGGCGTTGAAATGGGCCGTGGCGGATAAATTCCACGACTATCTCTTATGTTCTACCTTCGAGGTGGCCACGGACACAACCCATTAACATACGTCCTTTCGACGGCCAAACTTGATGCTACGTGGTATAGATGGGTTGCGGCTCTAGCAAACTACACATTTTTCATCAGGTATAGAGCTGGCAGAGAAACGTTCATGTCGACGGTCTCTCGCGTTTACCAAACGTTCCCAGACGTGGTGGAAGCCATTTGTAATGCAGCCACTCTCACTGTACCCTCGATTGGTATTATTTCGGATGATCCAGCTCCTCATTTGGCCGATGAGGTGTTTACGTCTAAGCAATATAATAACATAAAGTGGGACAGGGAACAGCTGACTGAAAAGACTCTAGTAATTGACCTCAAGAGAAATGGTTTCCGGATCAGGGAGGAGGATTTCCGGAGAAAATGCGTCTGTGCAGAAATTGCTCCGAGAATGGAACCACCTTGCAGTTGAAACAGCATTCTTGTCAGGACCACTTCTCTTGAAGTGTCAGATTCTCTGGTCAATCGATCAGACAGCTCGTAATCCCAGATTAATACCGGAGCAAAGACTTGAAAGGTATCCACGACGATATGGGACATCAAGGCAAAGAGAATTCACTCTGGTTAGCTTGGCAAAGGTTTTTTTTGGCCGGGGCTGGAGAAGGACTTGAACCGCAAGGTGGGGAAAGGCTCCGGTTAGGGCAATGGCCAAATTAACCCCTATTCACACCATCCGCCCAATGTTTTATCTCTTGTGCGATCTAAGAGAGGGTTTGAAAATATGGTGATAACTGATCATTTCACCAGGTACGCTTAGACCTTCCTTTCCGTAACCGAACGGCTCAGGCTACCGCTAAAGGTCTTTATGAGCACTTCTTTTGATATTACAGCTTTTCGGAAAGGCTTCACAACGATCAAGGACGTAATTTCGTAATTTCGAGGGCGGAGTTATAAAGGAGCTATGCGAATTAGCGAACATACAGCAGTCTCGCTCCTCCCCGTTTCACCCACAGGGGAATGGTGCCTGCAAACGCTTCAATAGAACGCTCTTTAAAATGTTAGGGACATTGGAGGAAGAGCAAAAACAAGATTGGAAATCTTACATTGCTCCAATTGTCCATGCATATAATGCTACTAAGAATCATTTCACCGGATTCAAGCCCCATTTTATATTTTTGGGTGGCACCCCCAGCTTTCTGTCGTCGCCTATCTGGGCACTACACCAGATAGTGGTAATGCTGCTGAAGGGCCTCACACGTACGTGGCAAAACAGAAAGGCCGCCGCCAGTTTGCTTACACAGCCGTAGCGAGTGAGCCGAGCAATAGCCATGCATAGAAGAAGGCCCAGTACGATAAAAAGGTCCGAGAGTCCAAACTTAAAGTAGGGAACATAGTCTTAGTGTGCAAGGTCAAACTGAAAGGGACAAGTGGTCCAAGGATGTATATCAGGTGATATCATTCCCAATTTAGATTTACCCGTGTACAAGGTAAGGAGGGTCGAGGGTTCGAAATCCACGCGCACATTGCATCGTAATATGCTTCTGCCCTTTGACTACCTTCCTTGTGATCCAGTCCCCATGAAACGGGTTCAGAAGAAACCGGGCATACAAAAGGCTACCCCTTTTGGAGTTCTGACTCGGACTCCGACCGGTATGTTATACCACAAAGCTGACCCGGTTGGACCTGTAAGGATAATGTTCAACTCCATGAACACTCTACACGAACTGCCCTGATAGATCACCATCTATTATCGATTCCTGTATTAGCCAGCTTCTTGAAAGCATAAACGTTCATACCAGTAGGTCTAGACAATATGGCAATAGTTTAAGCTAACCCACGAGTAATTTTACTACTCCCTCTCATGTCTCACGTGAGAGTACTAAATTCGGTCCCCCAGAGATATCTCCCATATTAGAGGGAGGTCTGGATCGCCAGTCTGATACGTTGATCCTAAGCCAACCGACGCCACAGGTGTCACAGAAAGACTCAGGCCAGCAACCGCTGGGGAGTTCAACCAGAGATCAAAATACCGCCCATCCCACTAGGACAGTGGGTGCATTTGCAAACGGTTTACTACGTGTGAGTTACTGAGATCTATCTATAGATTTCAGGCTTGTTTTTGCAGTAGACAGTTGTAGCGATGCAGAAGAGCCCCTTTAATGTAAATTACATAAAGCAAGGGTATTGAGGACGACTATTCAATCATTATTATTTTAAATGATGAGTGATAGTCCCAATTTCAGGGTTTTATGTATTTTCTGTAGAGAGAGTAAACTTGTTAAGCTCTGTATTTTAAATCATTTCACGTCTATGACTAATTTTTTTCTTCAAAAGACTTGAAGGATAGTTCGGTATGGTTATTGTTCTTGTACTTGATACGCGGCAAGCACAGATTTGCTAAATGTCAGGAGACATTTACACGTAAGGAGTATGTGACCCAGGACTTACTTTTGTGTCGTGTACAAACGTGCGTATTTGTCACGAGTGAGCGAGCGAGTGAGTGATCGATCGCGGTGCATGATTCCTTTGCTTCACAAGTATTGAAATCAATTCCCCGCCAAACTAACAAAAGCTTCTGGCATTCCTACTCTAGTTCTCGAGACGGACAACACCTCGAGCAGTACAAGTTGTGAAGCTGAAGAGCACTTGTCTTTCACATACCTTAAAGACCAGGGACTGAATATAATTAAAAAATATACCTTTCGAGTCTGACAAGGTATTATTTATATTTTACTGTGATAAATTATAAATGTCGGTGGGTAGATTGTATACTGGTTATTGTATTTGTCTTGTATTCTAAGTATGCGTTTTAGGTTTATTTCGTACCATTTCTTCTCATAGTAAATCCCACAATCGACAAGCGAGTGTTATCATTTCAACCCGAAATAAAAGACAGTTCACATAATGTTACTCCTGTACTCAAAACATCTACCAACGTCCATAAGCACTACCCAACAGTGCAATACTAACATAGGCAAGAGAAAAGCCCCAGACTTCCAATGCAAGCCTGTAATGGGTGGGAACAGAAACATCAACATTATACACAGAGTACATGTCATGATTATCGAGGCAGACCAGATCTTAATTCAAAACCTGGGAACGGGACCCTTCGATCAAGCAACAGTATGTACATGACAGACGTGACGTACCTAACTTTAATTCTAACCATTAGGTACGTCCATGACGTAACTTTTTGTTGTTGAGTTTAATTATAGTGGCGTGCGCACAATTGTGTATGTGCCACTTTTTTCTGACTGCACCGCAGTCTGCTAATTGTTCCTGGGGAAGGGGATGGTGCCACCTCCCCCAGGCTTTTATGGATTCAAGGAACCCTGATAGTTTGGCCTCAATCTGTGGGTCCATAAAGGTCCCTACAGTTGAATGGTTGGCTGTCATTAGTGGGAAGGAGAGCTCGGGAACGGTCATGCTTGCTTTACATCGCTAGTTTCTTGTTGCATTTGCCTGGTGTTTCTTGCGATTTTTTTTTCTTTTTTTTCCTTCAAAATGTTCTAAAAGGAGGGGGGATGTTCTATGCTGTTTATAGAGGTTCTAAGTAGAAATCATGTATGAAGAGAGATTTTCAAGTTTATTATGGTATTACTAGCCGAGGTGTTTAGGGTGTGCTTCCTGCGTTATGTTATTTATAAGTTTTTAGATATTATCTCTTTAAGTTATTTATTAATTAATGTTTGCAGAGATTGAATGTTATTTATACTTTATTTAGCAAGAGACCGGAGTCCTAGCCGATTACACGGTTCGTTAAGGACATCTAGGACCGGAATCCTAGCTGATTACTCGGTTCGTTAAGGACATCTAGGACATCCGATGTTGCGGTTTCCTTAGTTTTTTATAGGTGCTTCGTAAGTGAATTATTTATTAATACTTTTATAAAACTGAATGATATGTTATGGGTTTTTATGTGGTGGCTTCTAAATTTGTTTAGCTAGTTACTGGGTCTTTTGGTTTTGTGGGGATAGTAATTATATTTTGTTCCTAAGTCCTGCTGAGTCTACGAATTGATTTATATTTTTATATGCTGAATGTTTATTTTTATTAAAGTCCATAAGTAACTCTGGGTATGTGTGTGGTGATCCAATCTCTCTTTGGTTTTTGATAAATATTTTCCGAGCGGGTTGATATTTTGGGCATATATTGAATACGTGGTGTAGATCTTCGGTGGTGTGGCAGTTAAAGCAGTTAATGTTGACGTACCTAAGTTTAATTATAACAATTAGGTACATCCATCTGGGTCATCATCATTGGCGACTCGGTCTCGAAAGACCATGCGAATAGCGCCCTTGGGGTGTTGCCTGTCTCTGTTGGCAACGTCTGCTGTGGCTGTGCAGGCCTATACGTGAGTGACAGTCCCTACTGCAGTTGGTGCAGACATACTGGGAAGTCTGCATTACTGTGGTTGCTGTTGCGTTCTTCTTTCTCTTACGTTTCTCTGCCACCAACTGGCCTCTCCTCGCATCAGCGACTGATATGCCATTGTTTACCATCAGTCTCCAGGTGCCTCGGTCCTGAGCCAGCTCTTCCCAGCCATCGGGTGAAATGTTGCATGCCTTCATGTCCCTCTTGCACACATCTTTGAAACGGAGTGAGGGGCGTCCGACTCTTCTCATGCCAGTGGCCAGCTGTCCATATAAGATGTCCTTTGGCATCCTTCCATCCTCCATGCGTCGGACGTGACCCAGCCATCGAAGGCGGCGTTTAATTAGCAGTGAGTACATGCTGGGGGTACTTGCACGCTGCAGAATCTCGCTGTGTTGAACACGGTCTTGCCAGCTGATTTTCAGGATGCGTTTTAGGCACCGTATATGGAAGGAGTTGAGCCGGCGTTCTTGCCTCATGTAGGTACTCCACGTCTCACTTCCATATAGAAGGGTGCTGAGAACGCAGGCCTGGTAGACTCGGACCTTGGTGTGCTCTGTCAGCGCGTTGTTTTCCCAAACCCTCTTTGTTAATCGAGCCATGATGGTGTTTGCCTTTCCAAGCCTTCTGTCCAGCTCCATATCAATCGAGAGAGTGTTGCTGATGGTTGACCCTAGGTAGGTAAAGTTGTTGACTGCTTCCTGGGTGACACCGTTGATTTTGATTGAAGGGGCAATGGTGGTATCTTGCACGCTGACATTTGTTTTTTCCAAGCTGATTGTGAGACCAAAGTGCGTGCAGGCAACTGCAAAACGGTCTCCCAGTCTCTGGAGGGCTTCCTCGGTGTGGGCCACAAGAGCTGCGTCATCTGCAAAAAGCATCTCCCTGATGAGCACAGCTCTCACTTTGGTCTTTGAGCGCAGTCGTGCCAGGTTGAACAGGCTCCCATCAGACCTGGTGTGTAGATATATGCCATCCGTGGACGTGTCGAAGGCGTAGGACAGGAGCAGGGAGAAGAAGATCCCAAAAAGTGTTGGTGCCAGCACGCAGCCCTGCTTCACACCACTGTTAATTGGGAAGGACGTTGAGGATGATCCATCATACAGGACTGTTCCCTTCATATCTGCATGGAAAGAGATCATCATGCTGAGGAGTTTTGGGGGGCAACCGATCTTACTCAGAAGTTCAAAAAGGCCCTTCCTGCTGACCAAGTCAAAGGCCTTGGTGAGGTCGATGAACATCATGTAGAGTGGTTGACCTTGCTCTCTGCTCTTCTCTTGGAGTTGTCGTAGGGAAAAGATCATGTCTGTCGTCGACCTGCCTGCTCTGAAGCCGCACTGTGATTCCGGGTACACACGGTCTGCCAGCAACTGCAGCCTGTTGAGTATGATGCGGGCGTACACTTTACCAACAATACTCAAGAGCGAGATCCCTCTGTAATTATTACAGTCACTGCGGTCGCCCTTGTTTTTGTAAAGGGTCACAATTGTGGCATCACGCATGTCTTGGGGGACTACTCCTTCCTCCCAGCAGCGGCATAGTAGCTCGTGCAGTGGTTTAATCAATGCTGGTTTTCCATGTTTGATAGCTTCGGGCGGGATGCTGTCACTTCCTGGTGCTTTGTCGTTTGGAAGGCAGTCGATTGCTTTGCTGAGCTCCTCTAAGGTTGGCACTTTGTCGAGCTCTTCCATGGTGGGCAGATTCTTTATGCTGCTGAGGGCTGCATCAGTGACTGACGTTTCTCTGGAGTATAGTTCTGAGTAGTGCTCCACCCATCTGGCCATCTGTTGCCCACGGTCTGTGATCTTCTCTCACGTCAGGGATTTCAGGGGAGCGACCCCTTTCACTGTAGGGTCTAGAGCCTTCTTGATGCCACTGTACATGCCTTGGATGTGTCCGGACTCGGCACTGCGCTGGATCCCTTCACACAGTTGTTGCCAGTACTCGTTCGCACACTGTCTAGCAATGCGTTGGGTGTTACTTCGGGCACTTCTGAGAGCAGCAAGCGTCCGTTCATTAGAGCATTTTTTGTAAGCTATGAAGGCTTTTCGTTTCTCCTCGATTTGTGGTTCCATCCTTGATAGGTGTGCATTGAACCAGTCCTGGCTGGGTCGTTCCTTCTTGCCAAACGTTGACATAGCTGTACTGTAGATGGGTACAATGATTATAATACATATACCTCAGTCGATAATAACTATAATGTTTTTGGAGACATTTGTTCCGATTGTCTTTCTGTCCAAAGTACTAATTCTAATTGTACATGACAAGGTTATAATGTCTCTTCCTCTGACTCGGTAATAACTAATAAATTTGTCTTCATTCCTATAACGACTGGGGAAAGTGTAAACTCTACATCTTTTAGTCTGAAAAAGAAAGGTTTGCAAGTAATCAAGCTCAGTGTAAGACACGTCTTACCAAAAATCCACGAACTAAGACTTACGATACAAAATAAATCCAACCTTGCCGTAATTGGACTATGCGAAGCGTTTCTAGATTGCAATGTATCTGATTATGCTATGTCTATTTGCAACTTTTCTTTGGAAAGAAAATATCGAGCACATGACACAGGAGGAGGGATAGTCATGTACGTTTAAGATAACGTAACATAACTGATTTCGAAATATCTACTATAGAATCAATAGGGATCGAGTTAATTTTTTTCAATTATTTGTATGTGCTCCGCTTACCGACCTCCAAACTCCATCTCCTCATGGACTGACCAATCTGAGCATCAGTTAGAGGCTGCTTTATCTTCCAACAATAAAGTAATTACCATGAGAATTTAATACTGATTTCCTCTCTGTTTCTAATACTAAATGGCTACGTAGGATGCAACTACACTACCTTACACTGGTAATAAATGCTCCAATAAGAGTTACAGCCTGTACCCTGATCAACCACATCTATACTACCCATCCTAACAATCTCTACAAGAAAGACGTACCCTGTTTCCATATTAGTCACCACTATCCTACATGTGCAGCTCCTAAGCTACAGAGCGTTAAGAAAAACAACTTACACTCCTATATGCAATACAGATGTTTTAAAACCTTTGCTGAAAATAAATTTCTCACCGAACTATAACCAAACTTAATTCAGTTTTTTTCCCTAACATAAACCCAGATTATAACCTGTCTATCTGGAACCATTGTTTTATTACTATTATAAATAAACACACACACACACACACACACACACACACACACACACTATTCAAATCAAAAGAATTAAACGATCAAAACAACCAGAATAGTATACTAACGAAATCGCAGAGGCAGTACGTAAACGAAACTACTATCATAAATATAAAGATTTTACAAACTATCGTTTTTGGTGGAACAAAGTCGTCACTCATTGTAAAACGCAAGCGCTCTTTTTGCAAAGGAGCCGTCGCCTCAAACTCCGATAACAGATCTATCTGGAATTACTTGCGATATGTCACTTCAACGGAACCTGCACTTCTAGCTCCATATTATATTATAGTTGATGGCACTAGTTACACTGATATCGATATTGAAAACCAACTGAACCTCTTTTTTACTAATATATCCCAAACCCTTGACAGGTCTCATGTTACAGAGCCTAATATAGACAAACTTACTAAATTTGTGAACGAAACGGTATCCAATCATGTTAGTTTCAACATTCCCTTAATAACAATAAAGGACACTGTTGATATTCTCAATAAACTTGACACAAACAAATCAGCTGGTCTAGATGGAATTCACCTAAAACTCTGAAAATGTCGGCTTTATCGATCTCAGAGTCGTTGAAAGAAATAATTAACTGATGTATCACTTTCTGTAAATTCCCGTAGTCATTGAAGTTAGCAAAAGTATTCGCAATTTATAAGGGAAATGAAAAGAATGACCACCCAAATATCGACCCATATCTGTTATATAAGTACTATCAAAACTTACTGAAAAAAGTAAGCATATTTTTAGATATCTTAACAAGTACCAACTCCTCCATAAATCACAATCAGATTTTCGACAAAGTCATTAATGTCAGACTGCATTGGCAAAACTTATAGACCAGTGGATACTTGCAATAGAATCAGGCGAACATACTGGCGCAATCTTCGTTGATTTTAAAAAAGCATTTGATTTGGTTGACCATTCGGTGCTCATCGAAAACTTTCAGCCTCCAAGATTTCTTCAAACTCAGTTTCTGGTTCACGTCGTATCTCACTAACAGACACAAGGTTGTTTGCACGGGTAAATATATATCCGAACCAAGTCATATCTTAAGTGATGTTCCTCAAAGACCTATATTAGGGTCTCTTCTCTTTCTATTGTTTATAAATGACTAAGCCTTGTATCCAGCGCACTCTAACAAAGATCGTTTCGCTAATGACTCTACATTGCATTCATCTGGTAAATCTCTTGACTCCGGTAAAACTAAACTTCAAATCGACAATATATCCAATTGGTGTCAACAAAACAAAATGCATAACAATATCTCTAAAACGAAATGTATGACAATCGCAGCAAGGCAGTGCCTACCTACTAACATGGAATTACTTCTAACTCAAATTGGCTTAGACGTGTCTATTGTCAAAAATCAGTAACTTCTTGGTATCTACATTGATGAACATTTCAGCTGGAATACACATGCAGATCACTTATGTGCAATGGTAGACAAAAGAATAACTCGGTTAAAATTGCTGTCGAGGTTTCTACCTCCCCAGTGACTAGAACTTTATTTTTCGAGATATATACTACCTTTGATAGACTACGACTGTACCATATGGGGAAACACATCTAATTATAATCTGTCCAGAACTGATAAACTCCAGAATAAAGCGGCCCGAATAATACTGAAACTTCCTATTATGACTCCTTCGAATGTTTTGTTTTCATGTCTGCTTTGTCTACTGATACAAAAACGTATTCTTTATTTGAAAGGAATCATGATATATAAGTCTTTAAACGATCTTTCTCCAGATTGTGTCTCACACCCAATTTAATTAAGACCATCAAACCCTGAGCTTAATCTCGGATCGACGATTGACAACGGTCTCCAGATTCCGTGGTCGAAAACCAACCATTACAAAAGCTCATTCGCTGTTTCAGCCAATACTGTATGGAATTCCTTACCCCAAATGATACGTAATTCAAATTCCCTTGCGTCTTTTAAAATATCATTAAAGCAATTCTTTCTTGACCAGCTGGATTGTCATATTAAAGCATCTGAATAGGAAACTTTATTATTAGATCCATAATTACCATATTCAGGTCTTATTCAAAGTATGTATATACGTACGAATTGGTTTATGCTGAAATTTATGTTTTTCCTCCATTCTTAATTTGAATTTGAAGGAAATAAGTTATTTCTTAAATTTTACTAAGCTTGATGCTTTTCACTCTTTACTGTTGCTCATTTTAGAACTCGAGACAGCAGTATTGCAAACTGTCCAAGCACGTAACAATCCAAAAAATAAAAATCTTAAATGCATTAGACTAAAGACAGTTAGTAGTATTGCAAACTGTCCAAGCACGTAACAATCCAAAAACATACATCTTAAATGCATTAGACTCGAAACAGTTAGTAGTTTTGCAAACTGTCCAAGCACGTAACAATCCAAAAATATAAATCTTAAATGCATTTGACTCGAAACAGTTAGTAGTATTGCAAACTCTCCAAGCACGTAACAATGCAAAAATATAAATCTTAAATGCATTAGACTCGAAACTGTTAGTAGTAATGCAAACTCTCCAAGCACGTAACAATGCAAAAATATAAATCTTAAATGCATTTGACTCGAAACAGTTAGTAGTATTGCAAACTGTCCAAGCACGTAACAATGCAAAAATATAAATCTTAAATGCATTAGAGCATATATTTTAAATTTATAAAAGTTTTAGATTTTCGCTCTTATTTTTTAAAAACTTAATTAGATTAATAATAATACTAATCATGCTACTAATAATACTAATACTAATACTACTAATACTAATACTACTAATACTAATACTAATAATACTAATACTAATACTACTAATCCTGCTACTAATAATACTAATAAAATGATGATGACTATAATGATGATTAAAAGCGTTTAAGCAAATGCTTTTTAGATTTTAATTGAAAATTAAGCATGATTGATCAATATCGATCTTTAATAGAAGCGGTAACTGTCAAGCGAGAGAATCTTAAAATAAAAAGAAGCATGCATAAGAATGATATTTCGATAAAATAAAAAGAAGCATGCATAAGAATGATATTTCGATAATGTTCTTAATAATAGACGAAAATGTGAACATTGGCAAAATTAAAATACTTTTCTGTTTGCATCATATGAATGAAGCGTCTGTTAGAAAACCTTTAAAACGATGAAACAAATGTTATTGCTTCATTTAGGATGTAGGTGCCCAAGATAAAAATCCAGTCCGGAGAGTTATCTCGGTTTACATCCAGTTTTATATGTGCATCAACAGCGGTAACATAAATTATTGTTTTAGGCTCAAGTCTGCTAATGTCCGTAGATTTGACTCGTACACGGATTCCTCTAAAAAATTACGTTATATAGTGTTTTCATTTCAGGTAGTTATTCGCAATGTCAGTTAGCAATGTTCATTCTTTTAAATACGCTATTTATGGTACCACAACACACTGGCTGGTTCTCAGACTAATGAAATCATTCTTGGCTTGTGAGTTAAAATTAGCATTTTACTTTCATAATAATTAATCACAGTCAGCAGCACTGTTCTTTGAAACCTCATCTAAATGATAGCTCGTCGTAAATATCAGTTTGAATATATCAAGGAATTTATTTTGATCTGGAGCCTGCTGTAGCGATAAATTAAAACTTCTTAATTTATCCGAAACTGAAGTATGTTTCCCGTGTGGATGTATAGTGCACATCCTGCGTTCAATCAATTTCATCGCACATTGCCACTCGATTCTGGCAAAGGAAGTTTATCCCGGATGGTTACATAGGCTGCAAGCTGGTATACAATATTCAACATTTTTGTGTTTCTCAAACACTACTCGTCCACATCGAATGTACAAGCATAAAATCGGCATAATTTGCCTTTCTTCCTTTAAGAGCGACGCCTGTCAAATATCTATTTCAAAGTCGTCGGTGTGATCAACATGGAAAGGGAAGCAACTATTGAAACCTACGCCACATCTTCACAGAATTCATTGTTAGCAACGTATGAAAACCCAAGCAGTTTCCTTCGGTTTTTATGAAATTAGTTATCACTTATAAAAGTACAATGTTTCCTCCACCATTTGCTTCATTGTACTGGAGAGAGAGAGAGAGACAGAGACAGAGACAGAGAGAGGGGTAAAAAATGTGTGTAACATAATGAGAAAATAGAAGGAAATGATGAGAGAACATTCAGAAGAAAAAAAATATATAATAAATAAATTGTCAAGCTGCAGAAGCAAAATATGACTCCTAGCAGTAAGTGACCCTACAAACTTATTTATTGGTCTGGTTTTCGTGGAGCTAAACCCAATTTGAAAAAATAATGAAAATGCATTACTATGGTGTCAATTTTGGTACAAAAACTAATTTGTTTTGTTCCTAGCATGTAATAAGTGCAAGGATCTAGCATGTACTCGTATTTACGCAAGCAGATTTAGGAAACAAGTATTATAATAGTTGCGCAAAGAAAACGCATTACACGGCATTGTATTAAGCTATCGTTGGACACCGGTTTTTAAAATCCATTGTGACTCGAAATTAGTGCTGTAAGTAAACACATTTAAACCGTACATATCATGCAAATTATTCATAAAATTATGAATTCAGTCAAATTGGCCGATTAAATGGGGTTGTATACATTGTTACACGCATGGAGTACCTGTACTACTGAGTGAAGGCATCAAGGCAACAGTCGTCAACTGAAGGGTTATCAAACGCACAAGCAATACAAAAATTTGTCTAATCATCTAATGAACATGCATCACGAAACTCTAATTTGCAATGTTTCTCTTGTTTCACAGCTGTATGATTTATTTAAAAGAACCCTTGAACCCGAATGTTAATACTTCACGCCATATAATACAAAACACGACTCAAACACCCAGTACAAAAAAGTAACCCTATCTCAAATTACTAAACACATTTATCTAACAATGTCCAGAGAATTCCATACTTTCAAGAACTAGAATGGGTAAATTTTACGAAACTAATCCATGCTATCAATAAAGCCTGTATACTGTTAATTTTGACCTATTGTCCAAGAAATTGATTAAGTGCTCGGGCTGATATCTTACAAACACCGGCTCCCCATATTCAATAAAGAAACACTACAGTCGAACAAAGCTATAAACGAAGACGAAAACACAAGTAACACACATCCTAGATTTGTTACAATATTTAGACCGGACTATTTCCCACTGGGTCTCTGTTATTACAAAAATAAAATTTTATTTTCATAATAAGTATCATTAGGCACGAACACTTTTTCTTGAAATCTGCATAAGCATAGTTATCCCGTAATGCCGTTTTGAAGATACCGAGGAAATTACTTCAATATGGAAACCTATTGAAATGATAAATTTATAACATTTTCTACACGAAAATTTAGATTTTCTCTGATATTACTTAAGATATCCAAACAATATAAATAATTTGGTTATTTGCAGCCTGTCAGCGACCTATACAATTTTAAAATATCACTACACTTAGGCTAATCGCTTAGTTCTTAATATAATTAGCTGTCAGTGACAATTAAAAACATGGGAATGATGCTTTTTATTATTCCTGTCACGAATATTTGCAAAACTTATTCACTAACTTAGACGTGCGGAAATATTTAAGTAGATGGTTGATATTTCAGCCGAACACCGCACGCCTTGCTCGATATTAGCGTACAGTACAATAACAGCACTCTGCCTTCAATTTCATAGTTCTTGAAGTTACTTTGCACATGTATCTATCTATCTATCTATCTATCTATCTAGTTAGCTATACACAGAAGGGACAAGTGAAAAAGTAAGTGAACTAGGTGTCACTGAAATGCTTACAAGTCATACAATAATGCGAAAATCACCATATTTATTCTCTAATGTCGAATGGCTTTGCAATAAAATTCATTTAGCTTTGTGCCACCAAAACGAATTATCGAACAAAATACAAACATATCACTCATACTCTGCCTGGATAAAACACGGGAAAAATTATGAGAAAATATTGATCTTTATTACACCCACCCCATTCCCCCAAAAAACAAAAGGGATTATGCCGCGATGAACCATATACAATAAAGAGACAAAGGACAGATTCGACGTTTTAATTGGGAAAATGGTTGATTTTTTAAAATAATGAGACAGCGTATAGAAGAAATCGTGAAATGAAAATTACCAAATTTAATATGAACTGAAAGACAAAATGATTATTTCAATTGTTATTAAAAATGGAACATTTGTTTCTTTTCGGACAACTGAAGAAACACTCTATATACGGCATGGTAAATTTGATTTCATATTTCTGTTATTTTGAATAATAATAATAATAATAATAATAATAATAATAATAACAAATTACCTCCAAGCCAACTTTTAAGTAATTGGCTTTATTTTAACATCGTTGAAATCTGTTACTGTGGGTGAAGATTTTGTACATGAACGTGTACAAATTACTTACAGACAGGAAATTTTCTTTCTTTCGAGATGGTTATGACTTCACACACTATATATATATATATATATATATATATATATATATATATATATACCGATGACATGCAGCTGAAGATCGGCCAACGTTATGGCATTCATCGTGAGATCAAAATAAGGACTTCTGATACAATGAGTTTATAATGGTAAATCGAAGAAACCATGGGGTATCCACCATGTGTCTTTTGAACGTGATAGTTGGCATAAACTTCATCATCGTTGCAGGAATACGTGCTAGATATAATTTTAATCTAATATAGATGATAATAGTAAACAGTAGATGACACAACGGTAAAAAGATAATATAAATAGATAAATGAATATATTTTATTTTAAATACACGTTTACTCCTGCTTTTGGAAGTACCTGTTTAATGTTACGAGATGGACTCATGTAATAAATTGTTTCATTTATTGTTATTTTTTTTTACTGCAGGTCGAAGTTTCACATTTATAGTTCTTTTCATAGAAGAGAATATAGACTAATTAATTTGACTACGGCTTTCGGTATCTTTTTGCAAAAGGGTCAATATCAATCCCTTGTACGCCTATTTCCCTAGCATCGCGTAGCAGCAGAGAGACTGAGCCCACCAACTATTTCGTCAAACAGAACCTTCTATCGAAAACACTTTTGATAGAAGATTTGTCTTCACAAAATGAACCCTTCTGGTCAGAAAACACTGATAAATAGGCTTTCTCCGCTGACCAGAAGGGTTATCTCATGAAAAATATCTACCTATATAACTACTTCTCGATACAAGGGTCTACTAGACGAAACATTCGGTGGCTCAGTCTCTCTGCTGCTAAAAATGCAAGTATTTTTAATACAAAGTATTCTAAAAATCCTAGGATTAGAAACGCTAGCGTTTCTAACTAAAAATTGTATCCAACCCAACTCGATAACGTGTCCGAGGATCATGTAAAGTTATCGTTACAAATCCGTGTGGTTTTGCCTGAGCACGACTAAAGAAATTTCTGAATTTATTTATGTCCATGTCACCGCTGCACCAAGTCTGATGTATATTTCGTAACGTGTGTGCGTCAACGCCGTTAAATACCGCGAGAACGTTACAGTTATCTCTGATGACTTTTGGTATTTGTGTATACCGTTGAGTTACATAAATCATATCAATGTTTTTATGCCTGCCGCGTGAAAATATCCTGGCAGGATTTGATTGTTTGTCCAACATGATATCATCGTACACGACTAAATTATTAATACTCCCCTCAATATCATCGATACTCGGTGCTTCATCAATATCAGTTATAAAATCAACAACATCTTCTTCACTTATCGATTTTGCACTTTCGTTAAAATCTTTTAACACACTGTAGCGTCGCTGATCGTCCACAGATGGGGCTATCAAATATAATTTATCCCACTTCATCCACTTCATTATTAAATTAACATCTGTGTCTTACCCGATCCAGATGGACCTATAATAATCATTCGAATAGAATTTGGTAGCACTGAGTTATGTTTAATTGGCTCTCTTCGCTTTGACGCAGAAAAGTCAGTAATCTCCATTAGATATATCATAAAAATAATATGAATTTATATTGTGTGAAATGCCGAGCACGTACACCAACTGCGGATATGACAACAATTACAACAAAAAATAATCGACAAGCGCTTACAGGCAAGTGTGAACGATGTGGCACAAAAAAGTTTAAATTTATTATAAAAAAAGGAGGTGATATCGCAGCCAAGTTAGCCAAGTTACCAGGAACACCGTGGGCTAAATACCCAGGAGAAAAACATCTTCCAGGATATAATTACTGTGGTCCTGGAACCCGACTTGATATCAGACTTGATGCTCAGGATCAGCCCAATCCAGGTGAGTATCCGATAAATGCTATTGATAAGGCGTGTCATGCTCATGATGTAGCTTACCGAAGTAAGGATTTGCAACAGCGCCATCTGGCGGACGTGAAATTAATTCATGCGTTAAATGCCATCACTGATAAATCTTTCAAAGAAAAGTTAGCATCCTGGTTGATAAAATCCGCAATGAAAGGTAAATTAGCGCTAGGTACTGGTATATAATGGAGTCGATTTATTATTCCCCAAGCGGATATTGGAGAGGTAGCGCAGCAATTAGTAAACTCGCTGAAGCAGCAAAAGTTACAAAAGTTACTACTAAAAATTGGTTATCCCGACAGGCAATATGGCAAATTTATCTACCGCGTCCTAAACAAATTCACTTTGCACATTTTAATGTGAGTGTGCCAAATGAGGTTCATCAGGCTGATATATTATTTCTGCCACACGATACCGTTCGTCGCCGAACATACAAGTACGCGTTAACTGTAGTCGATGTTGCAAGTAGATACAAAGATGCTGAACCGTTAACGACTAAAACAGCATCTGAGGTTGCTTCTGCGTTTAAACGAATTTATCAACGTGGTCTGCGATGGCCAAATCTATTACAAGTTGATCCTGGCAAAGAATTTCAGGGTGCAGTATCATCGTTGATGAAGCAACATAATGTCAAAATCAGACGAGGACACACTGCAATTCATCGCGTTCAGGTAATTGTTGAGCGATTCAATCGAACACTTGCTGAGCGGTTATTTGGATATCAATACGCGAAGGAATTTATTCAAGATACGAGATCGCGCGAATGGGTTGCAAGATTACCAAGCGTGATAGCTGCGCTAAATAATGAGATTACTCGAACAACCAACATGAAACCTGCCATCGCGATCACAAAAAAACATATACCACAACGACGGGATTTTTCAGCACAGCCGATACTGGGTGATGTTACAGTTAGATATTTATATGAACCGGGTGAACTTGAAGGTGGTAAACGAAGAGCAACTGATCCCATTTGGAGTGTTACCACACACAAGATATCCACTGTGATAAGATCTACTGGTAGACCAGCAATCTACAGGTTGGATTCAACTGCTCCTCAACGTGGATTTACACGTGAGCAACTTCAGGTAATTCCCGAGGATACCCAATTACCACCGCGATCACTTAACTAGCGCTAGCACCCCGACGTCGATTACACTCAAGACAGGTCAACATGATATTATCACGTGTATGACCGCGATTGTTATCTTTTCTGTCTACGGTAAATTGTCTTGAATTTTTATTCGAATACTGCCATAGCATTATACAATTACAGCTCACGCAGTGATTATTCTGCTGTTGTTTCAGCGCAACAACGAAGTCAACATCAAGGTCGAAATCGCGATTATTTTTTTTATCACTCTGTTTGTAACCGGCGAGTTTTCTTTTTGTTACATCACCATCGGTGTTGTTTTTATCAGCTACTGACTCAAAATCCGAAGGATTTTTCAATACAATTCTTCGCAGTTGAGATATTCTTCTGACTCTGGACACCGCTAGGTAGACTAAGTTTGACCATTCGATTCGATCATCAACAATCCAGACAGTTGTATCACTGATAGTTAGTCCTTGAGATGAATGTATCGTCATTGCGTATCCTAGCGTCCACAGGGGATTTATTCATTTTTAGTGCGTCTTTGACAGCATTAATATCAACATTAATATCAACTAACACAATATCATTCAATACATAATTCTGTTTCCAGGACTCTGTCCCAGGAATATCATCATCTATATTCTGTAACCGCGTATCAGCTGGTCTATAACATAACGGCACTGGCAGCATTGGAAACATTTCCTGTTGTAATTGAAATAGCTGTTGTTGAAGTGTGTCTCTGACTATCTTTCTACTTGCCACTATCAAATCGTCTGGTTTCTACACACCCCAAAAGTCGCTCATCGAAGTTTCAGGAATCATCTCGCGCATAATTTCACATTGAATTTTATTCGGTTGTAATCTGATGAATGTTTTAAATTCTTTCAACGTTGCATCAAGTACTCTATGATCATCAGACACTTCTTCGTAATAATCAACAAAATCTTTTAACCAATCATGTGGAGATGCGCCGACAAACGGAGGTGGTTGACCGTGATCGCCGCACATAATCACTGCAGTATTTTTCGTTAGCAGCCAATCAAGAAATGTTTTTAATGTTTCCAAGGGCACCGTACATATCTCATCCCAAATTATTTTCTCGGGATTATATTTTGTTCCCATTCGATCTGACGTCCACACACCGCCGCTGTATTTGAAAAAGCTGTGATAAGAACAAGAATTGACTCCTCGTTGCTTCATCTCTCTGGCGAGCCTGTGTGTAGGTGTTAGCACAATCATATCCGATTTTCCAAATAATTCAATCGCTCGAGTTGTCTTACCAGACCCACCCGGCCCGTTTAAATAAACAGTTTTGTGTCTAGTGATTGGATCATGCACAGATAGCAGCATCTTCCAGGATATAATTACTGTGACTTTGTCGTCGACATTTCTGATAATTTACAATAATCATCCTTAATTGTAACATCAGCGGATTCACAATATTCGTGTAACATCTCCGCTTTTATTCTCCACGAACTCCGTTCATCGTTGCTTGTAAAAGCCAGTAATTCTAAGTATCTTTTATTGATATCAAATGAATCCGTTGCAACTCTAACTGCGGTGTCAGGAAATCGATTTATCATTGATAGCAAATTTATAGAAACATAAGCCAGCATTGAAGATCTTAGATGTGTGTATTGAGGCGATTCTCCGTCGATATAACTTACAATTGTGCCCAACTTTTTCCCGTCGGACAAGAACGCATCCTCCCGATTACAAAATATATTTCTTGCAACAGCGTCAGCAATTATAAAATCCAATTCAGCATGATCGATAATCAGTCGCGAGTGATGTAGTTTGTGATCAAATGCAGCACCTTGAGTAAATTTACCAATTATTCTTCGTCCGAGATATTTTGCTATTTTTTCACTATTACCGAGTTTGATCTTCAGAACTTTAGGAGCCTCACTGACAATGACATCCATCGGGTTATTTGGACTCTCTCGTGCATACTTGCTAATAGCTTCATCTACACTGACACGCTCCGGTGTTGGCAACCAAACTGAGGTCTGCGGTTGATATCATATGATTGCTTCACTGACAGTCAACGATACCAGTATTCGGCTGTCAAGCATATATCACAATAACACTATTGGTGCCCAACGCTTTTCACTGAAGTGTCTGCCAAACCAAACATAACAGCACGGATGAAGTCTCGCGGCGAATTCAAACGAAGTCACACGAGCAAATCCTGTCAGGTCAAAGTCGGGTAAAGGACCGTTTATAGCAACTCGTGTTATCGAGTTCGTGGGATGTCCAAATCGCTTAAAGTATTTGCGACACTCGCCCATCCCGAGAAAGCTTCCTGGGTAGCAAGCAATCATATCCACGGAAATCATATCCCGGTAATCATACCGGGTATTCCACAACCCGCCATGTCCATACTCGACACAACTCAATTGTATATCCGAAAGAAACTGACTTCCGGTTGGTCTCCGCGAATTTCTGTCTCTTGCGGCGTGAGCGGCAACACTTGGAAAAGTAAAACAATTAACCAATAACTGCTCAATGTTTTCTTTCACATATTTCTCTGCGAGTTTTTTCATTTGTTGTTGCAACGACTCCGTCCGGTATAATTCACCGTTGGGTTTTACAAATTGATCATATTCGCCATCTTCGGAACTCTTAAATAACCACACTGACACAGGATCGGTTTTCCTCAGCGTGTAAATAGCATCAAATATGTTTTCTGAGTAAAGTTTGACAACACGATCTCGTGGAAATATTGTAACTGCATCAGTCCAGGCATGAGAGTTATGATCAATAATTTCAATCGGTGATCCTGACTTTTTATAATGCTTCGAATTATATAATATTTCCCCGGTTAGTGTTTTACTGTTATTGAAAATTTTAATTTACTTGATAGCACAGCAACATCATTTATTGATGCCCCAGTATCCTTGACTTGCTCAGCCCATGCTGATATTTTTTCACGTCGAAGATCGGTTAAACCGTTTCCTCGTTTTGCGTTTTTAAAATGTTCCATTACTCGCTCGGCTACACAATTCAGCCCCGACATTGACTTTGTCAATGTTGACGAAGTCGTCAACGACGAAGACGTATTCATCGGAATGAGTTTATCAATTTTTGGTTTTTTTACCGGATAGATTCCATAAACGACTGCGGTTACAGGATACGCTCGAGCGTAATATGGTTTATCAATCCCGGTCAGCATTCCTGGTTTGGAATCTTTACTTAACAGAATGGTCTTTCCGTTAGCAAGAACAGGGTTACGGATAATCCACGTATCGGAATCTGTTTGCACAATAAATTTTATTCTGAAAAATATTTCTTACCGCGTTGATGTTTATCAAGGGGAAAATAATCAATAATTGTTTTTGCTCGGGCATCAGTCATTGTAGCATCGATGACTTTGTCAACATCAATGCTGTCATCGATGATTTCGTCAATATCGCGGATAATTTTAAATGACGACCATATATGAGAAGCGCCGTCGTCGCGGAATTCTTTTTTGGCATTCCTGATAATATTAAATAGATCAGTTAGATTCCGTCGTCGTGAGTCTCTGTTTAGTCTGTCAAGATTGAATCTCCCGGCACCAAATAACTCCTTCATATTATATTTAAGACAAATATTTAAATAAGAAATATTATATATACAAATGAATAACTGCAAGTGGTTAAAAGGTGGATCTGTAACAGTCTGTAATAAGCCCTGCAGGAAGGAATTCTGCGGTGAACACATACAAAGCATCAAACGAGGAAGCACAGGACTTATACCGTGTCTTCGATGTGGTATTGGGGTCAGGAGTAAAACACAGTTATGTGCGGGATGCGGAGGAAAGCGATACCGTGAACTCAAGCGATACTACAATAAAAAAAAAATTGGAGATGCGCTGAAATCCGAGAGTGATTATATAACTAAGTTTTCAGACAAATTATAAATTAGACAAATACATGAAGTATATATGAATCAAGAATTTGTCCCACATCCAACCATTAAAAATCATGAAGCATCTCGCGAGGGAATAGTCAGACACTGTAGGCGGAAAAACCCAGTTGGTGTTGTTAATAATTCTGGTTATCTCCGATTTAAGGTTGCTGGGGGTAAAAACTATTATAATCACAGGACCGTGTACGAGTGTTTCAATGGAGAGATCAAAAACGGTCTTGTAATTGATCACATTGATGGAGATAAACTTAATAATAATTTATCTAATTTAAGAGCTGTGACACAGAGTGAAAATTGCAGAGCTGGTAATACTGGTCATGGTAATAAGATCGCCAGGAGAGTTATATCTATAAATTTAGATACGAATGAAGAAAGAATACATCAATCGATGTACGAGGCTGGCAAGTATTTTGATATTTGTGTGGCTTCAGTACGAAAAGTCGCAGAAAATATAACCAGATCAGCTCTGGCAAAAAATAAGCAGACAATTATTTTTCATTATCACTAAAATCCTAGGATTTCCAAACGGAGATAACTCCGTAGAAATGCTAGCATTTCTAGGCATATCTCATGCAATTAGTTCCCTCCCTTGTGCAATAGGTAAATTTATCGAGCGCGGTATATTATTTTACAGGTACGAGCAGACGGTTTTCTACACAAGGAAGTAAATAACTTCCCTTTATTTTGTCACCTTGATAAAATCAAGGGGGACAAAGTCAAGAATGATTTTATCCCTGACAAAGTCAGGTGGTCGTCTATTTATCTTTTTTTTACAGACAATATCCTTATTTTATTACAATTGTTCGGATATATGGTTCATCTGTATTTTCCACACGATCATATTTAAGAAAAAAACGTTTTAAACAAATCACGCTGAGCTATTTTTGAACTCCCAAGTATCAGTCGGTTGATATACAATATCGTCCGAATAATATACGGGGTTTCGAAACCCAAAGAAGTTGCACAACTTTCTCCGTTATCGCCCCGTCTGTGGTGGTGTTTTACCACCCAACGGGATTGATTTTGGGGAGGGGGTGCAACTTTGTTGGACGTAGAATATAACCCCGCATCTGTCTGTGTTGTCTATATGTTTGTACCGTCCTAGGATAAGTTAGAATTAAGTTATATGTTTGTACCGTCCTAGGATAAGTTATATAATTGTAAATACAATTGCTGTAAATATGCTTCTACTGTAAATATAATTGCTGTAAATATGCTTCTATTGTAAATACTATGTCTTTGTACCGTCCCTAGGATAAGTTAGAATTAAGTACCTAGGATAAGTTATATGTTATGTGTTGTCCCTATATGAACCTTGCTAGCATATCAAATGGTAAGCTAGGGGTTCACAAATGGGGAATGTCTCGTCGTTTGCAAACACACCCTCTGGGCTCTCTAGACTGTTATTTGACAGGTTAGGGCTCAGTGGGGGTCGTGTTTCCGCTTCTGAGTTTGGTAGGATGTCATAAGACACCCTAGAGACTCAAAGGAGATGTGGTGTTTTTTATTTTAAATATATTTTATATATATATATATATATATATATATATATATATATATATATATATATATATATATATATATATATATACATATATATATATATATATATATATATATATATATATATATATATATATATATATATATATATATATATATATATATATATATATATATATGAATCACGAAAATATCAATAATGTGATTGATGCTATTAAAAAATTAGAAAAACAAGGATTTAATATATCACTAAATCCTGAAACAATTCTGTCTGATTTTGAATCGTTATATGAAGCTAAATGCGCAGGGCGTTATATTCTTCCTGCTCAATATCGATTCATAAAGATGATCCAAAATAATTTGTATAAATCACTGGCCAGCGTAGAAGAAGCACAAATAAATGAATTTGTTCCATTGTCTCGTGGAATTGAAAAGATCAGGATGGCATTGGCAGCCGAGTATGAAACAAAAAAGATAATAAATAATCGCGTTAGAAAATTGAAACATTGTATGTCCGCTGACAGCGTCAACGACGACGAGGAAGTCACTGACGAAATCAAGGAAGCAAATACCTCACCTTGATTTACTTGGAAATCAAGTACATTGATAAAATCAAGGAAGTGAAATCGAAAGTAAAAAAAAATATTACTTTTTTTTACCTCCCCCTTGAAAATGCTTGCATTTTTGAAGTCAAGATGACGAAATCAAGGTGATTAATTGGTCGGGTTCAATGCAGGAGTGTGCATAATTGAGAATTTGATCTCTGTCACATACTATTGCGGTAATATGCTCGCGTCTGAGACTATCTAACTGTTGCTGTGTTAGTAAGAAATTTTCTTCTCCGTATTCATCAATGAGCAATTTAACGTTAATTTCTTCTTGTGCAAATGCAGCCTTGACTGCTTGCTCGAGTGCTTGTTTGTCATACACAAAAACATTTATGCGGTGGTACATATTTGAGATTTATATAAATCTAACGATCTAAATAAGCGTATATACTCTAGGATTTGATGCGTATCGCAATGCGCGATCACAACATGATCTTTTATCAATACTTGTAGTTGTGCATCAGTCAGTATAAAATCGTCATGACCGTATATATCAACAATTATTTTTACCGGGGTAACTTTTCCGGTTCTGACAGCGTTATCAAGAAGTACTTTATCATATATGAAACATTTCACGTGGTGATACATTATATGATACTTGCTTGATTAATTGTGAATTTCTGTGATTTTTAGTAGCTAGACCCCATCAAGTCAAGGAAATCTGTCGATGACACTGACTTTTACTACCTAATACCCCATCGGGTCAAGGAAATCTGTCGCCGACGCTGACTTTTACTAGCTAATACCCCATCAGGATTGAAAAATTAGACGATTTCTGTGATTTTTACTAGTAAATATCCCATAAATTTCAGTGAATTTGTCAGTGTTGCAGAAAATATATATAAAGTAAATTATTTTTACTGCAATATCTTATTGAGACGATCTCGTGAAATGCATGATTTATGCTATATTTTTTATAATTTATTGAAATATTTTTTATGTTGACGGTGACATTACTGCTATCGTCGTCGTCGGTGATGTCAGTGACATCGCCGTCAGTTACATCAGTGCTATCATCGTCAGTTACATCACTGCTGTCGTCGTCGGTGATGTCACTGCTATCATCAATGAAATCATCATCACATTTTTTCGGAAATTCTTTGCATTTCTGGGAAGTCTTTGACTTTTGGGACATTATTATAATATAATATTATTAATTGAAAATCGTTTACGATTGAAAGTCCCGAAAATCGAAGATTTTTAGGACTTGGAAATCCCTAGGATTTCACCAGGAGGCTAATATGTAGTGTTTCATTCCGTAAATCAAGGGGATTCCCAGACTGGTCTGTCAGTGTGAAATTTATTCTGGTCAGCCACGGATTATGACATCGTAGATAGATCGGATTGATTGGCTCTTGCACAATCAGAAATCCAGGTGGTTCTTTCGGAGTAAATGAATAAAGAATAAATCCTTGCTGGGCTTGATTTGATAATGTCGTGTCTGTGCTGTAACTGCCATCAATGACATCACACACAAGATTGACCGCGACCACTGAAGTTATATTTACGATGCCCGGGGATACATGACGGCCTTGCCCTTCGGTGTTATTGTTATGTCTGAGGATAGTTGGCTCCGGCAGTGTTCACCTGTGTTGTGCGAGTATATCTTCGAAGGACTCATTGATGAGATCAGTGACAGATTTTCTTAACTCGGGCACGTTATATCCGGGAAATTTATAATTCGGCAACGTGGCTTCTGTTAGTGAATATGCAGCTAGAAATCTTTTCTTAATACGATCTGTGTCGGTATCAGTGTGATCAATTATTACCTTAATTACTCGCTGGTTAATATATTCCATGTCTGCGGCAAGCTGATTTAACATTTCGATTCGTGAAATGATTGAACTTGTTATATCGAAAAGATGTTCTTGGAAGAGTCGCCGTAGTTGTTTTAGTTGTGTTTTATGTAATTGATTAATTTCTTTAAAATATTTAATAATATCTTTTAGGCAAAGAATGAAAACATCTTCTTGGGGTTCCTCATAACCAGCACCAGCACCCCAAGAAGCAGGGTCTGGGACTTTTCCTTTATAACCAAAAAACCAATAAAATTCGTCCGCACTGAGGGAGCTCAAACCACTATTCAACTTTGAATTTTTCATAATATCCAGACGGTCTTTGTATGGCGGTGTAATTTCATGATATGACTTTTTGTCAGTGACATAATCAGACTTTTTAGGTCCTGGTGGTATTGGTATTTCAGGCGGTTTTGATTCAGGCCATCCTAGCACTGTCCTGATTGAACTATTATAGATATCCACGGTGTAGTCTGGGGTGTTTATTTCGATCGCGGATGACAGCGTTGGCTCATGAACATCAATTGTTATCTTTGATTCCTTCCCGGTGATGTTTTTTATTCGACGTTGTAATTCCTCATTGATTTCTTCGACTTGATAGTTCCCGGTTGGTAACACAATGACGTTCCAGTCTGGGGTGGCATCGGGTTTATTTTTATATGCAAACACAAACGAATTATTTGCTGGCAATTTTCCAAATGATTTCTCTCTGATGTTGGGTCAACTGTGATATACTCGTAATTGTGCTAACGCGATCTCGCTTACTGGAATCGCAGTTGGAAAATTAATACTGAATTCTGACTTAGTTGAAGTTACTGTTAACAAAGATGTTCGCGCCGGGCTTGTATTTGCGACTATCTGCTGAAGTAATTCCGTCATTATTTATTTGCTGTCGTTTCAAATCAAAGTTCTTTTTGTAATCGTTATACGCGGCTGCCATCTGCGCGAATTCGAAATCTGATATTGTTGTATCGTCAAGGCTGGATGATATCAACGAGGACAATTTCGAGTAGGTGCTTGTGGCCGCGCTGTTTAACTTTTCATATTCGTGTAATTTTGTTAGCGCACACGAGGATATTTTTTTCGCAATTATATTAGCAACTCCTGCAATTGTCGTTGATGTTGAAACTGTAATTGTAATCACAACTGCAGTTGTAATTGCAGTTGTCACTGGTATCAGCGCTGATAATAGCACCCCAGTAGATGCAACTACCGCGGATATCGAATACACTATTGTGTCTAATACAGTTACACGCCGTTTGTATTTTTTTATCTTTGTTGCGCATTTGTCAATAGTGTTTTTTAACTCTGACTGCCATTCGCGTACTTGATCATATCTATATTGCTGCGCATTTAATGACTCTGTCATTAGTGTTGTCGTTGATGCCATTTTATTATTTTACGCGGTAACCAATTGAGGCGTTTCAGCTACAAATTCCAAACACCACCAGTAAGATGTTGCGGTTAATGTCTTGTCTGCGGCTTCCAGTATAAAATCCTCTTCGGTTCCCTTGTTTAATATGATAGTCACAACCCCGGAATACTTATCGGTGGAATGTCTCCAGGGATATGTTGTAAAAATCTCAAATTTAGCGGAACTGAACACAGACAGTCTATACACGCCAGTGGCTGTTGCTCTATATTTGATAGTATTATTTTGTTTGGACCATGTTGCGAATCCCGATGATACCGTGTATACGATGTTGGTGATATGCCCGGGGGTAACTTCAGTGGGGACTTTAATCAAACTGGTTTTGTTAGCGATCTCAGGAATTCCCGATACGATATATTGCTGTGTTTGTTTGATCGTCTCAATGTTGGTCTTGACTTCAGAAAGTTTTATGTCAACGGTGAGCGGAGTGCCGAAGAATTTATCTATGACCTCATCAGTTTTTCATAATTTCTGCGAAATCTTGTAAACGCGTTTACATGAACATCATACTCAGCCCGCAACGTGATTAGTTTACCGTCAATGGTGTCAACATATTGTTTGTTTGCGGCATCTTCCGGCAAGGTTGGAATCGCTAACGCGGTTATTTTGTTGTTGCCGAGATTGAGTTCACCTGTCATTACATCACCGGTCTTCGCTACACGTTCCCCTGCGATTTTCGTGCATCATCTCGCAGCATCGCAATTGATATCGACGAATCTCTGATTTTTTCGCTGTCGGTGAACACAGGGATGTTACCCGGAGTGGCTCCAAGGACCCTGCGAATTATGTCATTCCACTTAATGTTACTGGTTTTTAGCTTGCCATGTCGATCTTGAAAAATTACAACCTCATCTGGGTCTATCCCGGTCAGATTTAAAAGATTATCGATTTCATCTTTGGTCGCATATTTTGATAAATCCAGATCGGCGCGTTTTTTTGTCTTTGTTTCGAGAAGAGATCTTCCGTAAATATCAACCATTATTTGATAGGAAACTGTTTAAATCGACCCATAGTATACTCGTGCACGATTTTGTGAGGAGAAAGCTTTGATTTCGAGATCGCATCAAGAACATTTAATACTTCACTGCCACATATCGGAGGATCGGTCAGTGTTTGTGTTGGTAACGTTGAATACCAAACTTTCGCCCCTGTCTTTGACAGGTGGATGTTTTTTGTATATCGAAGAAATTCAACTGGCGGTGCTAGCCCGTACGAATCAAAATAGATAATTCCACGTGGATCGATCGCGTAAGCAACCCAGTGAGTTCCCTGGACCATTGCTGTTATCAAGATTAATAATTCCGGTTTCTGGATTATTCGGTCGTGTTGGTAATTGATCTCGCATAAAGACGCCACTGAAGTTCTTTATATTTAATTGTTTAACTGCATCAAGCAAATCAAATTTGACATCGGTGTAAAAATGCTAGCATTTTTCAAAACCGTTTTGGGTACCATGAGGGTGGAGTTCCTGGAAGTCTTAGCCCTGATCCGCGAGCGGATCTCCCCTTTTTTTTGTATCCTTTCCCTGTGGCTTTCTTTAATGCAACCCCCTGCTGTGATGCTATATGCCATGTGAATAAACCGTTATTGGTACTTTGAGCACTATCTGTGGTTGTTGTAAGCCACGATAACAACATTTTACCACCTTGATCCATAAAAGAAAGCAGTCGCTGTTCTTCAGTAATTGCAGGAGTCATTACCGGCATCCACAGTGATAGTTTTGTTATGTTTACCTTACCAGGGTCACCTAGAGGTCGCCATAGCGCATCATTGTCGTTGGCTTTTCTAACAAGCACGACCGTATGTTTTGCTCCAAAAATCACCTTTCTGACATCTCTGCGAAATCCAAAGATGTGCGACAGCGGAATGGCACATGAAAAATTTCTACGATTACCTTTCAACATTTGTCTGCGTGCAGCGAAACCTAAATTAAATTCTGCATTAGCACCACGAACCACTGGCCACACATCAGCGTCAGCGTTATCGGCAAAGTTTCTTGGTCGTCTAATATCGTACTTATCACTGTTAGGATGATTAGAAGTGTCCTTGGCAAACGTCATTGATGGACCAGCTGATCTTGTATAATCATCAGAATATCTTGCTAGACCAATTATTGTTGTAGCAATATCGACATCCTTCTGAACTGATTCAATATTTTTTCCATCAATCATGTAAATAGCACTGTCAAACAAGGTCATAATTCCGTTATTGACAAAACCGATTTTAACATCAGGTCCGTATTCTGTGTCATCTCTTTTTATAATTTCACCTTCTACTTCAATAAATGCTTCAGCGGGCAGGAAATATTTACTTGTATCCTGAACTTGCAATTCAATTCGTCCTTGTTTATTTGGTTCTCGTGCGTCATAAGAGTAATACTGATAATCACGCACTGATTCATTTTTAAGAACCGGTTCGTCTATGTCGAATGCTGGGT
This sequence comes from Sinohyriopsis cumingii, assembly GCA_028554795.2. Classification (NCBI taxonomy): domain Eukaryota; kingdom Metazoa; phylum Mollusca; class Bivalvia; order Unionida; family Unionidae; genus Sinohyriopsis; species Sinohyriopsis cumingii. The sequence continues at coordinate 16,999,533 of CM068826.1, forward strand.
CGGATTCCCGTTTAAACATTTTATTATAGAAGTTATCGTCTAAAACGAAGACCACTTCCCGCCACCAAACTTGTGTTTATTTGTTCAGGATTTATCAGCGCTGCTAGTTTTTGATTTGCGGCTTCATTTATTACTTTACTAACATTTGCTGGCATGTCTGCGGTGGCTGGTAATTTTACCGGCGGAGGTTTTCTACGTATCAGTCGTGCTAGTCTGTCCTTGATTGCCAGAAATGCTTTACTGGCAGCGCTACCAACAGCGCCAGTAGCTTTATCTTTAATAACATCAATGGCTTTCATCGATAATTGTTTTGCGATCGGTATTGCTTTAGGTGCCATTCTCGCAAATAAACCCTGAACAACATCGCCTAATCCGTTTCCATAAGTCATCCTGTATACGGGTACTCGTGAATTTACCACCCTGACCATGACTGGTCTACGATGAGAATTGTGTACGATCATTTTATTTAATTAGTTATTTCTCTAGTCGCGACGACTTTTCAATCGCGGCGACTTTCAGTCGCTGTCCACGAGTTCATCAATAAGTTCTCGATAGATGTGAGTATCCATGATGCCGCCTTGAAATAATCGCTGACAGATATCAGCCGCTTCATTAATTATTTCTGGTGAGATATTTCCGGCACGCCTTCCTCCTAAAAGAGTTTCAAGCCGTGATACATCATTGATGATATTATCAGGACAAGTAATGTGACCACCAAGACCACTACCTGTAGCTTCATAGAGGCCAAGATCTTCGAGAACATCATCATCTTTTTCATCTGGACGATCCTCCAATGGCGGTGAATAGGGGGGAGGTGAAAGTCCTTGTTGTCTACTTTTGTCAATCTCCTGCACTGCATTTATAAGTTTTGCAAATCTGTCGTTGTTAGATTTGACCGTTTTCTTGTCGTAGTATACACGATACGCCCATTTAACAAAACTTGTATCATTCGTGGACTTATATTTATCGTTTAAAACTTTATCCTTTTCATATAAACCATCTAATATCAATTCAGGCAATTTTTCTTTTTGTGTGTTTTTAAGGCGTTTAATAAAACCCGGATCAAATTTTGCAGTTAGTTCAACAATTTCCTTTGCTGCTTTGGGCGCAGCAGCTTTGGCGACTTTAGTGACTTCTTCAGCGGTGGATGGAGGTTGAGCTACAACGGTGGGTGGAGGTTGAGCTGCAACTATATCAGTTGGAAGATCTCGTAAAATCTTTTTTGTTCGTTTGGTTCTTTTTGCAATCTTTTCAGTCCGCTCAGCGGTTTGTTTTCACACTGGAAGAATACCCTTTCTTCGTTCCTTTTCCTCTTCGATATCATCCTTAGTTTCTCCCAGTAAAGCTATTTCAGTGACCATCGCAGCTTTTTCAGTAGCTGTTGTAACAGTAGCTGTTTAAATAATTCTTCTGCACCTGTTGCAAATTCAACTTGTGCTTGCTGTCGTACTTGTAATTTTTGTCTTACACGTTCTCGTACAGGAAGAAATTTTTTTTATTGCTTCTAGTCGCTCTCGAGCCAGTCTAGCAGAATGTGCTTCTCCAATGTTGGCCATTATTGTTAACTTAAATTTTTCATTCACAGCAGCAGAAACGGCGACGACAATCAAACCCTGCCAGGATATTTTCACGCGGCAGGCATAAAAACATTGATGTGATTTATGTAACTCAACGGTATACAGAAATACCAAAAGTCATCAGAGATAACTGTAACGTTCTTGCGGTATTTAACGGCGTTGACGCACACACGTTACGAAATATACATCAGACTTGGTGCAGCGGTGACATGGACATAAATAAATTCAGAAATTTCTTCAGTCGTGCTCAGGCAAAACCACATGGATTTGTAACGATAAATTTACATGATCCTCGGACACGGTATCGAGTTGGGTTGGATACAATTTTAGTTAGAAACGCTAGCGTTTCTAATCCTAGGATTTTTAGAATATTTTGTATTAAAAATACTTGCATGTTTAGCAGCAGAGAGACTGAGCCACCGAATGTTTCGTCTAGTAGACCCTTGTATCGAGAAGTAGTTATATAGGTAGATATTTTTCATGAGATAACCCTTCTGGTCAGCGGAGAAAGCCTATTTATCAGTGTTTTCTGACCAGAAGGGTTTATTTTGTGAAGACAAATCTTCTATCAAAAGTGTTTTCGATAGAAGGTTCTGTTTGACGAAAGAGTTGGTGGGCTCAGTCTCTCTGCTGCTCGCGTTATTTTTCTTTTCTTCCCCTTAATATAAACGCTTCGTCGTCAGGATTGCTGTAACCAATCATTTTCGATTGCTTTAACCAATCATTTTCGATTGCTGTAGCCAATCATTTTCGATTGCTCACATGCGAATGCCCGTCTCTCGTTAGCTTGTCATTTGTATATGAACGTTCCACTATTATACATAATTTTGCCACAAATTTGGAGCAAATTTTTCACAATGATGAAGGCAGGTCGAATTTAACGTGGAAATAACACCGCTTCTTAAGAACGGATGACAGAAATGTGTCATTATTTCAACTCTTGAGGGATAATTGACTGAAGGTAGAAAACTTTCTAGCATTCCAACATAAATTTACCTGGAAAAAATAACATTGATTCTCCATCTTGAACATGTTCCTATTGTGTTTGAATGAGTTTTGCCGACTTTACAAACTCTGGACAAAATATGAGAAACTGAATATACATTTGACAGTACTTCGGAATGTTACTGGATTTAATACATGGAGTCATAGTCTAAGAAAGTTAATGTTTTGTAGTGGTTTTTATTTGAGTTCTTCAATATTTGTTTTTTCTCCGTTCGATGTTTTATTGTAATGTACATGCAAAGAATAACACAATAAATACAAGCAATATTCAATTCATTTCAAAACTTTGTTCCCTTTCAATTATTGTCTCTCAATGTAATATAACATTTTCTTTGCTTGACTCATTCTTTATCTTTTTGCTCACAACAAAGATTTCATATATATATATATATATATATATATATATATATATATATATATATAGGATGTAACAATTAATGCAAGCAGTTTTCATGTGTACTTTTTATGTTTCTTGCTAAATGATTCATTTTAAAAAATTATGCCTCTTAATGCGACATATATCTATTTGACCAGACACGAGATAGCCATCTGACGGCATTAAGCAACATTCTACTTGATGAGTCATAAGTGAAAAACCAGTTTATGGCTACCACATGGCCAAGCCGTTGGTTAAGTTTAGAATACAGGAAACGTCTGACGAGAAATTGGCCGTCATCCGATTAATGAAACACATTGAGCTCTGGATGAAAGAATCCAGTAGACGATAATACACAGGACGACTCTTTTAAAATGGTATTGTCTGAAGGCGTTATAGTCCCTCTATAGATTTACATCCAATATCCCTGGAAATATATGCCATACTGTAAATGATCGATCTGGGAGCGGGTACACTGGTTCCAACACGTTTTACAGTAAGGCTAAGGCGGCTGTACCAGATAACAATTCCATTTTAAGACAAAACTACGATGCCAAATGTTTCGTACAGCTGGAAACCAGAATCAAATGACTTACGGCCAATGACTAGAATAGTGTTATTTGTTGAAATTTCTATACCATAATGCCAAAGACACTGAAATGCGCGTGACTACTCCAAATAAATATTAAGTTTACGAACTGAGGAAGAGCGAACAAACAGCCATCATTTAATAACTTGTGCAGAGGATGGATATACTGTAGTTCTTTGTTTAAGAAACATGTAGGGTCAATGAAGAGGTCATAAGGAATACACTGGGTCGATGAAAAGACCATAACGAATATACTGGGAGCATAAATTGGGTCGATGAAGATCGTTATCTAGGAGGGCCCTCATACTAGTTGTTTTTAATATAACGTCCTATATATGTTTTTGCAAACCACAGTAGAGCCTGTATTACCAAGAGGTTCGTAATAAGGAGGTTCCAAAAAACGAAGAAGCAACACTTCCTCGCTATGTCAAAATATTCAGATGTGTTAGAAGAATTCAGCATCTCAGACATTCGTTGTAATACCAGTCTTTCCAAACTAATACTCAGTTTTAGCTCATTATCTACCTCAAGTGAAAATAATAGCTGTGATAAAGTAATCGTACCCGAGATCAAGCAGTTTCGGATATATTACAATCTTCGTCTTCTTCTCAATGATTCATAACATCGATGTATTGTATCTCTTCACATCTTCATTTCTAAGACATTGTCAAATGTTTAAGATTTTAAGTTTGACACGAGGAACTATGTTTGCCTAAAGTGAATTTCAGCGTGGTCATGTAAATGCATTAACTGATCTTAGATAAAACATAATGTGGTGTTCTTGAGTTTAATACTGACATAGATTACCCAACACGTTTTCAGTCGTAGTTTTTGAATGCTCTGCATCTTAGCGACATCGCAAAACCTCCAGACGAAAAGTATTGAGTGATATGGACTTTTACAATAGCAGCCAAGCTTTAACTGAGTGAAGAGTGTGACTGTGATTTGGATTTTTAACGTAGCTTTAACATATTTTCCCCAGTCATATCGCTAGATGTCTCCAGTGTGGCAGTTTATAGTGACATCTAGCACTGATGAAGACATTTGCATGATGTCCCACCCAGTCACATTATTCTGACACCAGGCCGACCAGTAATAACACTGACCTCTTATGCTGAGCGCCTAGTGAACCAGCTGTTAGTACCCATATTTAAAAGTATTTGATATGACTCGGCCGGGGGTCGAACCCGCGACCTCACACATCCTAGGAGGGCGCACTAACCACTAGGCCACCGAACTGAGTGAAAAGAAAAGGACTTAGATCGAATATTACGAATATTTTCCAACAAGAGGCTGTTTCATTGTAACAATTATAGTGCGACATTCAATCCGGTTTATACTGGAACATAACCTGTAATTCGACCTCGTCCAAAACTGTCCACGTGCTTGGATGTACCCTTTGCCATATTCACTTCTCAGAGCATTTGTATTATAATCATCCAAGTAAATGTGATCAAGGAGGAAGAAATAAACTGAATAATCTATATTTCAAGGTATGCATAACCAGATCCCATCACCCTAAACTAATAACATCCATTACTGAAATAATCGGTACCGAACGCATACATGGCCTGTATGACTCGCACTCATTATTTATCGTACAGTGATAGCAGTAAAATTCATATATACTGAGAAAAGAGATTCAGTAGTGTTGTTCTATATGACCATGGCTCCTTTAAGTTGAGTTGTTTCCCGAGACAGTCTATACTGTACTTGACTGAACAGTGATTTCATGAATTCGGTCTCATGGTTGATAGTATAGTCTTAGCACGATCAGCACCAAACGTTAGCAGCGTTACGACTCTAACTCGAAAACTATATCAGAGAAGAAGCAAAACCAACAAAATAAGTAAATTCAGCAAATAATGTATTTTTTCTGAGATACAAACTTAAACTTTAAGAGACACATGCAGTATTGTGAAATATATCCTAAAAATCCTAAATGTCCTATCAAAAGTCCAAAAGTATAGAATATTCAGAATAAATTCCACAAGTGCTGAATGTCCTAATGTATCAATAGTCTTGGATGTCCTGATGTAACAATAGTCTTGGATGTCCTGATGTAACAATAGTCTTGGATGTCCTGTTGTAACAATAGTCTTGGATGTCCTGGTGTAACAATAGTCTTGGATGTCCTGATGTAACAATAGTCTTGGATGTCCTGATGTAACAATAGTCTTGGATGTCCTGATGTAACAATAGTCTTGGATGTCCTGATGTAACAATAGTCTTGGATGTCCTGATTTAACAATAGTCTTGAATATTATGATGTATCACAGTGATGCAGTCCAGAATGTCTTTGAATGATTTACAAAAAAATTCCCCAAATAATGTTTTAATCCAATCAATGAACACTTGTAATACCAGTCCTCTGATGGGTAGATGGTAGTGCTGTTATGGTGATATTTTGGCAGTACTGTGATGGATAGCTAGCAGTGCTGTAATGGGTATCTGGCGGTATTGTGATGGGTAGCTGATATTGCTGTAATGGGTATCTGGCGGTATTGTGATGGGTAGCTGGCAGTGCTGTAATGGGTATCTGGCGGTATTGTGATGGGTAGCTGATATTGCTGTAATGGGTATCTGGCGGTATTGTGATGGGTAGCTGATATTGCTGTAATGGGTATCTGGCGGTATTGTGATGGGTAGCTGATATTGCTGTAATGGGTATCTGGCGGTATTGTGATGGGTAGCTGATATTGCTGTAATGAGTATCTGGCGGTATTGTGATGGGTAGCTGATATTGCTGTAATGGGTATCTGGCGGTATTGTGATGGGTAGCTGATATTGCTGTAATGGGTATCTGGCGGTATTGTGATGGGTAGCTGATATTGCTGTAATGGGTATATGGCAGTATTGTGATGGGTAGCTGATATTGCTGTAATGGGTATCTGGCGGTATAGTGATGGGTAGCTGATATTGCTGTAATGGGTATCTGGCGGTATTGTGATGGGTAGCTGATATTGCTGTAATGGGTATCTGGCGGTATTGTGATGGGTAGCTGATATTGCTGTAATGGTTAGATGGCAGTAAAGTATGACCGCGATTGCTCTGTAATTAGCTATAACTCCTACGTCTCTATTCACGGTAGCCCGAAAGTGAATATCAACGACAGACTGTCTGGTTAAATCAAGATGCTCTAACGAGAAGTAATAGATTGAATAATGAGAGATAAAATTCAATTGTGATATTTGCAAACCAGTGTCGATATTTAGATCACGCGCTAGATACTTTGTCAATCGTTGATATGCACGTGCAACATGATTATTACCAAAATCTAACAGTATGTTCTCAGATGGTTCTTGATGCCCGTTTATTCTCAGAGAAACGTCAGTGATACCAAGTTGATCAAATATCATATGCGAACGTGTTTCATTACCCAACCGTGCAGAATGCTGAAGAGCAATGAAAATATGTCGCGGCGCGACAACCCCCTGCTGTGATGCTATATGCCATGTGAATAAACCGTTATTGGTACTTTGAGCACTATCTGTGGTTGTTGTAAGCCACGATAACAACATTTTACCACCTTGATCCATAAAAGAAAGCAGTCGCTGTTCTTCAGTAATTGCAGGAGTCATTACCGGCATCCACAGTGATAGTTTTGTTATGTTTACCTTACCAGGGTCACCTAGAGGTCGCCATAGCGCATCATTGTCGTTGGCTTTTCTAACAAGCACGACCGTATGGTTTGCTCCAAAAATCTCCTTTCTGACATCTCTGTAAAATCCAAAGATGTGCGACAGCGGAATGGCACATGAAAAATTTCTACGATTACCTTTCAACATTTGTCTGCGTGCAGCGAAACCTAAATTAAATTCTGCATTAGCACCACGAACCACTGGCCACACATCAGCGTCAGCGTTATCGGCAAAGTTTCTTGGTCGTCTAATATCGTACTTATCACTGTTAGGATGATTAGGAGTGTCCTTGGCAAACATCATTGATGGACCAGCTGATCTTGTATAATCATCAGAATATCTTGCTAGACCAATTATTGTTGTAGCAACATCAACATCCTTCTGAACTGATTCAATATATTTTCCATCAATCATGTAGATGGCACTATCAAACAAGGCCATAATTCCGTTATTGACAAAACCGATTTTAACATCAGGTCCGTATTCTGTGTCATTTCTTTTTATAATTTCACCTTCTACTTCAATAAATGCTTCAGCGGGCAGGAAATATCTACTTGTATCCTGAACTTGCAATTCAATTCGTCCTTATTTATTTGGTTCTCGTGCGTCATAAGAGTAATACTGATAATCACGCACTGATTCATTTTTAAGAACCGGTTCGTCTATGTCGAATGCTGGGTCGGATTCCCGTTTAAACATTTTATTATAGAAGTTATCGTCTAAAACGAAGACCACTTCCCGCCACCAAACTTGTGTTTATTTGTTCAGGATTTATCAGCGCTGCTAGTTTTTGATTTGCGGCTTCATTTATTACTTTACTAACATTTGCTGGCATGTCTGCGGTGGCTGGTAATTTTACCGGCGGAGGTTTTCTACGTATCAGTCGTGCTAGTCTGTCCTTGATTGCCAGAAATGCTTTACTGGCAGCGCTACCAACAGCGCCAGTAGCTTTATCTTTAATAACATCAATGGCTTTCATCGATAATTGTTTTGCGATCGGTATTGCTTTAGGTGCCATTCTCGCAAATAAACCCTGAACAACATCGCCTAATCCGTTTCCATAAGTCATCCTGTATACGGGTACTCGTGAATTTACCACCCTGACCATGACTGGTCTACGATGAGAATTGTGTACGATCATTTTATTTAATTAGTTATTTCTCTAGTCGCGACGACTTTTCAATCGCGGCGACTTTCAGTCGCTGTCCACGAGTTCATCAATAAGTTCTCGATAGATGTGAGTATCCATGATGCCGCCTTGAAATAATCGCTGACAGATATCAGCCGCTTCATTAATTATTTCTGGTGAGTTATTTCCGGCACGCCTTCCTCCTAAGAGAATTTCTAGCCGTGATACATCATTGATGATATTATCAGGACAAGTAATGTGACCACCAAGACCACTACCTGTAGCTTCATAGAGGCCAAGATCTTCGAGAACATCATCATCTTTTTCATCTGGACGATCCTCCAATGGCGGTGAATAGGGGGGAGGTGAAAGTCCTTGTTGTCTACTTTTGTCAATCTCCTGCATTGCATTTATAAGTTTTGCAAATCTGTCGTTGTTAGATTTGACCGTTTTCTTGTCGTAGTATACACGATACGCCCATTTAACAAAACTTGTATCATTCGTGGACTTATATTTATCGTTTAAAACTTTATCCTTTTCATATAAACCATCTAATATCAATTCAGGTAATTTTTCTTCTGGTGTGTTTTTAAGGCGTTTAATAAAACCTGGATCAAATTTTGCAGTTAGTTCAACAATTTCCTTTGCTGCTTTGGGCGCAGCAGCTTTGGCGACTTTAGTGACTTCTTCAGCGGTGGATGGAGGTTGAGCTACAACGGTGGGTGGAGGCTGAGCTGCAACTATATCAGTTGGAAGATCTCGTAAAATCTTTTTTGTTTGTTTGGTTCTTTTTGCAATCTTTTCAGTCCGCTCAGCGGTTTGTTTTAACACTGGAAGAATACCCTTTCTTCGTTCCTTTTCCTCTTCGATATCATCCTTAGGTTCTCCCAGTAAAGCTCTTTCAGTGACCATCGCAGCTTTTTCAGTAGCTGTTGTAACGGGTTTAAATAATTCTTCTGCACCTGTTGCAAATTCAACTTGTGCTTGCTGTCGTACTTGTAATTTTTGTCTTACACGTTCTCGTACAGGAAGAAATTTTTTTATTGCTTCTAGTCGCTCTCGAGCCAGTCTAGCAGAATGTGCTTCTCCAATGTTGGCCATTATTGTTAACTTAAATTTTTAATTTACAGCAGCAGAAACGGCGACGACAATCAAACCCTGCCAGGATATTTTCACGCGGCAGGCATAAAAACATTGATGCGATTTATGTAACTCAACGGTATACACAAATACCAAAAGTCATCAGAGATAACTGTAACGTTCACGCGGTATTTAACGGCGTTGACGCACACGCGTTACGAAATATACATCAGACTTGGTGCAGCGGTGACATGGACATAAATAAATTCAGAAATTTCTTTAGTCGTGCTCAGGCAAAACCACACGGATTTGTAACGATAAATTTACATGATCCTCGGACACGGTATCGAGTTGGGTTGGATACAATTTTTAGTTAGAAACGCTAGCGTTTCTAATCCTGGGATTTTTAGAATACTTTGTATTAAAAATACTTGCATTTTTAGCAGCAGAGAGACTGAGCCACCGAATGTTTCGTCTAGTAGACCCTTGTATCGAGAAGTAGTTATATAGGTAGATATTTTTCATGAGATAACCCTTCTGGTCAGCGGAGAAAGCCTATTTATCAGTGTTTTCTGACCAGAAGGGTTTATTCTGTGAAGACAAATCTTCTATCAAAAGTGTTTTCGATAGAAGGTTCTGTTTGACGAAATAGTTGGTGGGCTCAGTCTCTCTGCTGCTCGCGTTATTTTTCTTTTCTTCCCCTTAATATAAACGCTTCGTCGTCAGGATTGCTGTAACCAATCATTTTCGATTGATTTAACCAATCATTTTCGATTGCTGTAGCCAATCATTTTCGATTGCTCACATGCGAATGCCCGTCTCTCGTTAGCTTGTCATTTGTATATGAACGTTCCACTATTATACATAATTTTGCCACATATTTGGAGCAAATTTTTCACAATGATGAAGGCAGGTCGAAAAGTTAACATTATCTAAGTGTATAGTTAAAGACGTTATTAAATTGAATTTTACGCCATATTTAAAATACAGTTTTGGGAGAATTTAACGTGGAAATAACACCGCTTCTTAAGAACGGATGACAGAAATGTGTCATTATTTCATCTCTTGAGGGATAATTGACTGAAGGTAGAAAACTTTCTAGCATTCCAACATAAATTTACCTGGAAAAAAATAACATTGATTCTCCGTCTTGAACATGTTCCTATTGTGTTTGAATGAGTTTTGCCGACTTTACAAACTCTGGACAAAATATGAAAAACTGAATATACATTAGACAGTACTTCGGAATGTTACTGGATTTAATACATGGAGTCATAGTCTAAGAAAGTTAATGTTTTGTAGTGGTTTTTATTTGAGTTCTTTAATATTTGTTTTTTCTCCATTCGATGTTTTAGTGTAATGTACATGCAAAGAATAACACAATAAATACAAGCAATATTCAATTGATTTCAAAACTTTGTTCCCTTTCAATTATTGTCTCTCAATGTAATATAACATTTTCTTTGGTTGACTCATTCTTTACCTTTTTGTTCACAACAAAGATATATATATATATATATATATATATATATATATATATATATATATATATATATATATATATATATATATATATATATATATATATATATATATATATATATAGATATATATATATATATATATATATATATATATATATATATATATATATATATATATATATATATATAGGATGTAACAATTAATGCAAGCAGTTTTCATGTGTACTTTTTATGTTTCTTGCTAAATGATTCCTTTTAAAAAATTATGTCTCTTAATGCGACATATATCTATTTGACCAGACACGAGATAGCCATCTGACGGCATTAAGCAACATTCTACTTGATGAGTCATAAGTGAAAACCCAGTTTATGGCTACCACATGGCCAAGCCGTTGGTTAAGTTTAGAATACAGGAAACGTCTGACGAGAAATTGGCCGTCATCCGATTAATGAAACACATTGAGCTCTGGATGAAAGGATCCAGTAGACGATAATACACAGGACGACTCTTTTAAAATGGTATTGTCTGAAGGCGTTATAGTCCCTCTATAGATTTACATCCAATATCCCTGGAAATATATGCCATACTGTAAATGATCGATCTGGGAGCGGGTACACTGGTTCCAACACGTTTTACAGTAAGGCTAAGACGGTTGTACCAGATAATAATTCCATTTTAAGACAAAACTACGATGCCAAATGTTTCGTACAGCTGGAAACCAGAATCAAATGACTTACGGCCAATGACTAGAATAGTGTTATTTGTTGAAATTTCTATACCATAATGCCAAAGACACTGAAATGCGCGTGACTAATCCAAATAAATATTAAGTTTTACGAACTGAGGAAGAGCGAACAAACAGCCATCATTTAATAACTTGTGCAGAGGATGGATATACTGTAGTTCTTTGTTTAAGAAACATGTAGGGTCAATGAAGAGGTCATAAGGAATACACTGGGTCGATGAAAAGACCATAACGAATATACTGGGAGCATAAATTGGGTCGATGAAGTGGTCGTAAGGAATGCATTGGGTCGATGAAAAGGCCATAACGAATATACTGGGAGCATAAATAGGGTCAATGAAGTGGTCATAAGGAATACACTGGGTCGATGAAAAGGCCATGACGAATATACTGGGAGCATAAATTGGGTCGATGAAGATCGTTATCTAGGAGGGCCCTCATACTAGTTGTTTTTAATATAACGTCCTATATATGTATTTGCAATCCACAGTAGAGCCTGTATTACCAAGAGGTTCGTAATAAGGAGGTTCCAAAAAACGAAGAAGCAACACTTCCTCGCTATGTCAAAATATTCAGATGTGTTAGAAGAGTTCAGCATCTCAGACATTCGTTGTAATACCAGTCTTTCCAAACTAATACTCAGTTTTAGCTCATTATCTACCTCAAGTGAAAATAATAGTTGTGATATAGTAATCGTACCCGAGATCAAGCAGTTTCGGATATATTACAATCTTCGTCTTCTTCTCAATGATTCATAACAGCGATGTATTGTATCTCTTCACATCTTCATTTCTAAGACATTGTCAAATGTTTAAGATTTTAAGTTTGACACGAGGAACTATGTTTGCCTAAAGTGAATTTCAGCGTGGTCATGTAAATGCATTAACTGATCTTAGATAAAACATAATGTGGTGTTCTTGAGTTTAATACTGACATAGATTACCCAACACGTTTTCAGTCGTAGTTTTTGAATGCTCTGCATCTTAGCGACATCGCAAAACCTCCAGACGAAAAGTATTGAGTGATATGGACTTTTACAATAGCAGCCAAGCTTTAACTGAGTGAAGAGTGTGACTGTGATTTGGATTTTTAACGTAGCTTTAACATATTTTCCCCAGTCATATCGCTAGATGTCTCCAGTGTGGCAGTTTATAGTGACATCTAGCACTGATGAAGACATTTGCATGATGTCCCACCCAGTCACATTATTCTGACACCAGGCCGACCAGTAATAACACTGACCTCTTATGCTGAGCGCCTAGCGAACCAGCTGTTAGTACCCATATTTAAAAGTATTTGATATGACTCGGCCGGGGGTCGAACCCGCGACCTCACACATCCTAGGAGGGCGCACTAACCACTAGGCCACCGAACTGAGTGAAAAGAAAAGGACTTAGATCGAATATTACGAATATTTTCCAACAAGAGGCTGTTTCATTGTAACAATTATAGTGCGACATTCAATCCGGTTTATACTGGAACATAACCTGTAATTCGACCTCGTCCAAAACTGTCCACGTGCTTGGATGTACCCTTTGCCATATTCACTTCTCAGAGCATTTGTATTATAATCATCCAAGTAAATGTGATCAAGGAGGAAGAAATAAACTGAATAATCTATATTTCAAGGTATGCATAACCAGATCCCCATCACCCTAAACTAATAACATCCATTACTGAAATAATCGGTACCGAACGCATACATGGCCTGTATGACTCGCACTCATTATTTATCGTACAGTGATAGCAGTAAAATTCATATATACTGAGAAAAGAGATTCAGTAGTGTTGTTCTATATGACCATGGCTCCTTTAAGTTGAGTTGTTTCCCGAGACAGTCTATACTGTACTTGACTGAACAGTGATTTCATGAATTCGGTCTCATGGTTGATAGTATAGTCTTAGCACGATCAGCACCAAACGTTAGCAGCGTTACGACTCTAACTCGAAAACTATATCAGAGAAGAAGCAAAACCAACAAAATAAGTAAATTCAGCAAATAATGTATTTTTTCTGAGATACAAACTTAAACTTTAAGAGACACATGCAGTATTGTGAAATATATCCTAAAAATCCTAAATGTCCTATCAAAAGTCCAAAAGTATAGAATATTCAGAATAAATTCCACAAGTGCTGAATGTCCTAATGTATCAATAGTCTTGGATGTCCTGATGTAACAATAGTCTTGGATGTCCTGATGTAACAATAGTCTTGGATGTCCTGATGTAACAATAGTCTTGGATGTCCTGATTTAACAATAGTCTTGAATATTATGATGTATCACAGTGATGCAGTCCAGAATGTCTTTGAATGATTTACAAAAAATTCCCCAAATAATGTTTTAATCCAATCAATGAACACTTGTAATACCAGTCCTCTGATGGGTAGATGGTAGTGATGTTATGGTGATATTTTGACAGTACTGTGATGGATAGCTGGCAGTGCTGTAATGGGTATCTGGCGGTATTGTGATGGGTAGCTGGTAGTGCTGTGATGGTGAGATGATGGTAGAGCTGTGATGGTGGGAAGATGGCAGTGCTTGTAATGGGACACTGGCAGTACTGTGATGGGTAGCTGGTATTGCTGTGATGGTTAGATGGCAGTATTGTGATGGGTAGCAGGTAGTGCTGTGATAGGCAGCTGATAATGCTGTGATGTTGAGATGCTGACAGTGCTGTGATGGGTAGATGGCAGCACTGTGATGGGGATCTGGCAGTGTTGTGATGGGTTGTTGGTAGTGCTATTATGTTGGGAAGCTCGTAGTGCTGTGATGGGTAGATAGTAGTGCTGTGATTGGTATCTGATAGTGTTGTGATGGTAGGAAGCTGATAGAGATGTGATGGTGAGATGCTAGCAGTGATATGCTGGATATCTGGTAGAGCTGTGATGGTGAGATACTGGTAGTGCTGTGATGGGTGGCTGTTAGTGGTGTGATCATGATATGCTGTCAGTGCTGTGATGGGTAACTGGTAGTGCTGTGATCGTGATATGCTGGCAATGCTGTGATGGGTAGCTGGTAGTGTTGTGATGGGTAGCTGGTAGTTCCGGTATGGTTAGATGCTGGCAATGCTGTGGTGATGGGAAGGATAATAAATGCAGCCAAATTAGTCATGCAGCCACCAAAAGAAAATGTCAACCAAGCAAATAAGTCCATTGATAGTGCTGTGGTACTGGGAAGCTTTCTGTAATGTGCGTGTGGGCTGCTGGCAGTGCTGTGATAGTGGGCACATGCCGGTAATGTGTTGGTGGGCGTTGGCAGTGCTGCGATGATAGGTAACTGCCGGTAATGTGTTCATGGGCGGCCGGCAGTGCTGCAATGATAGGTAGCTGCCGGTAATATGTTGGTGGGCTGCCGGCTGTGCTGCGATGATGGGTAGCTGCAGCTCAATGGTTGTTACAATCTCATAATTCATTGCATATATAAAATATCTGACAGAAGGAATACACATATAGTAAAATTGTTCAAATATTCTCTTACTGTTCAGATTTTATTTCAGCCATTTAATAAACTACTTTCATTTTGTTTGAAATAGCATAAATAGCTCTAATCCTGAATTTACATATCTCGTTTCATGTATGATTTAAATATCAAACCTACATACAGTGGCGCTGAGAGGGGTTGTGAGGGATGGACAAATTAGTGTAACGGGGGCAATTCTTCACAAAACTTATTGACGGGGTGGTGTGGTAACTGACAACAACTATTCTCTGTAGCAAAGAAAGGTCGCAACGAAGGATCAATCGCCCCGGGCGCATCGCACCATCGAGCCGCAACTGCCTGCATACTAATATGCAAAGAGTACGTTAGTAGTAAAGTGGGGCACATTAGGGACAATGGGACTTAGCATTAAAAAGACCCCTGGGTCAGATTAGGGACAATGGAAATTTAACATGGAGAGAAATCGTGGGTCACTTTAGGGACAATGGGAATTTAACATAGAGTTTGGGTCTGTCTAGGGACAAGGGAAATTAACATGGGGAATAGAGTTTGGGCTTTTGAGATTTTTTTTTTAAAAATTTAAAATTTAAATTTAAATCTAAATTTAAATTTAAATTTAAAAAAAGGGGTAGGCAATGGAAAGGCTATCTCTTTTCGAGAAATATGGCTGGCCCTGAAAAGGGCCTTTGGGTTTATGTTAATGTATTCATTAACATAAAGGGTACCGCATTGGTCTTCTTCTTGTCCTTAGGCTGCGTTTCACTGTAGGACCGTAAATCAGGATTCTTTTGAGGCATCCTTGTCTTTCTACGTAGATCCTACGTATCCACAGACTGGTGTTTGTCCTGTGGACAACGGTCCACTTGGATCGGACATACATGGGTATGTCCGTCCGGAACATCATGGAAGACACAAGCGTAGAAGATTGCACATCGGTCCACATCTTGAAGCGACGAGAACAAGTGAATCAATGCACTGAACTGCGCTTATTTATAGGTAGAGGCAGGATTGAAACGGATTGAGTTCATTCACCAATCCAAACACGCGTTACAAAATTCAGTCAGCCCGCATCCAATCCGAAGAGAGTAGTCTGTGACGTCAGTTGGTCTATATAGATTCGCTAGCGCTTGTGTGCAGTCAATCTATGCGACAGTGATTCAACATGACGGAAACTCAGAAAACGATCCATTGGGGTGCACCAGCAGGGGAGACTGCCCAAGGGAACCCGAACTTACTTTCAGAAGAGGTACATTGGGATTTTGTGGATTTTCTTACCTCGCAAGAATTTGTTCCGGAACCTTCGTTACCTTCTTCATTACCGCAAGTGGAGAATTTTAGACAGAGACAGAAAGAAGAATTGGAGAAATTTATGCAACGACAAAAGGAAGCGGAACAAGCTTTTCTCCTACAGCAACAGCAACAGCAACAAGAAGAGGTAAGAAAAAAACAACAACAAGAAGAAGTAGCAGCAAAGAAACAAGAGGGTGAAAATCAAACGGCTACGGTACTGTTGGACATTTTAGCGGAGTTAAGAAGTCTGAAACAAATGTATCAGACTTCTTTATCACGACCGAAGAGAATACGACCTTCCCGAGCTAAACACGCCAACCCTGTGACTAAGCCTGTCCTACCACCCTTAGTGATTTCAACCCAATCAACAGAAGTAGGCCTTGGCCGTGGCAAAGGCTTAAGGCAGTTAAAGTTGATTGGTTAAATTCACCCCTACACCAAAATAAAAAGGCCCTTTTCAGGGCCACCCACATTTCTCGAAAAGAAATACAATTTCAACTTGCCAATAACTCAAAAATAAACCCCACCCATTTTACCCTTATAGTACGTGTCTGTGTATGAGTGCTTGAGTGTAGCTTCTTATTTTAAAATCAAAACTCAAAGACACTTACCTTATATCATTCATGTATTCTTTCATCCATTTTTTACAATCCAATTCACAATTCACCACAGAACACTTTAATTAAAAGTTCATTGACTTCTTCTTTCTCCTTGTTTAGTCTCTCTGTTTTTTTGAATTTCTTCACCGTTTTTTCCTCATTTTCTTCCCTTCTTCTTTTCTTCTCCTGTTTCTTTGCTTCTTTTAAATACAATTGTCTTCTTTCTTCCTCTTCTTCCTCTGAAGAATCCCTCTCTTCTTCCGAAGAATCCCTCTCTTCTTCTGAAGAATCCTTCTTTTCTTCTGACTCCTCTTTTTTGGGCAATCTGGAGACCAATGTCCTTTTTCTTTACAATAATAATAGGTATCTTGACTTTTGTCTTTTTTAGCCCCTGTTTTTTTTTCTTTTTTGACGGTCTGGACACTCTGAAGACCAATGCCCTTTCTTCTGACAGATATAGCAAGTATCCTGACTCTTATCTCGAAAGGAAGGAGAGTAGTCCGTCGGCTGGTCTGAAGAGAAGTTTCTAATGACCCCTCGCAAAGCTCTGACGAAACGTTCCATCTGGGTAGTCTCTTCGATCGTTCTCCTCGGTTTGAGACTGAAATGAATAGTGAAAGGACAAGACACACCCTTTTTATATACGCTGGTTTGCCATGACTATAAATTAGTCTATGGTGTTTGAACTTGAGTCATTTGACGTTTTGCACTCAAGATGAAACGATCCTATTCATTCGAGAAGAAAGAAGAAGAAGAAAGTAAGAGGCAGAAACGTGATCTATCGCCTCGTACCAGTGCTGAAATCTTGGCACAAATTCATGCCAGTGATTTTGAAGAGGACATGAGTGAACCAGAATCCGAACCCTCTAAACCAAGTTCACCACCCTTAGTCAACCCTGAAAAGTACTATTCCATTCGAGAGACGGAAAAGCGCTCCTCTAGAAAATTTAGAACCACGGCTTACACCTACACGGTGAAGTTTAAAGATTTCAAGGCCGACGTACCCTTGGAGAAAGCAGAAGGGTTTATCACCGAGATGTGGGATTCTTTGCTCACCGCACTCAAGCGACAATGTCAACCCAAAGAAGACGATCGCTTGACACTATCCATAGATCACGACGGTTTGAAATCCTCTGTTTGGATCGAGTTTAGCAGACCCGCAGAACTAACCCCTTCCAAAGTCATGGAAAAGATTCAACACGTACAACAATCTAATGACCAGTTTGACATCACCGATGGTAAAGCCACACTGAAAATGGCTCACGTCTCTCTTCCTCAAGGGACAGGACGCAAAAGGTCCTACTGGTGAACGACCTCCGCAACACCAAAAAGAGTCTCGTCCAAATTAACAACCCTCAAGACCAGATGTGCTTAGCCCGTGCCATCGTGGTGGGACGAACCTATGCCAACAAGAACGACACGGTAGAATGGAAAAGAATCTGGGAGAACATTCGAAATCGAACCGAACCAAACAACGAAACGAAGCAGAACTCCTGTTGCAACAAGCTGGCCTGTCCAAAGACACACCCTGTGGCATTCCTGAGATGCAAAAATTGCAAGATGCCCTAGCTCCACGCTACACCTTGAAAGTGCACCCTCAAGAAATGCGCGGGCCTCTGTTGTTTCGAAGCCAACATTTTAAGGACGGAAAATACATTCATGTTTATCATCACGATGACCATTTCGATACCATTACCAGTATTACTGGATTCCTGGGATATGCTTATTATTGTGAGAAATGTGACTATGGTTATAATAATCGAGAGCAACACAAACATTGTGGATGGAAATGCCCAGGATGTTTGGCCTCTCCACCCTGTCTGAGCGAAGAACCAGTGCCTTGTTCGACTTGTCTGCGCACGTTTGTCAGCCCCACCTGTTACCAACAACATTTGAAAACACAAGGTTCACAGAAGAAATGTGCTTGTCAACTCCTGAGATTGTGCCCTACCTGTGGACAAGGCATACTTACCAATAATGCCAAGGCACACGTATGTCGAGGAAAGAAAAAATGTCACATCTGTCACCACATCGTGGACTTGGAACACCAATGTTACGTGCAAAAATACCAACCCCCACCAGAGAAAGAGGACGGTCACAAGAAGAAAGGCAATTTCATCTTTTTCGATTTCGAATGCATGCAAGAGACCGGCATTCACATTCCTAATTTCTGCGTGGCTCATCGAGCGTGCGAGAAGTGCATTCAAGAACCTATCTTCAGTCATTGCCCTCACTGCAGCAAGATTCCTGGAGGGCGTCAAAAAATCTTTCGGGGACCGAACACGTTAGCCGATTTTGCCCAATGGGTTTTAGACCCCATCGACAAGACGTGGAGCCAAGAGGACATCGAACGTTACGGAGATTGTCATCGTCATGCCACGGTGATGGCTCACAATTTCTCCGGATACGATGGACAGTTTCTTTTGAGATACTATGCGGAACAAGGCAACGAGCGTCCTAAAGTGACTTTGAACGGAGCCAAAATCATTTTCATGCAAGTGGGACAAGTGCAGTTTAAAGATTCGATGAGTTACTTGGCCATGCCTTTGAGTCGAATGCCTAAAACGTTTGGAATGACAGAAATGGTTAAAGGGTACTTTCCTCACTTTTCAATACGGAAGCCAATCAACATGCCGTTCTACCCCATTTACCTGAGGCTCACTATTACGACCCCGACAACATGCGTACCGAACAACGAGAAGCTTTCTACGCTTGGTACCAAACTCACGCCTCGGACCCTTTCGACTTTCAGGAAGAAATGCTAAAGTATTGTCGTTCCGACGTGGACATTTTACGGCGTTGCTGTGGAAAATTTCGAGAACTGTTCATGGAACACGGAGGGGTCGATCCTTTGAAAGAAGTTTGCACCATTGCCAAAGCGTGTTCCTTAGTGTACCGCCAACGATTCATGCCTGAAAACACCGTGGCTGTCATCAGTCCTCAAACGACCCACTATGTCAAGCGTCAATACTCGGTCAAAGCCCTACGTTGGTTACATTACTTGTGCGACAAAGAAGATAAGTGGATTCAGCATGCCCGCAACGGAGGAGGCGAAAAGACCATCGGAACGTATTCGGTCGATGGCTGGGACTTAGAAAACCCCAAGATCGTGTACGAGTTTAACGGTTGCTTATTTCACGGATGTCCCGTCTGCTACCCTGACCGTGACACTAAAAATCAGTTTTTACAACGGACCATGGAAGACCTGTACCAGGACACTTGTCAGCGACGCCTAAAGTTAGAACAGGAAGGATACCAAGTGGTGGAAATGTGGGAACACGAGTACGATCACCGTATGAAAACCGATCCCGAGTTTAAACGCCTCGTGGAAAGTTACCAGTTCATGGACCCGCTGAACCCGAGGGATAGTTTGTACGGAGGAAGGACCAATGCCACCTGTTTGCTGTACCAAGCCGACGAAGAGAAAGGAGAAGAAATCAAATACTTGGACGTGTGTTCGCTGTATCCCTACGTGTGCAAATATTGTCGCTTTCCTGTAGGGCACCCGCAATTGCTGACGGAACACATCGATCTGAAAAACATTCGACAATACGAAGGCTTGATCAAGTGTAAAGTTTTGCCTCCCACGAACCTGTACCATCCCGTCTTACCTCACCATTGTCAAGGCAAACTGATGTTTCCCTTGTGCTGTACTTGTGCCGAAACGTGCAACCAAGATCAGCCTTGTCATCACAGCCAGGAAGAACGGGCCTTGACGGGAACCTGGGTCAGCGTAGAATTGTTCAAAGCTCTGGACATGAGATACCAACTGTTAGAAGTGTACGAAATTTGCCACTTTCCCAAGACACAACAGTACCACAAGGGTGACCCTACTCAGAAAGGCATTTTCGCCGACTACGTGGATGCCTTTTTGAAACTGAAACAAGAAGCCAGCGGCTATCCTTCCTGGTGTCACACTCCCGAAGACCAAATACAATTCAAAGAGAAATACTACGCACAAGAAGGCATCTCTTTAGACCACATCGGAAAAAACGAAGGCAGGCGATCGTTTGCCAAAGTGATGTTAAATTGCTTGTGGGGTAAAATGGCACAACGACCGTGTTTACCCAAGACGGAATATTTGACAGAACCTTCCCGCTACTTCCAGATGATTCACGACAACACCAAATACATGAAACACGTGGACGTCGTTCGAGAGGATTTGATCTTGGTCAATTACGAAGAAGATCTGGACTTTGTACAAGACGACCCTTTTGGAAATGTCATCATTGCGGCTTACGTGACAGCTCATGCTCGCTTAAAATTGTACGAAGCTTTAGAACTGTTAGAAGAACGCGTCCTGTACTTTGACACGGACAGTTGCATTTACATCCATCACCCGATTCAACAGCACCCTGACATCGAAGGAGACCGTTTAGGAGCCTGGACAGACGAGCATCCCGACGACAAGATTCTAAGTTTCGTCAGTGGTGGCCCCAAAAATTACGGCTACGAATACCGGGACAAACAAGGAGAAGTGCACACGACGTGCAAAGTGAAAGGACTGACTCTGAATCATCGTACCAGTCGAGTGGTCAACTTTGGGGTATTGAAAGAAGCCTTGCAATCGGGAGAGGATGGAAACTTTAAAGTGACCACCTATCAACCGAACAAGATTGTACGTTTACCCACTCACCACATCGTCAGTCGACCCTTGGAAAAAGTCTATCAAATCGTGTACCAGAAGCGAGTGAGACTTCCCAATCACTTTACGTTGACGTACGGTCACGTCGGTATTGGTCTGTATATGAAAAGGAACCCTAGGCAAGATCGATAGTTCATTGTTCATTGAAGTAACTTACCATGTCGTTGACGAAGAAGAAACCAGATTGGTTAGGAGTCAAATGTTGGACATCACCGAGACCAGGGTTTTGAGGCTTGGACACAAGAGGTGGCCCAGTATGCACGAGAGTTATTCAAGGAAAAAAGTTACTTTTCAACCTGTGTTAGTGACGGTGCCAGAAGAACCCGTCACCCAGAACAGGACTGTCGTGGACAGGCCTGAAAGACCCTTTCGGGAGGACACTTGTGTGACCTTACCCCCTACTATAGAACTGGTTAGAACTTTACCCAAAACATGTGGTTGTTGTACAGACACTTGTTTTTATTCCACGTTCATGGTTATCATGTGCCTTTTATTCTTGTACTTAAGCCTTTGGCTTTTATGTATTTTTGTCTTTCGTATTCATGTTTGAAAAAAACATTCAATAAACGTGTTCTGAAAAAGTATATAAACTCTTGTCTTGTTTGCTTTTCGTGTCACAAGTGACATTCCTCACACTATGGCTACCTCTGCTGTCTCTGCTCCCTCTTCCTCTACTGTCAAAGTCATCGACGAACACTTAGATCGTGCCAGTTGGGAGGCTTTGTATCTTCGCCATCCCTTTAACATGCTCATTGCTGGACCTAGCGGTTCAGGCAAAACCGAATTCGTCAAACGTTTGATCGAACATAAACATCATTTGATCGATCGGCCCCCTCAACGAATCGTGTGGTGTTACAAAGAGTGGCAATCGGCGTACAACCTCTTGCGAGAAAGTCAAGGCGATTCCATCGTGTTTGTGGAAGGCATTCCTAAAGAAGACGACGGCATCGTCTCTGACTCCCGTCAAACCCATTTGATCATTTTCGACGACATGTTAGGGGAAGACGAAGAAGAAATTAAATTGTGGTTCACGCGCAAAGGGCATCACCGTAATGCCAGTGTCGTTTACATCACCCAAAATTTGTTTCAACAAAGTAAAGCCCATCGCACCATCAGTCTCAATGCGCATTACGTGGTCTTGTTTAAAAGCCCTCGAGATAAATCGCAAGTGCAAGTTTTAGCCAAACAGTTAGGAACGCCTTGGCTGACTCAGGCGTACGACGATGCCACTCAAACCCCACACGCCTATTTACTCGTCGATTTGAAACCTACGACTCCCGAGGATTTGCGATTTCGTACCCACTTCTTTCACCACTGATGCCAAGACGAAGGGCCTGTCCTATACACGTCACCGTCCTCCACTTCATTTCACTCCCCATAAAAAAATCTATAAAAACCTCAGACCCTTTTTCGTCTGTCTCACACAGTGTGAACATGACGTCCCTTCAGTCGCATCTTCCCGTCAAATTGATTCGTGCCTTGTATGGCATCAGTCGAGAAAAAAATCCACAAACACGAGCTCGTGTCTTAGAAGCTAGTCTCAAAGAAGTCTTACGATGGTTCACGGTGACGGCACGTCAATTACTCCAAGGAATCATTCAGATTCCTCATCAAACCAAACGCTTTTTTGATCGAAACAAAGTCGCTTTGGTCGAACTGGCCGATCCCCGCATCGACACTCAAACCAAAAAACAAATCATTTTGAAACCTGGAGGGAGCGGTACTCTAGGAGGGGTCATCATTCGCTCACTCTTAAGATGGGATCCTAATGCCCCCAAAGTTATACCCAAGACAAAAGTCCAACGAAGCCCCAAGAAGAAAAAGACCAGGTCCCCACGGAGAACTTCTCCAGTGGCAGGACCCTCCTCTGACCAGACACCACCACCACCCCGGAAAAAGAAAAGAAGCCCCCAGAAAAAGAAACAGAAAAAAAGTCCCCAGAAAAAGAAAAGTCCACAGAAGAAAACTAGTCGCAAGAGAGGCACTTCGGCTAGGACGCAACCTTACACTCGTAAACCACGACCTGCCACGGCAGTCACTGTGTCTCCGGCATCCTCACGTTTGTCCACTTCTCCGTTGATGACACCAAGAACTGAAGAGTACTTGGAGACGTTGATCACACCAAGAACTTCTCCGTTGATGACCCCCAAAAGAACTTCCCCAGTGGCAGGACCCTCCAATTTAGTGGCAGTGGCTGCTGCTCACAAAGTACCTTCTCCCAAAATCAAAGTCCAAGAAAGATCGGGTATGTTACAAAGTTTACTGGATTTGTCCAAGCAAGAACTGGCTCGATTTAGTCCGTTACGTACCCCTGCTCGACGTGTCATGCCTGTCCTCAAACTGATACGACGTAAAGACAATCAGTGGCGATGCGTTCCAGTATAAAAAAGGCCTGTGACCAAGTAGGGGTATCAGTGAACTTGTAAAAGATGTCACCTCCAAGAAGCCACAAAAGAAAGAGACAAAGGCAGATGCGTCATCCGACAAAGCGCTTAGCCAAGCATCGACATTACCCTAAGAAAAGACACAGTCGTTCCAAGAAAAAGAGGCGTCAACAAAGGGGAGGATTCCTTGGCGATTTTGGGAAAAACATTGTCACCTTTATGACAAAGCGATAGTCCCAAAAAAAGATAAAAGTGTGTGCGTTAAGGCATCGACGTTAGTGTCTGTTTGGTGAATGTACCGGAACCCACAAGCAAAGATGTCACCCTCCAGAAAACCCCAAGGAAAGAAAAGGAAAGGACTGCCACCACGTTTAGCCAAACATGGGGACATGTTATCTGTCCTGTCCAAAGCTTCTCCACCCCTACGAAAAAAACTCATTCAAACGGCCTCCAAAGAGGTCATCGATACCGTGTGCGAATGTTGTTTGAACGTGTTGAAAGGCACGATCCCTTTGTCCAAACACCAGAAACAATGCTTAGGCAAACATCGTCACGTTCTTCGCCAAATGGTTCAAAAGAAAATTCCCATTCGTCAAAAAAAGAAGATGTTGGTCCAACGTGGAGGCATTTTGCCTCTCTTGTTAGGCCCCATACTGAAAGGAGTCTTGGGAACCATGTTGGGAGGACTGGTGGGAGCAAGATAAAAAGGCCTTCGGAAGTCCCAAGATCTCAGAATTAACCCCTGACAACCCCATGGAAGGACGAAAACTAGCTTTAGTGCCTTACAAACGATGGATAGAATACCATCGGTGGCAAGAACAACGCACCCCGCATTTACCTCCCAATCCCCATTTGAGCGAGATGTCCCAGTTACAACACGAATTGCAGTCCTTGATGGATCGCCAAGATTTGTCCGAAACAGAAAAATCGCAAAAAAACGGTCAACTCTTGCAACGATTGCAACTCTTTCACCAGAAAGCTTTAGACGAAACAGCTCTACCCACTCTGAAAGATTTTAAGACCTTGATGAAAAGTCCAGCACCATCACCAGTACCAGTACCAGTACCATCAGTAACAGTGAACAAGACAGAAAAAGGAAAAGAAGGAGAAGAAGAAGGGTTTCAAACTCCACCAGAAAAAGTACGCAAGTTAACAACACCACCTACCTCCAGAATTGGATGGATTAAAAAGATGATGGCCACCCCTTCTTCATCACAAGAGAAAAAGAAAGTGAAGACAGAAGTGAAGACAGAAGTGAAACAAGAACCGATATCCCCCGCTCAGACATCCTCCTCCTCCTCTTCGACACCTATTGCCGGTCGCACACGCAAAGCATTGCAATCCAAGAAAATACCCCAAGAGAAAAAGAGTAGCCTCTTGCAAAAGTGGGTACCTTATTAACACACCAACCAACACAAAAAAATGGAAAAAGTCTTAGCCAGCATTTACTACGATCCCTCCCATCCTGCAGGTTACGCAGGAGTTCAAAAATTGTATCGTGCTGCCAGAACTCAACTGAAAAGTCTCCGTTTACCTCAAGTGCAACGATGGTTACAAGAACAAGCTACCTACACTTTACACAAACCCATTCGACGCAAGTTTGCCAGAAGTCGCACCCGAGTGGAAGGCATCGATCATCAATGGCAAGCCGATTTAGCCGATGTCTCTCATTTGGTTAGCTACAATCGTGGCTACAAATATTTGTTTTGTGTCATCGAAGTCTTTTCCAAATTTGCCTGGGTCGTGCCCTTGACTTCCAAATCGAGCAGCGAGTTAGTGCGAGCCCTGCAACGAGTGTTGAAACAAAGTGGCCGTCACCCTCTTCAATGGCAAACGGACAAAGGTACCGAATTTCTGAACCAAGCTTTCCAAAAAGAATTAAAGAAACGTGACATTCATATTTTTACCACCGAGAATCCCGAAACCAAAGCCAGCATCGTGGAACGTTTTCAACGCACTTTGAAAGGACGCATGTGGAAATATTTTACGCATCACCACACTCTGAAGTACATCGACATCTTACCGCACCTGGTGCAAGCGTACAACCAATCTTACCATCGAAGCATCGGACGTGCCCCGCAAGACGTGACTCCCGACAACGAAGTGCTGGTGTTTGAGCGCCTGTTTGGTACGTCCCCGACGAGGGCTGTCCCCAAGAAAAGTGGAGTGTTGGCCGTAGGAGATTGGGTGCACATTGGCAAAACCAAACGCACTTTCGACAAAGGTTACTTACCTAACTGGACGACCGAATTGTTTCGCGTCACTGGACGCATGCATGGCCGTCATCCTGCCGTCTATAAATTGGAAGACATGAACGGAGAAGTGCTCAAGGGAACCTTTTATTTGCCCGAGTTACAACGTGTCACCAAAAAAGAAGACGACGTGTACGAGATCGAAAGCATTCTCGAACGCAGAACCCGTAAAGTGGGCAAACGACGTGTCAAAGAAGTCAAAGTACGTTGGAAAGGATATCCAACCAGTTTTCATTCTTGGATCGACGCTTCGCAAGTCATCGACTATAAAAAGAAGTGACCATCATGCCCTTTCACACAGACGCAGCTACGTCGACCATTCCTCCTTCACCTAGTTCTTCTGTGCAAGATTTACAAAAACAACCCTTGTGGGTGTGGTGTGGAGAACGTGTGCCTAAAACGCAAATCGTCTTTTTCTGCCAAATCTTCGTGGTGTATTGTGTCATCGGGGCAGCCATCGCCAATTTGAGTTTGCAACAAGGAGACAAACAATTGTGGACCATTTTATTGAGCAGTTGCATCGGTTACCTGCTTCCTAATCCCTCCCTGAAATTCACTTCGAACGGGAACCCCGGGAACCTTGTGTCCAGTGCCAGTGCCAGTCACCACTTCAATCACAACCAGAACCCCATTTTAGACGGAGACACGCCTCTGACGTCCAGTAACCCCTCGGACAGCCACAGAACTCTGGAATTATGAGTCACCAAAACCAATTTTACTTAACTTTACCCAGTGACAGTTCCATGGAGGTGTTTCCCAAGAACACGTTGTGCTGTTACACGGCCAAATTACCTCAAGCCATCCAGTTAGATCACGAAGCCCATTGGGAAGTGGCTTTAGTAGAAATGATTCACCCGACCCAAGTCCTCAATGTCCTTTCCAATCAAAATTTTTTGATGTGGAAGTTCATGACGAGCAAATGCAACAGTGGATGGATAGCAATGTCAAATATGACAAGAAAACCCGTACACAAAAGTACACCACCTATCACTTGTTCATTCCCCCAGGCTATTATTTTAGTGGTCAATATTTGGTCAGCACCATAACCTCCAGGTTTAATGTCGTGTTTCTGAAAGCTTTGGAGCATGTCAACAGAAGTGTCACCATGGAGTACCACAAAGCAGCTCGTCGCTTCTTGATGAAATTTGACACGAAGTAAAATCATGTCCATTTTATTTTGTCCTGAATTGTTTGACATGTTGGGCGGAGACATGGACATGAGAAAGACCATGCTCAAGAAAAACGAATTACCCATCGTTTACGACAACGAGTCTTTTAGCAAGTTATTTCGTGCCCCGGTAGAACTGAACCAAGGACTGAATTTGATGTTTGTGTATTCCGATGTGGTGGAGTATAACGTGGTGGGACACACCTCCGTACCGTTACTGCGTGTCATTCCTTTCAAAGTGGATTCTGCCATGAACGCTGACGAGGAAGGTGGAAACACTTACCACGTCCACCGCGAATTTGTACATCCTCACTATTTGCCTGTCAGTAAGTCGTATTTGGACACGGTCAACATTGCTATAAAAGGAGATCTGGGACAAAATATTCCATTCACCAAAGGAAAAGTCACGGTGAAACTCCATTTTCGAAAACGGTTCTCTCACGACTCTTAAGTCATGTATCCAGTGTACCGACGGGTTGCTCGACAGCGAGGACACGGTTTAGGAGACATGTTAAAATCGGCCTTTCGTTCGGTGGCCCCGGTGTTGAAACCGATGGTGACACGCGGATTGCACGCCTTGAAAGATGCGCCACTGACGCAAGGCAAAGAATTTCTCCAAAATGTCATCATCGACAAACAAAACCCTAAAGAAGCCTTCATGAGGGCAGGCAAAAATGTCTTGCTGCAAACGGGCAAAGACATTTTAGGCCAACGAGAAACACCTATAAATGCCCTGCACGCTACCGAGTCAGGCATTCAGCAAGGACAAGGCAGAAAGAGACGACGAAGAAAACACCCTTTCACCAGACTTCAAGCGAGAAAGGCCAAGAAAAGAAGAACCGTTCGAGACTTAGACGTTTTCGATTATTGAGAAAAGAGACAAAAAAATGATGCACCGAGAATCTTGCGCTTGTTCCAAGACGGAACTGGATCTGTTTGCCATGCCCCCCACGATGATGACGATGCAAGAATCCCAGTGGGTGGAATTTCACCCCGTCTCCTCACTGACCGATTCCGCTCCCATCGAGTTTGAAATCAAAGGACAGCCCGAAGATTACATCGATCTGAATAGCAGTTACTTGTACCTGAAAGTCAAAATTCTAGATAAGACTGGAGGTGCTATAGACGATGAAGCAGTAGCTCCCGTCAACAATTTCATGCATTCCTTGTTCAGTGGAGTGGACTTGTACTTGAATAACAAACTGGTCAGTAGCAGTATGGATACTTACCCTTATCGTGCCTACCTGGAAAATCTCTTGACGTACGGAATAGATGCCAAGAACACTCATCTCAATGCCTGTGTGGTATGGGAAGCTGACGAACCTACCAAGTTTGAAATATTGGAAACTGATGAAAAGAAAGACAACAATGATGGATTTGTAGAACGAAGAAAGAGAATCACGGGAGCCGACACAAGTTTAGAACTGATGGATCGTTTGCATTTGGACATGTGGTTGCAAGAAAAGTATTTGCTGAACGGGGTGGATGTCCGCCTGAGACTGAATCGTAGCAGTGCCGCTTTCCATTTGATGGCTGATAGTGACGGTTACAAAACCAAAATCCTAGAAGCCAGACTCTACGTACGCCGTGTGGAAGTGTTACCTAAAGTGGGAAACGACATCAGTCAGACGTTGAGCAGAACGACTGCCAAGTATCCCATACGACGCGTGGAAGTGAAAACCTTCACCATTCCCAATGGACAGCGATCCATGATCGAAGATCATCTGTTCCAAGGACAGTTACCCAAACGTTTGATCGTTGGTATCGTCGAGAATACAGCCTTCAACGGAGCTGCCGAAAAAAATCCTTTCTACTTTCAACACTTTGGCGTGTCCAAAATCGAAGTCAGTCGCGATGGCAAGACCTTGTGTACCCGACCTTTCGAACCTGACTTTAAAAAGAAGAATTACTTGAGATCGTACTTGTCCTTGTACGAAGCCACCGGACAGTTAGGAACCAATACCAGTCACGGTATTACGTACGAGGATTATGCAGGAGGCTACGCTTTGTGGGCTTTCGATTTCACTCCAGACCAAGGTAGCGACGAGGAACATTTCCACCCTATAAAATCCGGCCAGATTCGTGTGGAAATTCAGTTTAAAGACCGAGACCCTGATGAAACGGTGAACGTCATCCTGTATGCAGAATTCGATAATACCATAGAAATCAACAGTTTGAGAGAAGTCATCCTAGATTACTAGAAACCATGGAAGACTGTTATCCCTCTTTACCTAGTGGAGAAACTTTTAGTGTTGGATTATTGTTAAAAATGTTAGAGTTGTTGTTTAGTGTTAAGTGATTTTTGAATAAAAAATGTTGTGTTTTGAAAAAAATGCCTTTGTCTTTTGTTTAGCTATAAGAATGTTGGATTGATGCTCTTTCATTTCTTACTATCCCTCTCATGACACTCACTAAACGTTGCGACTCAAAAACCGTGTGGGGGATGTTTTCCTTCACGTCCGCGCTTTGACTTTAAGAACCGGGTTGTTTCCAGTCTAACCATCCATTGTCGACTCATCCTCCTAAGAAGATGTGCTCCAAACTAGCTAAACTCAACGAAGCCTACGTGAATTTGCATAGGGTCAGACACAGTCTGATACCGAAGCCAGAAGAAATAGAGAATGTGAGAATGTTAAAAATCACTGAAGACCTGATAGAAGAGCTCTTCAGAGAAGAAATGAACAAGGAAAAAGAAGAATGGACAGAGAAGTACAGACTTCAGAGACAGCAGCAACAACAACAACAAGAGCAGCAGCAGCAACCTGAAGCTGACAGAAGCTTTGTCGATTGTCGTATCGACACCAAAGAGTTCTTCTTCTCTTTCCGAAGAAGCAGACCTATCGCCAGAAAGTCTATCCTCAGAGGACATCGCATTCTTAGAAACTAAAAAGAATGCCATAGCAAACAAAAAAAACCAGCCCTTTTCAGGGCTACCCAATACTCTAGAAAAGAAATAACAATCGATTTGCCAATGTGTGTAGGTAGAGTAGTGTGAAAATAAACACTAACTCTTTTTTAAAAAAATGTGAGGGTTTGTGTTTGTGTGTTTGTGTTTGTAAGTGGTTAAGTAATTTGGTGTGGATAGTAGATTAAAATGATGTCTTTTTTTGGTGTTTGAGGTGTAAATTTGGGGTTAGATTGGATTGCTTTGCATATGTGGATAGTCTATTGAAGTGATTTATAAAAAGTTTTAAAATAGTGATGGGTAGCATAAAAAGTGAGTGAGTGTTTCTTTTAGGTCCGCGCGTTGTTGTTTTTTGGTCATGATGTAGGTAAGATCAATTTTATGTTTTAAGGGGATGTTTTCCTTCACGTCCGCGCTTTCACTATAAATTGAAACTCGTTCGGCAGTCCAGCTACCCTTGTTGATTGATCAACACCAAAAAATGAACACGAGACTGGAGAAACTGTTGGAACTTCATGTGCATCTGGAATATGCCAGGCGCATATTAAATGAACTGGCCGCGGAAGCCATTGTGGAGGAGGGAAGGATAAGAGAGGAGGAGGAAAGAAGAAACAAAGAAGAGGAGGAGAGAAGATATAAAGAAGAAGAGGAAAGAAGATACAAAGAGGAGGAGAGAAGATACAAAGAAGAGGAGGAGGAGGAAAAGGAGAGAAGAAGAAGAAATTTCAGAATCCCAGAGAGCGAAAATTGGGATTCTGAAGCGACATATCCTGCCTCTGCTCTCTCCCCCAAAAAGGTAAAAAGTAACTGGGGGACAAGATGTGTATGTGGCGCCAGGCCTGGAAGGTGCCACCATTAACCAGGTGTCCATGAAGTTCCAAAAAAAACAGCCCTTTTCAGGGCTACCCAATACTCTAGGAAAGAAATAACGATCGATTTGCCAATGTGTGTAGGTAGAGTAGTGTGATTATAAACACTAACTCTTTTTTAAGATAGTGTGAGGGTATGTATTTGTGTGTTGGTGCTTGTAAGAGCTAAGGTATGTCAGTGGGAATAGTAGCTTATGGGTTTCTTTATTGTTTCTTAGCGTAGGTGAAGAGTATAGTTAGGGTTCTGTAAGCGCTCACGTACGATTGTGTGGATAGTAGATTATGGATTTTGTTTATTGTTTCTTAGCGTATGTGGAGAGTATAGTTAGGGTTTTGTAAGCGCTCACGTACGATTGTGTGGATAGTAGATTATGGATTTGTTTATTGTTTCTTAGCGTATGTGTTTGTGTGTTAGTGTTTGTGTGTTTGTGTTTGTACCCGCTCACGTACGATTGTGTGAATAGTAGATTATGGATTTTTTATTGTTTCTTAGCGTATGTGGAGAGTATAGTTAGGGTTTTGTAAGCGCTCACGTACGATTGTGTGGATAGTAGATTATGGATTTGTTTATTGTTTCTTAGCGTATGTGTTTGTGTGTTAGTGTTTGTGTGTTTGTGTTTGTACCCGCTCACGTACGATTGTGTGAATAGTAGATTATGGATTTTTTATTGTTTCTTAGCGTATGTGGAGAGTATAGTTTGGGTTTTGTAAGCGCTCACGTAAGATTGTGTGGATAGTAGATTATGGATTTTGTTTATTGTTTCTTAGCGTATGTGGAGAGTATAGTTTGGGTTTTTATTATATGAAATGAGAAAGTATAGTTTGTGTTTTATTATATGAAATGAAAAAGTAGGGGGATGTTTTCCTTCACGTCCGCGCTTTTCGTATAAGAACCCACAGTATTCGTCGTTCAAACCATTCTGCAAAGAATAAAAAAAGAAGATGGCTTCTAACCAAATGGACAAAATGGAAACATTGCAAAACGTCCTCGACAATTTAGGAATGATAGAGCAAATGTTGGTTAACCTAAACGAGGATCACTATTCTTATAGTCCCCATCGAGTGAAGATGGAGATAAACAATTTACGAAAAATGAAGGTAATCATCAGTGATCTGTTGAAAGAAATAAAGGAGGAGAAGGAGGATGAAGAGGAAAGGATAAGGATGAGAGCATGGAATGAAAAAATTGAAAAAGAAGAAGAAAATGAAAAGAGGAAGAAAGAAGAGGAGGAAGAGAAGAAGAAAGAAGAGCAGGAGAAAAAAAAGAAAGAAAAGAAGAGAAAGAGTGTTGGAGATAAAATAAGAACTTGGTGGAGAAAAAGAAGAAACTAGAAGCAGAAAAAGAAGAAGAAAACCCAAAGGCCCTTTTCAGGGCCAGCCATATTTCTCGAAAAGAGATAGCCTTTCCATTGCCTACCCCTTTCTTAAAATTTAAATTTAAATTTAAATTTAAATTTTAAAATTTTTTTTAAAAAATCCCAAAAGCCCAAACTCTATTCCCCATGTTAATTTCCCTTGTCCCTAGACAGACCCAAACTCTATGTTAAATTCCTATTGTCCCTAAAGTGACCCACGATTTCTCTCCATGTTAAATTTCCATTGTCCCTAATCTGACCCAGGGGTCTTTTTAATGCTAAGTCCCATTGTCCCTAATGTGCCCCACTTTACTACTTACGTCACATAGAATATGCGTAATGATGTAGTCTAAATTGACAAGATATCTAAATACTTTTCAGAGCGACCACGTTTGTCACGTACCCATACCAGTGGCGACAACAATAAGTCAGTTTGGGTGGAATGATAATTGCTAAATCGTCCCAAACATAGTCCGGATGTAACAGATTCCTCCACATTTTAATGGATCACCGCCACAGCATACAGGGTTGCGATATTCGCAGTTTGCAAAACACAAGTTAAATTACATAGGCATTTATAATATTTTAAACTGAGAATGGGTTTTGAGGGAATGTTTCTGTTGAATGCAGCGTTTTGGCTCAAGGGAATCCTCAAATATTAATAAGAATTAAAAGTGCTTACTTTGTGAAGATGAAATAAAATCTGCATTACTTGTCATCCATGAGTTACTCTACAAAATGCAGTTTTATCAAAAAGTTATCGGTAAAACTTTACCCTATAATTAAATAGAAACTGATATACATGAATAAGTTTGGCTAAAAACAGCTAAGGGTTAAGAAATTCAAATTCAGCATAGTTTCACCAACAAATTTATGAAGAAAAATAATCTTTTTTATTTCAATAAGACTTTCTATGAATATTCAACAGTGTTAGGTAGTTTAATTAGTGATTGTGATAGTGACTTTACTAATTTGAATTTCCCATGAAAATTCAAAGATGTAAGTTATTTTTAATTAGTACTTGTGATAATAACTTTATTAATGTGAATTAATGATTGTCAACTATTACAATTCCCCCATGAAAATTCAACCATAGTAGTAAGTTCTATTAATTAATTCTCTTGATAGTAACTTTACTAAGGTGAATTCATGATTGCCAGTGATTGCAAGATACTGATGCAATCAATAATGTTAAACATGACTTTCCGACACGTTGGTATGTTATCAATGTCACCGCTTTGTAGTCTAAGTACACAAATCTACTGGGTAGAATTGACACATTTTGTAGGAATGAAATATTATCATCAGTAGTAAATGGGGTGAGATTAGCGACAATGGGAATTAGCATTACAGAGACCCCTGGGTCAGATTAGCGACAATGGAAATTTAACATGGCGAAAAATCGTGGGTCAGATTAGCGACAAGGGAAATTAACATGGGAATAAATCGTGGGTCACTCTAGCGACAAGGGGAATTTAACATGGAACTATAGTGTGGGTTTGTCTAGCGACAAGGGGAAATTAACATGGGGAATAGAGTTTGGGCTTTTGGGATTTTTTTTTTAAATTTAAATTTAAATTTAAATTTAAAAAAGGGGTAGGCAATGGAAAGGTTATCTCTTTTCGAGAAATATGGCTGGCCCTGAAAAGGGCCTTTGGGTTTATGTTAATGTATTCATTAACATAAATGGTACCGCATTGGTCTTCTTCTTGTCCTTAGGCTACGTCTCACTGTTGGTCCGTAAATCAGCACTCTTTTCAGGCATCCTTGTCTTTCAACGTAGATCCTACGTATCCACAGGCTGGTGTTTGTCCTGTGGACAACGGTCCACTTGGATCGGACATACATGAGCATGTCAGTCCTAATCATCATGGAAGACACAAGCGTAGAAGATTGCACATCGGTCCACATCTTGAAGCGACGAGAACAAGTGAATCAATGCACTGAACTGCGCTTATTTATAGGTACAGGAAGGATTGAAACGGATTGAATTCATTCACCAATCCGAACACGCGTTACAAAATTCAGTCAGCTCGCATCCAATCCGAAGAGAGCAGTCTGTGACGTCACGTGGTCTATATAGATTCGTTAGCGCTTGTGTGCAGTCAATCTATGCGACAGTGATTCAACATGACGGAAACTCAGAAAACGATCCATTGGGGTGCACCAGCAGGGGAGACTGCCCAAGGGAACCCGGACTTACTTTCAGAAGAGGTACATTGGGATTTTGTGGATTTTCTTACCTCGCAAGAATTTGTTCCGGAACCTTCGTTACCTTCTTCATTACCGCAAGTGGAGAATTTTAGACAGAGACAGAAAGAAGAATTGGAGAAATTTATGCAACTACAAAAGGAAGCGGAACAAGCTTTTCTCCTACAGCAACAGCAACAGCAACAAGAAGAGGTAAGAAAAAAACAACAGCAACAACAGCAAGAAGAAGTAGCAGCAAAGAAACAAGAGGGTGAAAATCAAACGGCTACGGTACTGTTGGACATTTTAGCGGAGTTAAGAAGTCTGAAACAAATGTATCAGACTTCTTTATCACGACCGAAGAGAATACGACCTTCCCGAGCTAAACACGCCAACCCTGTGACTAAGCCTGTCCTACCACCCTTAGTGATTTCAACCCAATCATCAGAAGTAGGCCTTGGCCGTGGCAAAGGCTTAAGGCAGTTAAAGTTGATTGGTTAAACTCACTCCTACACCATAAAGAAAAAAGGCCCTTTTCAGGGCCACCCACATTTCTCGAAAAGAAATACAATTTCAATTTGCCAATAACTCAAAAATAAACCCCACCCATTTTACCCTTATAGTACGTGTCTGTGTATGAGTGCTTGAGTGTAGCTTCTTATTTTAAAATCAAAACTCAAAGACACTTACCTTATATCATTCATGTATTCTTTTATCCATTTTTTACAATCCAATTCACAATTCACCACAGAACACTTTAAAAAGTTCTTACACTTCTTCTTTCTCCTTATTTAGTCTCTCTGTTTTTTTGAATTTCTTCACCGTTTTTTCCTCATTTTCCTCCCTTCTTCTTTTCTTCTCCTGTTTCTTTGCCTCTTTTAAATAGAATTGTCTTCTTTCTTCCTCTTCTTCCTCTGAAGAATCCCTCTCTTCTTTCGAAGAATCCCTCTCTTCTTCTGAAGAATCCTTCTTTTCTTCTGACTCCTCTTGTTTCTTGTTTGGGCAATCTGGAGACCAATGTCCTTTTTCTTTACAATAATAACAGGTATCTTGACTTTTGTCTTTTTTAGCCCCTGTTTGTTTTTCTTTTTTGACGGTCTGGACACTCTGAAGACCAATGCCCTTTCTTCTGACAGATATAGCAAGTATCTTGACTTTTATCTCGAAAGGAAGGAGAGTAGTCCGTCGGCTGGTCTGAAGAGAAGTTTCTAATGACCCCTCGCAAAGCTCTGACGAAACGTTCCATCTGGGTAGTCTCTTCCATCGTTGTGCTCGGCTTGAGAGTGAAATGAATAGTGAAAGGACAAGACACACACCCTTTTTATATACGCTGGTTTGCCAAGACTATAAATTAGTCTGTGGTGTTTAAACTTGAGTCATTTGCCGTTTTGCACTCAAGATGAAACAATCCCATTCATTCGAGAAGAAAGAAGAAGAAGAAGAAAGTAAGAGGCAGAAGCGTGATCTATTGCCTCGTACCAGGGCTGAAATCTTGGTACAAATTCATGCCAGTGATTTTGAAGAGGACATGAGTGAACCAGAATCCGAACCCTCTAAACCAAGTTCACCACCCTTAGTCAACCCTGAAAAGTACTATTCCATTCGAGAGACGGAAAAGCGCTCCTCTAGAAAATTTAGAACCACGGCTTACACCTACACGGTGAAGTTTAAAGATTTCAAGGCCGACGTACCCTTGGAGAAAGCAGAAGGGTTTATCACCGAGATGTGGGATTCTTTGCTCACCGCACTCAAGCGACAATGTCAACCCAAAGAAGACGATCGCTTGACACTATCCATAGATCACGACGGTTTGAAATCCCCTGATTGGATCGAGTTTAGCAGACCCGCAGAACTGACCCCTTCCAAAGTCATGGACAAGATACAACAGGTGCAACAATCTAATGACCAGTTTGACATCACCGATGGTAAAGCCACACTGAAAATGGCCCACGTCTCTCCTCCTCAAGGAACTGGATGCAAAAAGATGTTATTGGTGGACGACCTTCGCAACACCAAAAAGAGTCTCGTCCGAATTAACAACCCTCAAGACCAGATGTGTTTAGCCCGTGCCATCGTGGTGGGACGAACCTATGCCAACAAGAACGACACGGTAGAATGGAAAAGAACCTGGAAAACTATTCAACGATGCGACCGAGCCAAACAACGAAACGAAGCAGAACTCCTGTTACAACAAGCCGGACTGTCCAAAGACACACCCTGTGGCATTCCTGAGATGCAAAAATTGCAAGATGCCCTAGCTCCATGCTACACCTTGAAAGTGCACCCTTAAGAAATGCGTGGAACTCTGTTGTTTCGAGGCCAAGATTTTAAGGACGGAAAATACATTCATGTCTATCATCACGATGACCATTTCGATACCATTACCAGTATCACTGGATTCCTGGGATACAGTTATTATTGTGAGAAATGTGACTATGGTTATAACAATCGAGAGCAACACAAGCATTGTGGAATGAAATGCCCAGGATGTTTGACCTCTCCACCCTGTCTGAGCGAAGGACCAGTGCCTTGTTCGACTTGTTTGCGCACGTTTGTCAGTCCTACCTGTTACCAACAACATCTGAAGACGCAAGGTTCACAGCAGAAATGTG
Organism: Sinohyriopsis cumingii; assembly: GCA_028554795.2. NCBI lineage: Eukaryota > Metazoa > Mollusca > Bivalvia > Unionida > Unionidae > Sinohyriopsis > Sinohyriopsis cumingii. The sequence continues at coordinate 17,036,868 of CM068826.1, forward strand.
CTTGTCAACTCTTGAGATTGTGCCCTACGTGTAGACAAGGCATACGTACCAATAGAACCAAGGCACACGTATGTTCAGGAAAGAAAAAATGTCACATTTGTCACCACATCGTGGACTTGGAACACCAATGCTACGTGCAAAAATACCAACCCCCACCAGAGAAAGAGAACGGTCACAAGAAGAAAGGCAATTTCATCTTTTTCGATTTCGAATGTATGCAAGAGACCGGCATTCACATTCCTAATTTCTGCGTGACTCATCGAGCGTGCGAGAAGTGCATTCAAGAACCTATCTTCAGTCATTGCCCTCACTGCGGCAAGATTCCCGGAGGGCGTGAAAAAATCTTTCGGGGACCAAACACGTTAGCCGATTTTGCCCAATGGGTCTTAGACCCCATCGACAAGACGTGGAGCCAAGAGGACATCGAACGTTACGGAGATTGTCATCGTCATGCCACGGTGATGGCTCACAATTTCTCCGGATACGATGGACAGTTTCTTTTGAGGTACTATGCGGAACAAGGCACCGAGCGTCCTAAAGTCACTTTGAACGGAGCCAAAATCATTTTCATGCAAGTGGGACAAGTACAGTTTAAAGATTCGATGAGTTAATTGGCCATGCCTTTGAGTCGAATGCCTAAAACGTTTGGAATGACAGAAATGGCTAAAGGGTACTTTCCACACTTTTTCAATACGGAAGCCAATCAACATGCCGTTCTACCCCATTTACCTGAGGCTCACTATTACGACCCCGACAACATGCGTACCGAACAACGAGAAGCTTTCTACGCTTGGTACCAGGCTCATGCCTCGGACCCTTTCGACTTTCAGGAAGAAATGCTAAAGTATTGTCGTTCCGACGTGGACATTTTACGACGTTGCTGTGGAAAATTTCGAGAACTGTTCATGGAACACGGAGGGGTCGATCCTTTGAAAGAAGCTTGCACCATTGCCAAAGCGTGTTCCTTAGTGTACCGCCAACGATTCATGCCTGAAAACACCGTGGCTGTCATCACTCCTCAATCGACCCACTATGTCAAGCGTCAATACTCGGTCAAAGCCCTACGTTGGTTACATTATTTGTGTGACAAGGAAGACAAATGGATTCAGCATGCCCGCAACGGAGGAGGCGAAAAGACCATCGGAACGTATTCGGTCGATGGCTGGGACTTAGAAAACCCCAAGATCGTGTACGAGTTTAACGGTTGCTTATTTCACGGATGTCCCGTCTGTTACCCTGACCGTGACACTAAAAATCAGTTTTTGCAACGAACCATGGAAGACTTGTACCAGGACACTTGTTAGCGACGCTAAAAGTTAGAACAGCAAGGATACCAAGTGGTGGAAATGTGGGAACACGAGTACGATCACCGTTTGAAAACCTATCCCGAGTTTAAACGCCTCGTGGAAAGTTACCAGTTCATGGACCCGCTGAACCCGAGGGATAGTTTGTACGGAGGAAGGACCAATGCCACCTGTTTACTGTACCAAGCCGACGAAGAGAAAGGAGAAGAAATCAAATACTTGGACGTGTGTTCGCTGTATCCCTACGTGTGCAAATATTGTCGCTTTCCTGTAGGGCACCCGCAATTGTTGACGGAACACATTGACCTGAAAAACATTCGACAATACGAAGGCTTGATCAAGTGTAAAGTTTTGCCTCCCACGAACCTATACCATCCCGTCTTACCTCACCATTGTCAAGGCAAACTGATGTTTCCCTTGTGCTGTACTTGTGCCGAAACGTGCAACCAGGACCAACCTTGCCATCACAGCCAGGAAGAACGTGCCTTGACGGGAACCTGGGTCAGCGTAGAATTGTTCAAAGCTCTCGACATGGGATACCAACTGTTAGAAGTGTACGAAATTTGCCACTTTCCCAAGACACAACAGTACCACAAGGGTGACCCTACTCAGAAAGGCATTTTCGCCGACTACGTGGATGCCTTTTTGAAACTGAAACAAGAAGCCAGCGGCTATCCTTCCTGGTGTCACACTCCCGAAGACCAAATACAATTCAAAGAGAAATACTACGCACAAGAAGGCATCTCTTTAGACCACATCGGAAAAAACGAAGGCAGGCGATCGTTTGCCAAAGCGATGTTAAATTGCTTGTGGGGTAAAATGGCACAACGACCGTGTTTACCCAAGACGGAATATTTGACAGAACCTTCCCGCTACTTCCAGATGATTCACGACAAAACCAAATACATGAAACACGTGGACGTCGTTCGAGAGGATTTGATCTTGGTCAATTACGAAGAAGATCTGGACTTTGTATAAGACGACCCTTTTGGAAATGTCATCATTGCGGCTTACGTGACAGCTCATGCTCGCTTAAAATTGTACGAAGCTTTAGAACTGTTAGAAGAACGCGTCCTGTACTTTGACACGGACAGTTGCATTTACATCCATCACCCGATTCAACAGCACCCTGACATCGAAGGAGACCGTTTAGGAGCCTGGATAGACGAGCATCCCGACGACAAGATTCTAAGTTTCGTCAGTGGTGGTCCCAAAAATTACGGCTACGAATACCGGGACAAACAAGGAGAAGTGCACACGACGTGCAAAGTGAAAGGACTGACTCTGAATCATCGTACCAGTCGAGTGGTCAACTTTGGGGTATTGAAAGAAGCCTTGCAATCGGGAGAGGATGGAAACTTTAAAGTGACCACCTATCAACCGAACAAGATTGTACGTTTACCCACTCACCACATCGTCAGTCGACCCTTGGAAAAAGTCTATCAAATTGTATACCAGAAGCGAGTGCGACTTCCCAATCACTTCACCTTACCGTACGGTCACGTCGGTATTGGTCTGTATATGAAAAGGAACCCTAGGCAAGATCGATAGTTCATTGTTCATTGAAGTAACTTACCATGTCGTTGACGAAGAAGAAACCAGATTGGTTAGGAGTCAAATGTTGGACATCACCGAGACCAGGGTTTTGAGGCTTGGACACAAGAGGTGGCCCAGTATGCACGAGAGTTATTCAAGGAAAAAAGTTACTTTTCAACCTGTGTTAGTGACGGTGCCAGAAGAACCCGTCACCCAGGACAGGACTGTCGTGGACAGGCCTGAAAGACCCTTTCGGGAGGACACTTGTGTGACCTTAGCCCTACTATAGAACTGGTTAGAACTTTACCCAAAACATGTTGTACAGACACTTGTGTTTATTCCACGTTCATGGTTATCATGTGCCTTTTATTCTTGTACTTAAGCCTTTGGCTTTTATGCATTTTTGTCTTTCGTATTCATGTTTGAAACATTCAATAAACGTGTTCTGAAAAAGTATATAAACTCTTGTCTTGTTTGTTTTTCGTGTCACAAGTGACATTTCTCACACTATGGCTACCTCTGCTGTCTCTGCTCCCTCTTCCTCTACTGTCAAAGTCATCGACGAACACTTAGATCGTGCCAGTTGGGAGGCTTTGTATCTTCGCCATCCCTTTAACATGCTCATTGCTGGACCTAGCGGTTCAGGCAAAACCGAATTCGTCAAACGTTTGATCGAACATAAACATCATTTGATCGGTCGACCCCCTCAACGAATCGTGTGGTGTTACAAAGAGTGGCAATCGGCGTACAGCCTCTTGCGAGAAAGTCAAGGCGATTCCATCGTGTTTGTGGAAGGCATTCCTAAAGAAGACGACGGCATCGTCTCTGACTCCCGTCTAACCCATTTGGTCATTTTCGACGACATGTTAGGAGAAGACGAAGAAGAAATTAAACTGTGGTTCACGCGCAAAGGGCATCACCGTAATGCCAGTGTCGTTTACATCACCCAAAATTTGTTTCAACAAAGTAAAGCCCATCGCACCATCAGTCTCAATGCGCATTACGTGGTCTTGTTTAAAAGCCCTCGAGATAAATCGCAAGTGCAAGTCTTAGCCAAACAGTTAGGAACGCCTTGGCTGACTCAGGCATACGACGATGCCACTCAAACTCCACACGCCTATTTACTCGTCAATTTGAAACCTACGACTCCCGAGGATTTGCGATTTCGTACCCACTTGTTTCACCACTGGTGCCAAGACGGAGGGCCTGTCCTGTACACGTCTCCGTCCTCGACTTCATTTCACTCCCCATAAAAAAATCTATAAAAACCTCAGACCCTTTTTCGTCTGTCTCACACAGTGTGAACATGACGTCCCTTCAGTCGCATCTTCCCGTCAAATTGATTCGTGCCTTGTATGGCATCAGTCGAGAAAAAAATCCACAAACACGAGCTCTTGTCTTAGAAGCTAGTCTCAAAGAAGTCTTACGATGGTTCACGGTGACGGCACGTCAATTACTCCAAGGAATCATTCAGATTCCTCATCAAACCAAACGCTTTTTCGATCCAAACAAAGTCGCTTTGGTCCAACTGGCCGATCCCCGCATCGACACTCAAACCAAAAAACAAATCATTTTGAAACCTGGAGGGAGCGGTACTCTAGGAGGGGTCATCATTCGCTCACTCTTAAGATGGGATCCTAATGCCCCCAAAGTTATCCCCAAGACAAACGTCCAACGAAGCCCCAAGAAGAAAAAGAAAAAGACCAGGTCCCCAAGAAGAATAACTTCTCCAGTGGCAGGACCCTCCTCTGACCAGACACCACCACCACCCCGGAAAAAGAAAAGAAGCCCCCAGAAAAAGAAAAGTCCACAGAAAACTGGTCGCAAGAGAGGCACTTCGGCCAGGACGCAACCTTACACTCGCAAACCACGACCTGCCACGGTGGTGACTGCGTCTCCGGCAGCTTCACGTTTGTCCACTTCTCCGTTAATGACACCCAGAACTGAAGAGTACTCGGAGACGTTGATCACACCAAGAACTTCTCCGTTGATGACCCCCAAAAGAACTTCCCCAGTGGAAGGACCTTCCAATTTAGTGGCAGTGCCTGCTGCTCACAAAGTACCTTCTCCCAAAATCAAAGTTCAAGAAAGATCGGGCATGTTACAAAGTTTACTGGATTTGTCCAAGCAAGAACTGGCTCGATTTAGTCCGTTACGTACCCCTGCACGACGTGTCATGCCTGTCCTCAAACTAATACGACGTCAAGACAATCAGTGGCGACGCGTTCCAGTATAAAAAAGGCCTGTGACCAAGTCGGGTATCAGTGTTTTTTGGTGCTCCTGAAGACTCAAAGATGTCACCCTCCAGAAAACCCCAAGGAAAGAAAAGGAAAGGACTGCCACCACGTTTAGCCAAACATGGGGACATGTTATCTGTCCTGTCCAAAGCTTCTCCACCCCTACGAACAAAACTCATTCAAACAGCCTCCAAAGAGGTCATCGATACCGTGTGCGAATGTTGTTTGAACGTTTTGAAAGGCACGATCCCTTTGTCCAAACACCAGAAACAATGCTTAGGCAAACATCGTCACGTTCTTCGCCAAATGGTTCAAAAGAAAATTCCCATTCGTCAAAAAAAGAAGATGTTAGTGCAACGTGGAGGTATTTTACCTCTCTTGTTAGGCCCCATACTGAAAGGAGTCTTGGGAACCATGTTGGGAGGACTGGTGGAAGCAAGATAAAAAGGCCCTCGGAAGTCCCAAGATCTCAGAATCGACCCCTGACAACCCCATGGAAGGACGAAAACTAGCTTTAGTGCCTTACAAACGATGGATGGAATACCATCGGTGGCAAGAACAACGCACCCCGCATTTACCTCCCAATCCCAATTTGAGCGAAATGTCCCAGTTACAACACGAATTGCAGTCCTTGATGGATCGCCAAGATTTGTCCGAAACAGAAAAGTCGCAAAAGTACTGTCAACTCTTGCAACGATTGCAACTCTTTCACCAGAAAGCTTTAGACGAAACAGCTCTACCCACTCTGAAAGATTTTAAGACCTTGATGAAAAGTCCAGCACCAGTACCAGTACCAGTACCAGTACCACCAGTACCAGTGACCAAGACAGAAAAAGGAGAAGAAGAATAGGATGGGTTTCAAACTCCACCAGAAAAAGTACGCAAGTTAACAACACCACCTATCTCCAGAATTGGATGGATTAAAAAGATGATGGCCACCCCTTCTTCCTCACAAGAGAAAAAGAAAGTGAAGACAGAAGTGAAGACAGAAGTGAAACAAGAACCGATATCTCCCGCTCAGACATCCTTCTCCTCTTCGACACCTATTGCTGGCCGCACACGCAAAGCATTGCAATCCAAGAAAGTACCCCAAGAGAAAAAGAATAGCATACTCCAAGAGTGGGTGTCTTATTAACACACCAACCAACACAAAAAAAATGGAAAAAGTCTTAGCCAGCATTTATTACGATCCCTCCCATCCTGCAGGTTACGCAGGAGTTCAAAAATTGTATCGTGCTGCCAAAACGCGACTGAAAAGTCTCCGTTTACCTCAAGTGCAACGATGGTTACAAGAACAAGCCACCTACACTTTACACAAACCCATTCGACGCAAGTTTGCCAGAAGTCGCACCCGAGTGGAAGGCATCGATCATCAATGGCAAGCCGATTTAGCCGATGTCTCTCATTTGGCCAGCTACAATCGTGGCTACAAATATTTGTTTTGTGTCATAGACGTCTTTTCCAAATTTGCCTGGGTCGTGCCCTTGACTTCCAAATCGAGCAGCGAGTTAGTGCGAGCCCTGCAACGGGTGTTGAAACAAAGCGGTCGTCACCCTCTTCAATGGCAAACGGACAAAGGCACCGAATTTCTGAACCAAGCTTTCCAAAAAGAATTAAAGAAACGTGACATTCATTTTTTTACCACCGAGAATCCCGAAACCAAAGCCAGCATCGTGGAACGTTTTCAACGCACTTTGAAAGAACGCATGTGGAAATATTTTACGCATCACCACACTCTGAAGTACATCGACATCTTACCGCACCTGGTACAAGCGTACAACCAATCTTACCATCGAAGCATCGGACGTGCCCCGCAAGACGTGACTCCCGACAACGAAGTGTTGGTGTTTGAGCGCCTGTTTGGTACGTCCCCGACGAGGGCTGTCCCCGAGAAAAGTGGAATGTTGGCCGTAGGAGATTGGGTGCGCATTGGCAAAACCAAACGCACTTTCGACAAAGGTTACTTACCTAACTGGACGACCGAATTGTTTCGCGTCACTGGACGAGTGCATGGCCGTCATCCTGCCGTCTATAAATTGGAAGACATGAACGGAGAAGTGCTCAAAGGAACCTTTTATTTGCCCGAGTTACAACGTGTCACCAAAAAAGAAGACGACGTGTACGACATCGAAAGCATTCTCGAACGCAGAACCCGTAAAGTGGGCAAACGACGTGTCAAAGAAGTCAAAGTACGTTGGAAAGGATATCCAACCAGTTTTCATTCTTGGATCGACGCTTCGCAAGTCATCGACTATAAAAAGAAGTGACCATCATGCCCTTTCACACAGCAGACGCATCTACGTCGACCACTCCTCCTTCACCTAGTTCTTCTGTGCAAGATTTACAAAAACAACCCTTGTGGGTGTGATGTGGAGAACGTGTGCCTAAAACGCAAATCGTCTTTATCTGCCAAATCTTCGTGGTGTATTGTGTCATCGGGGAAGTAATCGCCAATTTGAGTTTGCAACAAGGAGACAAACAATTGTGGACCATTTTATTGAGCAGTTGCATCGGTTACCTGCTTCCTAATCCCTCCCTGAAATTCACCTCGAATGGGAACCACGGGAACCTTGTGTCCAGTGCCAGTGCCAGTCACCACTTCAATCACAACCAGAACCCCATTTTAGACGGAGACACGCCTCTGACGTCCAGTAACCCCTCGGACAGCCACAGAACTCTGGAATTATGAGTCACCAAAACCAATTTTACTTAACTTTACCAGTGACAGTTCCATGGAGGTGTTTCCCAAGAACACGTTGTGCTGTTACACGGCCAAATTACCTCAGGCCATCCAGTTAGATCACGAAGCCCATTGGGAAGTGGCTTTAGTAGAAATGATTCACCCGACCCAAGTCCTCAATGTCCTTCCCAATCAAAATTTTTTTGATGTGGAAGTTCATGACGAGCAAATGCAACAGTGGATGGATAGCAATGTCAAATATGACAAGAAAACCCGTACACAAAAGTACACCACCTATCACTTGTTCATTCCCCCAGGATATTATTTTAGTGGTCAACATTTGGTCAGCACCATAACCTCCAGGTTTAATACCGTGTTTCTGAAAGCTTTGGAGCATGTCAACAAAAATGTGGAGACATGGACATGAGAAAGGCCATGATCAAGAAAAACGAATTACCCATCGTTTACGACAACGAGTCTTTTAGCAAGTTATTTCGTGCCCCGGTAGAACTGAACCAAGGACTGAATTTGATGTTTGTGTATTCCGATGTGGTGGAGTACAACGTGGTGGGACACACCTCCGTACCGTTACTGCGTGTCATTCCTTTCAAAGTAGATTCTGCCACGAACGCTGACGAGGAAGGTGGAAACACTTACCACGTCCACCGCGAATTTGTACATCCTCACTATTTGCCGGTCAGCAAGTCATATTTGGACACGGTCAACATTGCTATAAAAGGAGATTTGGGACAAAATATTCCATTCACCAAAGGAAAAGTCACGGTGAAACTCCATTTTCGAAAACGGTTCTCTCACGACTCGTAAGTAAGTCATGTATCCAGTGTACCGAGGGGTTGCTCGACAGCGAGGACACGGCTTAGGAGATATGTTAAAATCGGCCTTTCGTTCGGTGGCTCCGGTGTTGAAACCGATGGTGACACGCGGATTGCACGCCTTGAAAGATGCGGCACTGACGCAAGGCAAAGAATTTCTCCAAAATGTCATCATCGACAAACAAAACCCTAAAGAAGCCTTCATGAGGGCAGGCAAAAATGTCTTGCTGCAAACGGGCAAAGACATTTTAGGGCAACGAGAAACACCTATAAATGCCCTGCACGCTACCGAGTCAGGCATTCAGCAAGGACAAGGCAGAAAGAGACGACGAAGAAAACACCCTTTCACCAGACTTCAAGCGAGAAAGGCCAAGAAAAGAAGAACCGTTCGAGACTTAGACGTTTTCGATTATTGAGAAAAGAGACAAAAAAAATGATGCACTGAGAGTCTTGCGCTTGTTCCAAGACGGAACTGGATCTGTTTGCCATGCCCCCCCCCCCCCCCCACGATGATGACGATGCAAGAATCCCAGTGGGTGGAATTTCACCCCGTCTCCTCACTGACCGATTCCGCTCCCATCGAGTTTGAAATCAAAGGACAGCCCGAAGATTACATCGATCTGAATAGCAGTTACTTGTACCTGAAAGTCAAAATTCTAGATAAGACTGGAGGTGCTATAGACGATGAAGCAGTAGCTCCCGTCAACAATTTCATGCATTCCTTGTTCAGTGGAGTGGACTTGTACTTGAATAACAAACTGGTCAGTAGCAGTATGGATACTTACCCTTATCGTGCCTACCTGGAAAATCTCTTGACGTACGGAATAGATGCCAAGAACACTCATCTCAATGCCTGTGTGGTATGGGAAGCTGACGAACCTACCAAGTTTGAAATATTGGAAACTGATGAAAAGAAAGACAACAATGATGGATTTGTAGAACGAAGAAAGAGAATCACGGGAGCCGACACAAGTTTAGAACTGATGGATCGTTTGCATTTGGACATGTGGTTGCAAGAAAAGTATTTGCTGAACGGGGTGGATGTCCGCCTGAGACTGAATCGTAGCAGTGCCGCTTTCCATTTGATGGCTGATAGTGACGGTTACAAAACCAAAATCCTAGAAGCCAGACTCTACGTACGCCGTGTGGAAGTGTTACCTAAAGTGGGAAACGACATCAGTCAGACGTTGAGCAGAACGACCGCCAAGTATCCCATACGGCGCGTGGAAGTGAAAACCTTCACCATTCCCAAGGGACAGCGATCCATGATCGAAGATCATCTGTTCCAAGGACAGTTACCCAAACGTTTGATCGTTGGTATCGTCGAGAATACAGCCTTCAACGGAGTTGCCGAAAAAAATCCTTTCTACTTTCAACACTTTGGCGTGTCCAAAATCGAAGTCAGTCGCGATGGCAAGACCTTGTGTACCCGACCTTTCGAACCTGACTTTACCAAGAAGAATTACTTGAGATCGTACTTGTCCCTGTACGAAGCCACCGGACAGTTAGGAACCAATACCAGTCACGGTATTACGTACGAGGATTATGCAGGAGGCTACGCTTTGTGGGCTTTCGATTTCACTCCAGACCAAGGCAGCGACGAGGGACATTTCCACCCTATAAAATCCGGCCAGATTCGTGTGGAAATTCAGTTTAAAGACCGAGACCCTGATGAAACGGTGAACGTCATCCTGTATGCAGAATTCGATAATACCATAGAAATCAACAGTTTGAGAGAAGTCATCCTAGATTACTAGAAACCATGGAAGACTGTTATCCCTCTTTACCTAGTGGAGAAACTTTTAGTGTTGGATTATTGTTAAAAAATGTTAGAGTTGTTGTTGTTTAGTGTTAAGTGATTTTTGAATAAAAAATGTTGTGTTTTGAAAAAATTGTTTGATGTTATATTGTTGGATTATTGTTAAAAATGTTAGAGTTGTTGTTTAGTGTTAAGTGATTTTTGAATAAAAAATGTTGTGTTTTGAAAAAAATGCCTTTGTCTTTTGTTTAGCTATAAGAATGTTGGATTGATGCTCTTTCATTTCTTACTATCCCTCTCATGACACTCACTAAACGTTGCGACTCAAAAACCGTGTGGGGGATGTTTTCCTTCACGTCCGCGCTTTGACTTTAAGAACCGGGGTTGTTTCCAGTCTAACCATCCATTATCGACTCATCCTCCTACGAAGATGTGCTCCAAACTAGCTAAGCTCAACGAAGCCTACGTGAATTTGCATAGGGTCAGACACAGTCTGATACCGAAGCCAGAAGAAATAGAGAATGTGAGAATGTTAAAAATCACTGAAGACCTGATAGAAGAGCTCTTCAGAGAAGAAATGAACAGGGAAAAAGAAGAATGGACAGAGAAGTACAGACTTCAGAGACAGCAGCAACAGCAGCAACAACAACAACAGCAGCAGCAACCTGAAGCTGACAGAGGCTTTGTCGATTGTCGTATCGACACCAAAGAGTTCTTCTTCTCTTTTCGAAGAAGCAGACCTATCGCCAGAAAGTCTATCCTCAGAGGACATCGCATTCTTAGAAACTAAAAAGAATGCCATAGCAAAACAAAAAAAAAACAGCCCTTTTCAGGGCTACCCAATACTCTAGAAAAGAAATAACAATCCATTTGCCAATGTGTGTAGGTAGAGTAGTGTGAAAATAAACACTAACTCTTTTTTAAAAAAATGTGAGGGTATGTGTTTGTGTGTTTGTGTTTGTAAGTGGTTAAGTAAGTTGGTATGGATAGTAGATTAAAATGATGTCTTTTTTGGTGTTTGAGGTGTAAATTTGGGGTTAGATTGGATTGCTTTGCGTATGTGGATAGTCTATTGAAGTGATTTATAAAAAATTTTAAAATAGCGATGGGTAGCATAAAAAGTGAGTGAGTGTTTCTTTTAGGTCCGCGCGTTGTTGTTTTTTGGTCATGATGTAGGTAAGATCAATTTTATGTTTTTAGGGGATGTTTTCCTTCACGTCCGCGCTTTCACTATAAATTGAAACTCGTTCGGCAGTCCAACTACCTTTGTTGATTGATCAACACCAAAAATGAACACGAGACTGGAGAAACTGTTGGAACTTCATGTGCATCTGGAATATGCCAGGCGCATATTAAATGAACTGGCCGCGGAAGCCATTGTGGAGGAGGGAAGGATAAGAGAGGAGGAGGAAAGAAGAAACAAAGAAGAGGTGGAGAGAAGATATAAAGAAGAAGAGGAAAGAAGATACAAAGAGGAGGAGAGAAGATACAAAGAAGAGGAGGAGGAGGAGGAAAAGGAGAGAAGAAGAAGAAGAAATTTCAGAATCCCAGAAACCGAAAATTGGGATTCTGAAGCCACATATCCTGCCTCTGCTCTCTCCCCCCAAAAGGTAAAAAGTAACTGGGGGATAAGATGTGTATGCGGCGCCAGGCCTGGAAGGTGCCACCATTAACCAGGTGTCCATGAAGTTCCAAACAAAAAAACCCAGCCCTTTTCAGGGCTACCCAATACTCTAGAAAAGAAATAACCATCAATTTGCCAATGTGTAGGTAGAGGAGTGTGAATATAAACACTAACTCTTTTTTAAGATAGTGTGAGGGTATGTGTTTGTGTGTTGGTGCTTGTAAGAGCTAAGGTATGTTTGTGTGAATAGTAGATTATGGGTTACTTTATTGTTTCTTAGCGTATGTGAAGAGTATAGTTAGGGTTTTGCAAGCGCTCACGTACGATTGTGTGGATAGTAGATTATGGATTTTGTTTATTGTTTCTTAGCGTATGTGGAGAGTATAGTTTGGGTTTTGTAAGCGCTCACGTAAGATTGTGTGGATAGTAGATTATGGATTTGTTTATTGTTTCTTAGCGTAGGTGAAGAGTATAGTTAGGGTTCTGTAAGCGCTCACGTACGATTGTGTGGATAGTAGATTATGGATTTTGTTAATTGTTTCTTAGCGTATGTGGAGAGTATAGTTTGGGTTTTATTATATGAAATGAAAAAGTAGGGGATGTTTTCCTTCACGTCCGCGCTTTTCGTATAAGAACCCACAGTATTCGTCGTTCCAACCATTCTACAAAGAATAACCTAGACAAGATGACGCAAGTGACTGATTTATTTAATCAATTGAGGCATATCTATTTCTGGATAATAGATGCAGAATATGCTATAGAAAGGATACAAAAGGAATGGGAGTATGAAGATAAAGAACACTTGGTAACCAGTCAAGTCGAACGTATAAAGGCCGCCAGACATATAATAGAAGGAATGATAGAAGATGAAGTCAACAAATCAAGAGGATTTATTGACCCACCTTATGTAAGAGTGGGGAGTTTGAAGGAAGCACTGGATTATGTCATCCAAGTCCGGTGCTTCCTAGAACATATAGTGTATTGGACGGAGTTGTCATATATGAAGAGGGGACTGAACAGGTTGAAAAAAGGAGAAGAAATAATGAAACAAGTGATGACCCAAGAAGTAGAAAACATAAAGGAAAGGTGGACTAAAGAAAGAAAGGAAGAACAGAATAAGAAGAAGAAATTAGAATTCGACCAACTGAATAACAACTGGATGAAAATACAGGCCAAGTTCCGAGCCATGGGTCACCCGGACTGGATACCAGAAACAGAAAAGAAAAAGAAGAAAGGAATGATGGACAAAATAAGAGGATGGTGGAAAAAGTTAAGAAGTTAAAAGAAGAAGAAGAAGAAAAATCCCAAAGGCCCTTTTCAGGGCCAGCCATATTTCTCGAAAAGAGATAACCTTTCCATTGCCTACCCCTTTTTTAAATTTAAATTTAAATTTAAATTTAAAAAAAAAAAAAATCCCAAAAGCTCAAACTCTATTCCCCATGTTAATTTCCCCTTGTCGCTAGACAGACCCACACTATAGTTCCATGTTAAATTCCCCTTGTCGCTAGAGTGACCCACGATTTATTCCCATGTTAATTTCCCTTGTCGCTAATCTGACCCACGATTTTTCGCCATGTTAAATTTCCATTGTCGCTAATCTGACCCAGGGGTCTCTGTAATGCTAATTCCCATTGTCGCTAATCTCACCCCATTTACTACTATCATCGAGCGACCTTTTAGTTATACGAAATAATAATAATAATAATAACAATAATAATAATAATAATAATAAATACACTTGCCTCATATGTATTTTGAATATAAACATCACTTCCTTTCATTAATAAGATGAGAAAAGTGAGAAAACCTAGTGAATTTAATTGTATATACCTAACAGATGTAACATATTAACTTTAGATGTATCGGGAAACAGCAGTTTTCATTCTTAGTGTCTTGTCTCATAAATTCAGGATCTGATTTCGCACAAGATAGAAGAGAGAAAAAAAAGAAGAAAAAAACAAAACAACCCTATCAGTTCTTGTTCACAGTGCAACTGTAGAAAAATGTTTTGAATAATTTCAAGTTGCTAGTTGAACAAGCGTGAAAATAAATTGGTGCAAGCGTTTAGAAACTACTAGATATTTAACAATTTGATCTCAACTTGAAGTAACTCCGTTAAATATATATATATATTTATAAAAAAACAGTCTAAAATATTGGGCTATATTTCAGTGGTAATGGAGATAAAGTATTAAACAGGTTCTTTGTATTGCTTTATGCATTTTACATTTGAGCAGCCCCCGAAAATGTGGACATATATGGTTCTCACATAGTCTTGACAACTGTTTGGTTTCCATGGTTACGCATTTTAAAAAAGTTGATCAGTTGGCAGTCATAGCGTAGTTTGCAAGTAATTATCGGACGGTTTCAAATACAAGGCATTTATCTGTCAGAAAAATTGATTTTGTGTCCAGTGTTAATAAAATATTACATCAAAGAAAGACATGAGAGAGTCAAACTAGGTCCTGTATAACCTTTAAGTTTCAAAATATTTTAATTTCATTTTGACTTATTAAAAGATTGTTTAGCTATGTTTGCCATTATTTCCAGTCTTTAGTGCCGTATTGTTTCACATTTCATTACACAAACCCCACATTCTTTAAAATTTACAATCCAAAAATGTTGCCATTACTCATCATTAAAATACTGAAGAATTTCTGGAAAAGTTAATGGATAGAAAATTGAGAGAATCATTATCGAAAATTTAAGATTTCACATTTTAAACAAATGGTTTATGTCATCTGTCAATTAGTTAACGGTCTCACCCATCTGTTAGGATTAATGACTCAGAAGGATGACAGATTTTTCGTAGGGGAAATATACAAAAGTAAAGTAAACTTTGATGGATTTTCTGTTTGCTTGCCTTGAAATAAGTTGTGTCCTAGAGCTAGACAGGACAGGGACTAGATGAAATAAGTTGTGTCCTAGAGCTAGACAGGACAGGGACTAGATGAAATAAGTTGTGTCCTAGTACTGGACTGGACAGGAATAGATGAAATAAGTTATGTCCTAGAGCTAGACAGGACAGGGACTAGATGAAATAAGTTGTGTCCTAGTACTGGACTGGACAGGGACTAGATGAAATAAGTTGTGTCCTAGAGCTAGACAGGACAGGGACTAGATGAAATAAGTTGTGTCCTAATGCTGGACTGGACAGGAATAGATGAAATAAGTTATGTGCTAGAGCTAGACAGGACAGGGACTAGATGAAATAAGTTGTGTCCTAGTACTGGACTGGACAGGGACTAGATGAAATAAGTTGTGTCCTAGAGCTAGACAGGACAGGGACTAGATGAAATAAGTTGTGTCCTAGTACTGGACTGGACAGGAATAGATGAAATAAGTTATGTCCTAGAGCTAGACAGGACAGGGACTAGATGAAATAAGTTGTGTCCTAATGCTGGACTGGACATGAATAGATGAAATAAGTTATGTCCTAGTGCTAGACTAGACAGGAACAGATGAAAGACGTTATGTCCTAGTACTGGACTGGACAGGAATATATGAAATAAGTAATGTCCTAGTGCTGGACAGGACAGGGACTAGATCAAATAAGTTGTTTCATAATGCTGGACTGGACAGGAATAAATGAAATAAATTTTGTCCTAGTGCTGGACTGGACCAGGAATAGTAACAGTAAAACATGCACTAGATCTGGTGTGGTTATCAGGTTGCTGTAAAGTCTGTGGCGACTGGTGCAGTGGAAATGGCCGGGGGGGGGGGGGAGGAGGGGCTTGGCTATCCACCATTTTTCTTCATTGCAGGCTGTCAGAATATTCAAAACGGCAACGCACAGGGATAGTAAACAATTAAAGTTATAATAAAGTGTGAAATGTAAAAGGATCACATAAATCTATGTAAATTTGTAATGCATTTATCCAGCTGAGTAAGGACGATGCGAATCATGAAATGATGGAACATGCCGTTATGCTAATGTAAAACGCGCAAAAAGATCTTCCGTATCTTAATCGACACTGTTCGCCGGAGCGGACATGATGTCAACACTGTCCTAAATATTTCAGGTAAACAGCGTTAAGCTTGTTTTCCCGGTGCAATCTTTGAGCTTTGTGCGTGCGTAAAATTGTTAAAGTAGGAACCAATAATATCTGCTTAACACTGTTTCCTTTAAAAGGGTAAAGCAAATATCACAGACTTGTCCAATTAATCTGAGATTGCTTGGTCGATCTTAGAGCACACATTTAGGTAACTTAAAGATAAATAAATTATGTGCCACTTTTTGTGTGGGGATTATCATCAAAACGCCAGCAAGTGTATCTTTAAACACGCGATAGATCACAACAACCTTATAGCTTAATGTTAATCCCATCTCACCCAAAACCTTCTTCCCCAACTTGTCACACTGAAGATTTTGGTTTGAATGCAAGAGCAGCAATGGTTTAAACTGGGAAAACAATCATCTTTAAATATGGAGAGCAATCCTCACACACTCCCAAAAGCCAAGATAGGTCTCCATTATTCTGAAGTCTCATCCAGTCCCAATCCAACTCCTTCAGCTCATTTCCATTCCGTACGTTTACACTGAGGATATTCATTTTTGAAATTCTGGAGCGTTCGTGAAATTTAATTCGAATATCCTTGCTAGGCAAGTCCACTAGATGTTCTGATGTCATTGAGAAACTATTCAGAGACGGGATATAGTTAATTAATTCTTCTACAACGTTTCTTTTCGAAATATAACAAAAGTTGTAATGAGAACGTGCTTGCGAAGTATAGGGAGTTTTATTGGATTCCCACCATCACCTTCAATGCTTAAAGCACACGATAAGACAGACAGCGGTCTGAGTGGCCAATAATACTGATATTGATAATCCATTGTACAACTCGAAGCTCGTGTTGAATTGATAATCCATTGTATAACTCGAAGCTCGTGATGACATTCTGATGAAAACCACTCTGTTCATTCAATTCAATAATATTGATACATGATCTGACCCATGGTCTCGAAACATTTGAGTACGAGTATTACCTTTGCCATAACGGGATCATTCAACTTAGATTTTCTTGCTAACATGTTACAGTGAAAATATTTGAGAATACTCAGATCATAATGGATCAAGAGAACAGCACATCATATACCCGACCCATGTTTAGTTACCAATACATAGATAACAAATATGTTCAGATACCAGTTGTCTTTTTTCAGTTACTATGAGCTTTTGGCTATTTTTAACCACCAAATGTACATACTTTTTCGTTACCCAATGTGCAAACCATCCACAGAGTTGGAAAAGGGTCTGCCAGGTAGAACTAATGTAATTGTGCAGAAACTAAAGAACACAAAGAAGCAAAACCAATAAGCTTTGTAAAACTTCACAACTAATTTTATTATGAAAGTTATAAAATGAAAAGGTAAGAGGAACTATCAGTATTTAGTACTTAATCCAAAACAATCCTGAAAAGAAATTATATTCAAGTCCAAAAGATTCGATTGTTTGGAATGAATATCAGATTCACGAATGTCCTGGTCTGCAAACAGTTCTGATGTATCAAAATGGCATTGTCCAGAACGTCTTTTAATAATTCACAAGGGTCCCAGCATAATATTTGAGTCTAATGAGCACTTTGTAATTCCAATTAATAATCCAAACAAAAAGACTGACCTTACCCATCCAATAACCTAACGGGAAAAAATTTAATTCTTCAAAGAACCCACATGACACCACCAGCCAATGAAAACTGCCCCAAAATTGTCAACAGGTTTTACCATTAATATTACTATAAATGATCGTGAATACATACATCAAGAACTATTTTTCGATCCTATGCAAGCGATGCTCTTAATATCTTTAAATAGGATTTAATACCTATGTATAAAAATTAACTAATTAATATATTGATTATAAGATAATCATTACAATTTACAGTCATGAACAAAACTTGCACATAATATAGACTCAAACATGTCCCAAGAGTTTAAAAAATATAAATATGCATGACATGAGCTAAATCCCCAAAATTCCTAAAAGTTCTATGAAATATCCAAAAGAATTGAGTAATCCAAATGATTTAGAGTGGTATTCAAATGAATTCCAATATTGAATGTACTATAACCTAGAATGTGGTGATGTGCTAACAGTCTTGATGTATGACAATATAATCCAACTACAATAATTCCAAGATAGTAGTCATAGAGTCCTTTTTAATTCCAATAAATAATTGAAATAAATTAGATCTCTCAAATGAAACACAACAAAAATTGATCCCTCTGAAGACTGATATTAAGATAGGAATACGTAATTTCCAATGTAAACAACATTATGTACCTCTCCCCTCAACCTGTGTAGCATTACCATTGTCTGAAAGTAATATATCACCTTAATGGAATATTACTCCTAAATGTATCTAGAACTCAAACCTGTGTAGCATTACCATTGTCTGAAAGTAATATATCATCTTAATGGAATATTACTCCTAAATGTATCTAGAACTCAAACCTGTGTAGCATTACCATTGTCTGAAAGTAATATATCATCTTAATGGAATATTACTCCTAAATGTATCTAGAACTCAAACCTGTGTAGCATTACCATTGTCTGAAAGTAATATATCATCTTAATGGAATATTACTCCTAAATGTATCTAGAACTCAACCTGTGTAGCATTACCATTGTCTGAAAGTAATATATCATCTTAATGGAATATTACTCCTAAATGTATCTAGAACTCAAACTGAAGCGTGCGTTGAGAGATTTGGATTTTTAATGTAGCTTTAAAAAATTTTCAGTAATATCACTATGATGTCTGCAGTGTGGCAGTTTACAGTGATGTCTAGCACTGGGGCATCATACCACAGCCATGTATCATGATGTCCCACCCAGTCACATTATCCTAACACCAGGCCAACCAGTCCTAACACTAACCTCCTAATGCTGAGCACCAAGCAAGGCATCTGATAGTGCCATTTTTATAAGTGTTTGGTATGACTCGGCCGGGGATCGAACCCATGATCTCCCGCATCCAAGGCGGACGCTCTAACCAACAGGCCACTGGATTAGTCTCAAACTTAAGTAAACATGTTTACAATTAATGATTATCTTAATATATAAATTACAGTGATAGATACAAATTAGATGTCTGTTGTTTACAAAATAAAATGTTACCGTTCATGTAGTAACGAAATAACTGCCATATCCTCCGACAACGGACCTAACAAGATTGGATGTCTCCAAGCCAAGCGGACTACTGGATATGATATCCACATTCAGTGTAAGTTTATCACTGGCATAGACCTTAGACAGCAATTTTGTAGTTGCTTTCTGGCGGCGGCGATGTGGAGATCCATTGAACTCATTCATATTCTAGTAGTTAATCATTAATATTACTCTCTCTCTCTCTCTATATATATATATATATATATATATATATATATAATGCCTTCCATTGGTCAATGATACACCTTCATTTCATCAATGACACACATTCCATTAATAAAAGATACACATTCCATTCATCAAAGATGCAGCATCCATTCATCAAAGATGCAACTTCCATTCATCAAAGATGCAACTTCCATTCATCAAAGATGCAGCTTCCATTCATCAAAGATACAACTTCCATTCATCAAAGATACAACTCCCATTCATTAAAGATACAACTCCCATTCATTAAAGATACAACTTCCATTCATCTATATCAATAAGAGCATTCACGTCCATGTGCTTTGCTAAAACATTTGCTTCTGTCCCGTTCTCAAACCTTCAGCCCAAAGATAAATAACTCAGTACTTTAATGAGCTTATTTGTAAATGAAACTGGTTGATCATGCATTTTTTTATTACACTCCTTGTAAAAGCTGGTTGATCAAGCATTTTTCTAGTACACTGCTTGTAAATGAAACTGGTTGATCAAGCATTTTTCTAGTACACTGCTTGTAAATGAAGCCGGTTAATCAAGCATTTTTCTAGTACACTGTTTGTAAATGAAACTGGTTGATCAAGCATTTTTCTAGTACACTGCTTGTAAATGAAGCTGGTTCATCAAGCGTTTTTCTAGTACACTGCTTGTAAATGAAACTGGTTGATCATGCATTTTTCTAGTACACTGCTTGTAAATGAAACTGGTTGATCAAGCATTTTTCTAGTACACTGCTTGTAAATGAAACTGGTTGATCATGCATTTTTTTTATTACACTGCTTGTAAAAGCTGGTTGATCATGCATTTTTCTAGCACACTGCTTGTAAATGAAACTGGCTGATTAAGCATTTTTCTAGTACACTGCTTAATGAACAGGTTTCTCTGAATCTCTCTGCACTTTGACTTCAACTTCAGAACTTCTTCCTTACATCTTCAAGATCAATGTCTTCATCACTCGTCTGCTTTTATGTTGATGTCAAGGACATTCAGTTATTTCGTTGCAGTTGCATTCACACCATGTTTACAAATCACCCCTAAATGATATACACCAATGTTTAAAGTTCCACTGTACTGACAGTCTGTCACTGGTACATCTTCACACACGTTTGAAATGATTCATAGACAACAGTATAACTTAAAGCAGAAATACCAATATGACTGTCCTGCCAGATCATCAAATTTTTTTCTATTATTATCTTGAAATCAATGCTTACCTGGCATTATGTCTGAATTAAACTTACTGGCATTGTTTGAATCCTTCTTCAATCTAGACTCTCCTGCATTCTTTTCCAATGCAGAGGCTGTGAACCTGTGCATGCTTGATGAAGACTTCATGGGGAAGACAAATATCTAGTTGCATACCCTTGTAATCCTCTTTCTTACTTCCTTTCTCAAGTCTAACCTCTGTCTATGTAGGTTCGAGTCTTGGACTCGGACAATGTGGTTATGGGAGAAAGCTTGCCGAGGATCGGTGGTTTTTTCTGGGGCTTTCCCGGGTTCCGGGGTTTTCCTGGGTTCTTCCTCCGCCATGTATACTGGCCGCCATGTATAGCCTATCTTGTGCTGAAAAATGGCCTTAAACTCTATAACAACAACAACTCCTTAAGTCTAAAAGCTACTTCTTCTGTTTCCAAAACATATGTATGGATTTTTTTTAAAGCATTGTGCATGGTTTGAATACTGATATATATATATATATATATATATATATATATATATATATATATATATATATATATATATGTCAACAACACCTTTCCATTTAGATTTAGTATCATTCTAAGCATGGGCACTTCTCTAAACATTTATTGATTGACATTGGGTACATCACCTCTAATATGATCACAAATTCAACAGATACAGAATCATCATGCAAGGATTTACCATTAGCATCAGCAAATTATTTCCAACCTGCAAAGGCGAAAAAAATGCTTTCACAAGACTTCATCATATGATGGGGACTAATAACTGATCAAATGATCCATCTCCTTTTTCAAGTGTGCTTGGTTGTCTTGTCATAATGTAATTACAAGTAATTATATGAATTCTAACACAAACCAAAAAGTTGTTCCTAAGTCAGCTGATAGAAGACATGAATTTGTTCTACTGACACTGAAAAATTCATCTAGAGGGCATACAAACATTGTTTTGAAAGTGTCTGCAACACCATCACTGGCTGCGAAAATAATACTGAATGATGCAAACTTTGCATAATGTTGGATGATGCACACTTTGCATAATGTTGGATGATGCACACTTTATATAATGTTGGATGATGCACACTGCATGATGTTGGATGATGCACACTTTGCATAATGTTGGATGATGCACACTTTACATAATGTTGGAAGATGCACACTTTGCAGCTTGTTGGAAGATGAACACGTTGCATAATGTTGGATGATGCACACTTTATATAATGTTGGACGATGCACACTTTGCATAATGTTAGATGATGCACACATTGCATAATGTTGGATGATGTAAACTTTACATAGTGTTGGAAGATGCACTTTACATAATGCATTGGATGATGCACACTTTGAATAATGCATTGGATGATGCACACTTTGTATAATGCATTGGATGATGCACACTTTGTATAATGTTGGAAGATTCACATTCTGCAGCTTGTTGGAAGATGCACACTTGCAGCTTGCTCAATGAAGCACACTTTACATAATGTTGGATGATGCACACTTTGCATCTTGTTGGAAGGTGCATGCTTTGTATAACGTATTGGAAGATAAACACTTTGCATACTGTTGGAAGATGCACACTCTGCAGCTTGTTGAAAGATGCACACTTTGCATAATGTTGGATGATGCACACTTTATATACTGATGGAAGATACACACTTTGCATACTGTTGTTAGATGCACATTTAAATAATGTTGGATGACACACACCTTGCATAATGTATACACACTTTGCATAATGTTGGATGATGTACACTTTGCATAATGTGGAAAGATGCACAGTTGGCATAATGCTGGAAGATGAACACTGCATAATGTATTGGAAGATGCACACTTTGCATAATGTTGGATGATGCACACATTGCATAATGTTGGATGATGTACACTTTGCAGCTTGTTGGAAGAATGCACACTTTGCATAATGTTGGAAGATGCACACATTGGAGCTGCAATTACTTCAGCATGCAAGACATCATCTGCTGGTAATGTTTAGTCAAAACAAAAAGTCGTACTCTTCTCTTGATGGTCGTGCTCTTTGAGCTTATTGGTCAGCCCTTACAACTCCTTAAAATGTACCCTTAGTCATTGGTCCTCTGAGTTACCTTATAGGTTTGCTGGACTTGCACAGTTTGTATGAATATTTTTTCTTTGTTGAATTTGTTTATGTCAACTATAGTCGCACTTTATTTCAGTCATGGAGATGGTACATAGTGCATGATATGTGTTGTAATTGTTTCTGAAAATCAGTTATAGTTCAATTTGGTTTGATCCCCTGACATCTTTGACCTATTTTTAAAAGGTTTGCTTCCTTTCAATATGTATAAATACCTGAAAAACAGGTCACCTTGCAAGTTTATGTGTATTTTGCTGTAAAAATCACTGCCATATTATCAGTATATCACTCCTTAGTTAAAATGCTTCAAATGAAGTTATAAATCTGTTATAGGTAAGGGATGCAAAGAACTTTGTGGAAAGGATATAATATTCACAATGCTCTAAAATATTTCCATCTTTAAATGATGCCCAAGGGCATGTTTTTATAAGCTCTAAATATAATTTGTACTGACATTATTTTGTTTATACAGACAGCTTATGCTGTTGGGTATTGGGTATTTAAATTTAGCAGTAGTTTTATCAAAGTATTTTGAGTTTTTAATCTTATCAAATATTGAACAAGAAAGGCTGTAAACTGGTTGGGCAAGGCATGGTTTTACACCTTAAAGAAAAACAAGAAAAGTGCACACAAATTAAACGGAATTATTAACCTCCACAACAGGTACAAATGGTTATAATATACTTCCCATGTACTTCTCTTTTTATTTTCATAACAGGCACAAATGGTTATAATATACTTCCCATGTACTTCTCTTTTTATTTCCACAACAGGCACAAATGGTTATAATATACTTCCCATATACTTCTCTTTTTATTTTCACATTTGCTGCTTACACAAATCATTGAAAATTAGAAAAATATAAGAATTACTAGAAAATATAGGTAAAGATAGGACTGCCCTAAAATTATAGGTAAAAGTGGAAAATATATGACTGACCTGAAATTATAGATAAAATTTGGAACTATAGGACTGCCCTAAAAGTATAGGCAAAATTGTAAACTTTAAGACTGCCTTAAAAGCACAGCTAAAATTGGAAAATATAGTACTTCCCTCAAATTATAGGTAAAATTGGAAATTATAGGACTGGCACTAAAATTATAGTTAAAATTGGAAAATATATAGCTGCCCTAAAATTAAGGCAAAATTGGAAAATATAGTTGACTTGATGCCCTAGCTTACTATGTGGAAACCATATTTTTCATTTTTGTCACAGTGATTTCAACTTTTAACTTTTTACCCCAAATCAATATGGGCCTTCATTAACCAAAGTGCAAACCATCCAGTAAGTTTGGTAACTGCAAATGGTGACAACTAAAGGCATTGTGCAGAAACAAAATTGGTAACAGACAGATGTACTTACAGACATCCCAACAAAAAAATTCATTCCTTTTTGGTACTCAACACACATTTATCATAGTATTCTCTCATACAGTAATGCTGATGTTGACTGATCTTGCTTCATAATACATGACACTAATTACAAATTATTTCTTTAAGGATTCTGTTTCTAAATGATCATTCGCCAGAAAATATGCTAGTTATATAAAAAAACATGAGTACCATCAATGGTAGATAATACACCTGCCAGCTGTCTTGATAAGGGTCATGGTTACCTAGACCTCTGCATCTTAAAATGACCAAGCTTCACTGAAATCAGTTTGATTTGGCTGTCAGTAAAAAGTTGACATTTGATGTTTCTGACCCGCCAAATCAATAATAATCTTGGCCTTTTATATACCAGTCCAGTGGCCTAGTGGTTATAGCATCCGCCTTGGATGCGGGAAGTCGTAGGTTTTATTGCTGGCCATGTCATACCAAAGACTAAAAAAAATGGTACTAACAGCTGCCTTGCTTGGTGCTCAGCATTAAGAGGTTAGTATTAGGACTGGTTGGCCTGGTGTCAGGTTAATGTGACTGGGTGAGACATCATGCTACATGTCTGTGGCATGATGCCCCAGTGCTAGACATCACTATAAACTGCCACACTGCAGAGATATGACTGAATATTTTTTAAAGCTACATTTAAAATCAAAGTCACACATACACACATATAGCAGCCAAACTGCAAAGTGTGTTGAAAATGGGAAGCAGAACTCAATCACAAAGAAACATGATTAATGGCAAATAGTAACAACAATATTGGCAAACAGTATCAACAATATTGGCAAACACTAACAACAATATTGGCAAACAGTAATGGCAAACAGTAATGGCAAACAGTAACAACAATATTGGCAAACAGTATCAACAATATTGGCAAACTTGTTTAAGTGTATTTATTGATTAACCTGTCAAAAACATTCCCTGCTGAAATCTACTGATTAAAATGAGTGGCCATATCCTGCTTTAGTGCATCATTTGGTTCGACTGTCTTGTCATTTTTTGCTCAAGTATATCCATTGATTTAAATGAGTGGCCATTCCCTGTTCATTCATTGTTTTAAATGAGTGACCATTCCCTGTTCATTCATTGGTTTAAATGAGTGGCCATTCCCTGTTCATTCATTGGTTTAAATGAGTGGCCATTCCCTGTTCATTCATTGGTTTAAATGAGTGGCCATTCCCTGTTCATTCATTGGTTTAAATGAGTGTCCATTTCCTGTTCATTCGTTGGTTTAAATGAGTGGCCATTCCCTGTTCATTCATTGGTTTAAATGAGTGATCTTCCCTGTTCATCCATTGATTTAAATGAGTGGCCATTCACTGTTCTTCCTTTGGTTCAAATGAGTGGCCATTCACTGTTCATCCATTGGTTTAAATGAATGGCCAATCCCTGTTCATCCATTGGTTTAAATGAGTGACCATTCCCTGCTCATCCATTGGTTTAAATGAGTGGCCATTCACTATTCATCCATTGGTTTAAATGAGTGGCCATTCACTGTTCTTCCATTGGTTTAAATGAGTGGCCATTCCCTGTTCACCCATTGGTTTAAATGAGTGGCCAATCCCTGTTCATCCATTGGTTTAAATGAGTGACCATTCCCTGTTCATTCATTGGTTTAAATGAATGGCCATTCACTGTTCATCCATTGGTTTAAATGAGTGGCCAATCACTGTTCATCCATTGGTTTAAATGAATGGCCATTCACTGTTCATCCATTGGTTTAAATGTGTGACCAATCACTGTTCATCCATTGGTTTAAATGAGTGGCCAATCACTGTTCATCCATTGGTTTAAATGAGTGGCCAATCACTGTTCATCCATTGGTTTAAATGAGTGGCCATTCACTGTTCATCCATTGGTTTAAATGAGTGGCCAATCGCTGTTCATCCATTGGTTTAAATGAGTGGCCATTCCCTGTTCACCCATTGGTTTAAATGAGTGGCCAATCCCTGTTCATCCATTGGTTTAAATGAGTGACCATTCCCTGTTCATTCATTGGTTTAAATGAATGGCCATTCACTGTTCATCCATTGGTTTAAATGAGTGGCCAATCACTGTTCATCCATTGGTTTAAATGAATGGCCATTCACTGTTCATCCATTGGTTTAAATGTGTGACCAATCACTGTTCATCCATTGGTTTAAATGAGTGGCCAATCACTGTTCATCCATTGGTTTAAATGAGTGGCCAATCACTGTTCATCCATTGGTTTAAATGAGTGGCCATTCACTGTTCATCCATTGGTTTAAATGAGTGGCCAATCGCTGTTCATCCATTGGTTTAAATGAGTGGCCATTCCCTGTTCATCCATTGGTTTAAATGAGTGGCCAATCCCTGTTCATCCACTGGCTTAAATTATTGTGTATGAATAGCATGTCTGACACAGCAAACACAGATATGAATCAAGAAAGAAATCAGAAATCAGATGCATACTAAAAGACCTAACATGACACTGAGTTGGGTGACAATAATGACTAGTGACTGATAATGAAGACATCCAAGTATTTATTTCCCAAGTCAAGAAATAGATAAATGTAGCTTAATTATCTTTATCTATTACAGTCTGATATAAATGGCAACATGAGTACAACAAACAGCACACAATGAACCTGTCACATAACCTTTTCCATACTAATAACCTTGACCCCTGAACTAGGGTCTTTGATCCTTATGACAAGGTGTCGACGTGGGTAACGTTTCATCAAAAAATATGTTCCAGTTGTAAAGTGTCAGCCTTGATAAGAAAACGGGTCATTTACTAAGCAATATCTCTTGTTGAGACTTTGACCTTTTGGTATGACCCAGTATATAAAATCAAGATATATAAAGGCAAACATTGCCCTTGCTCTGATCTAGCCCTTGCTGTAGGTGAGAGACACAACTGTATGTGACAGAGTTTACTCTTCATATATAACTTCATATATAACGGGTTAAAGTTTTGTGAAAATATCTCAGGAGGTCTCAAAGTCAATCTCTGCGCAAAGATCTAAGTAACAGTAACATATTCCCTTGCTGTGACCTTCACCTTCATGCAACCTATGGTATACATATGGTACATAACACACTATATACAAGATACATTATTAATACAAATATCTTTAGTTGGTTGAATAGTCACATTTAGAAAGGGATACAAGTTGCAAAATTACACATTTCCTTGCCATGACTCAGAGGCCATAGTTATGATTTGCATTCAGGCAATACAAATTTTCAAGCAAATTTCACTAAAATTTCGATTATAAAATTTCAATGATTGATCAATGGCTGTCAAATAAAAAACAAAGTAGATCCTGCCTATACCATCAAAGCAATTAAAGTCAGGTATTTACAAGGAGTTGTATGTCTTTACTCAACACTAAATAAAAATCAAATTTGTCAAATGATCAAAAGTTTGTCAACTGGGAAAACAAAATGGGTGCTACCATTACAAGCCATGGGCTTATCTTCCCATGTGCAGTGGTAGAAATATCACTTGGGAATTAGATCTGGCTTATAAAAAATACAAATATAAATGAAATAAAACCTTCTATTGTATCAAATACAGATTTTGTGAAGCAAAATACAAAATATTAATACCAATGTATCTTGTACAGGTTTGCACAAAAATGGAACCAATACTTTAGTAGTAAACACTCAAGGTGAAATGATACGTCTGAGCTGTGCATCAATATGATTCATGATACACAGCATATTATGTGATACATTATTGATATACATATAATGGTTGTCCATCTTCAGAGGGTTAGTGATAGGTGGTGCCCTTTAATATGTTGATATACTGCTTGTATTTCCAGTATGCATATTACAGACAGACATATACTTATCATCTACTGATATGCCCTTCTTATCCATGACACAACGACAAAATTACTTTCAAAATAACTACCTGTTGTTAGCGATTTTTATTAGACACATTATGTCATTTAAGTCTGCTCCATTCGATCAGATGCAGAGCTTGCTTTATCCACCATACCTTATGTTTTGAAATGCATGAACAATTTAAAAACATGTTATTGCCAATTCCAGCTCTCACTTTAACTTGGAAAATATTGTGACGTTATATTCAAAACATGAAATAATGCAATTTCCTAGTGCAAAAGAAAATCTCATCCAGAACATGTCCCTGTCTGGGTCTGGGGATGACTACTAACTTCCAGCATATTGTACATATGCAGATGCCACAAAGCTACCGCAATCACAGGTACTTGTTTTTTGTTAATGAAGAAGGAAAACTATTGATGACATCAACTCCTATTCTATAACAAACTCATATATTTTGAAATATGATCACTTGCTGGTCCTTTGCTAATTTAATTTATCTTGTTGGAACATTCCATCACTGATTAAATAACCCAGCATTAAAAGAGACAATCCAAATGTCCCGATATGCTGACAGGATTTTACCTAATTGGAAGAACTCCCTTGTCACCAAGAAAACGAGAAGGAGGAATGGCCATATATCATCATTTTCCTAACACTTTAATGTCTTTCTTCCTGCTCCATTCTGTTAGAGCTCTACTAAAATCAAAATCGAGAAATGTACCTCCAATTGTATAAGCATCAATCTACTGATTGCTTCATAGTATAATCTGTTCCTTGTACGTGTATGAATAGTTTTGTGCCGAGAGCTCTGCTTTAAGTCTTCTGTCTGAAAGGGCATATACATACCTAGCTTAATTAACATGAATATATTGGGAAACTGGGTTTTTTCGTGTTGTAGTTATATATAATATTTTGGAGCTCACAGTTATTATCTTTGGTATACTTCTGCTTCAAAATATGACTTTTCACTAATATAAGCTCTACCAAAGTTTCACTTTCTTGAATCAGTGCTTTACTGATGCCAAATTTCCTATCTGTTCCATAATGATGTATTTATTTAGGTCCATCCATGTCATAGTCTGCTTGTAGAGACCAAATTATTTTGATGAAATAAATATCTTTACTTCTTAATTTTATTTTTTTCATTTTTATTCAGTTTATCTTTACCCTGACAAGGATATATAGTTTTGTACCCCATGATCCCACAGGTCTAAATTGTTTGAGAAAAGAAATGAAAATTGCATTCTACATTTAAATTGGCTGTATTTTATTTAGGCTTAGGAGTCTGCCTTTTCTACCTTTAATTTGGAAATACTGCTAAAAGGTGGATTGACAGGCAGGCTATTTTTGTCCATCCAGTATTTACATCTGACTTGTATTTAACATCCTTTCTGGTCTCAAAATCACTCACTGGTATAAGCTAATATTCTTCAAAACTTAAAAAAATTATTGTCATCGTAACTATCAACAGCCCAAACGTGCTGAATGAAATTATCAATGGAAGTCGAACCATACTGTGAATCAGCCATTTTGTGTTTCCTAGGTAGCCCGTCTTTTAAACACACGTTTGTAAAATTTCCTTGATGCAAGGTATAAACAATGACATAATCCTTATTCTACGGCACAATGTTCAGTCAAATTTAGTTTAGCAGAAATTCCTGTCAAGGTGTAGAACCCAGATGTGTAAATAGTTGTTCACCTGACATGAATATTCTATGATATATAAGCTGGCATGAAAAATGTCACAAGCAAGGGTTAAATGAAATTTGTATACTGTTTCAAGTACATTTTCATAAGTGTGACTTTGACTAATCTGAAGGTGTTCTCGCACATCACTGCTCTCCAAATGTCCAACTTCATTCAAATTTTGTGTGTGCATCCTGGCAGTGTCTCTGTTCAAGCACTTTACAGACCAATGAATGAGCTAAGTTTCTCTGTTGCTCTGCCGACCCTTCCTGTTTGTCACACTGGGAATAATTCTACATTAAGATCTGATTGGTGATTATTGTTTAGCCAAGACCAGAACAAACAATAATCACCGATGATAATTCATTGTAAAATATTTCCCTGCATGACACAGCTTTCAAATTTGACCAATATCAACAAGATACAAGTCAACAAAACCAACTTTGCATAAATGTGGCTATTAAATGATGAGCAAAGTATTTCATTAATCATGTGGAACACATCTGGAATGTCTCCTTTAAGCCAAACATGCTGTTGGGATAAGATAAATAGCACCAAATTAGCGGAGCGGGGAGCAAGATTAAGAACACTTTGTGCTCATTTGTAATAAGAAGCTAGTGTTGTCAATAGTCTTTATCATTTTTAAATGAGTTTCTGTGACTGCAACAGCTATATCAATTGAAAAACAAGGCAAACAATTAATATTTACAAAAGCTGAAGATTAAAATAACTTTCATATTGTAAGTAACGTTTTGCAACGATTCTCCACATATTGTATCAATATGTTGTTGTTGTTGTTGTTGTGGGGTTTAACGCCATTTTTCAGCACGATAGGCTATACATGGCGGCCAGTATTAATGGTGGAGGAAGAACCCGGAAAACCCCGGAAAGAACCACCGACCCACGAGAAGCTACTGGCAAGCTTTCTCACATGCCCACATTGGCTGAATCTTTGACTCGAACCGGTATCAATATGTATCAGTACATCAAAAGTATCGAAACATCGATATATCGAGTCCTTTTACCCTTAATAAAAACACTTATGGTAAACAACAATGATCTGTTTAATATTTAATTTAACATTTTTAATTATTAAAATCCAAATAAATGAAGATACAAGTATTGTGTAATGAATACAAACACAGACATATTGACCAAGTTTTTAATAATTCTTGTTTTACTGCAGTTCAGTATATGAGGTCAGCCGTTTCAACAGGCTTATTGTTTATAACACAAACATATATTAATTAATCACAACACATGTATACATGTAGTAATCATAACACACATGCAATTTATTAATCATAACAGACATATACATGCATTAATCATAATGCACACATATGCATGTATTAAACATAACACATACATGTATTAATCATAACATGTAAACAATTTATTAATCATAACAGACATATACATGCATTAATCATAACACAAGCATATACATGTATTAATCATAATGCACACATATACATGTATTAATCATAATGCACACATATACATGTATTAATCATAATGCACACATATACATGTATTAATCATAATGCACACATATACATGTATTAATCATAATGCACACATATACATGTATTAATCATAATGCACACATATGCATGTATTAATCATAATGCACACATATACATGTATTAATCATAATGCACACATATGCATGCATTAATCATACCACATACATTTATTAATCATAACACATACATGTATTAATCATAATGCACACATATACATGCATTAATCATAATGCACACATATACATGTATCAATCATAATGCACACATATACATGTATTAATCATAATGCACACATATGCATGTATTAATCATAATGCACACATATGCATGCATTAATCTTAATGCACACATATACATGTATTAATAATACCACATACATTTATTAATCATAACACATACATTTATTAATCGTAACACATATACATGTGTCATCATGATGATGGTTTCTATCTCACTATATCAGTATGCAATACTACTGGTAGTTTTGACTAGCATTGTGATTATTTCATCCAATCCCATATACATACATGTATTCATTTTCCATCAATCTCACTGTGCCTCAGTTCTGTATATACCCTGCCATTATTTATGAACCCCAAGTTCTGTACATAACCCAACCAGTAATTATGAACAGGCAGTAGTTGTGAACCACAAGTTCTGTATACAACCCAGCCAATAGTCATGGACGACAAGTTCTGTATATAACCCAGCCATATTTATGAACCCCAAGTTCTGTACATAACCCAGCCAGTAGTTATGAACCACAAGTTCTGTACATAACCCAGCCATAGTTATGAACCCTAAGTTCTGTATATAACCCAGCCAGTAGTTATGAACCACAAGTTCTGTACATAACCCAGCCAGTAGTTATGAACCACAAGTTCTGTATATAACCCAGCCAGTAGTCATGGACCACAAGTTCTGTATATAACCCAGCCATATTTAAGAACCACAAGTTCTGTATATAACGCAGCCAGTAGTCATGGACCACAAGTTCTGTATATAACCCAGCCAGTAGTCATGGACCACAAGTTCTGTATATAACCCAGCCATAGTTATGAACCACAAGTTCTGTAGATAACCCAACCAGTAGTTATGAACCACAAGTTCTGTATATAACCCAGCCAGTAGTCATGGACCACAAGTTCTGTATATAACCCAGCCAGTAGTCATGGACCACAAGTTCTGTATATAACCCAGCCATATTTATCAACCACAAGTTCTATATATAACCAGGCCATATTTATGAACCACAAGTTCTGTAGATAACCCAGCCAGTAGTTATGAACCACAAGTTCTGTACATAACCCAACCATATTTATGAACTACAAGTTCTGTATATAACCAGGCCATATTTATGAACCACAAGTTCTGTAGATAACCCAGCCAGTAGTTATGAACCACAAGTTCTGTATATAACCCAGCCATAGTTATGAAACACAAGTTCTGTATATACCCAGCCAGTAGTTATGGATCCCACATTTTGTATATAACTCTGTTTGGTGCAATTAACCCAGCCATAGTTATGAACCCCAAGTTCGGTACATAACCCAGTCAGTAGTGATGGGCCCAAACTATAGAATTACAACAATAGACTGCAATGGCATTCAGTATTGACTTTCTAAACTTAAAAAGAATAGTATGGATAATGTGGAGTTCAGATAATTATATCTGTAATTATACTGATTGATTTAAAATGCAACATGTGTTTAAGACTGATCTCCATTTTGCCATGTGAAGCAATTAGGAATATCCTAATACTCCAGTGGTATATTGGTCCAACCATAGTAGTCAATCACAGATACAAATGGACAGTACTATTATGGGAGCAATGTGTGTTCGATCCATGACTAAGTACAGGGTCTTCAGACTTTGGTTGTAAATATGATGAGGACATCTGCAAACCAGCACCTTCCATGTAGATGTAATTAGGTTTAGAGAGACAAGTATATTTTCTTAATGTGTGATAC
The DNA here is from genome assembly GCA_028554795.2 of Sinohyriopsis cumingii. Taxonomy (NCBI): domain Eukaryota; kingdom Metazoa; phylum Mollusca; class Bivalvia; order Unionida; family Unionidae; genus Sinohyriopsis; species Sinohyriopsis cumingii. The sequence goes on from CM068826.1 coordinate 17,069,919, forward strand.
ATTTTTTTCTTTTTCGATACAAACATGACAACAATCCCAATGTTAAATTGTTGCATTCTTAAAGTCCATTAGTGTATCAAAAATGCTTGTTGCTGATTCATATGAACTGAAAATGTAGACAATCAAAATTTTGATAATCAAATTTCTAGTGCAGTAATTATAATTGTTAAATCATCCATCTTTATTCAATTTTTTTTTCCTTCAAATTTATAAATACTGGTATCTCACAAAACAGTAATTTGATACAAATGGACAAAACTAATATGGCAGCAGTGTGTGTTCTATCCCGAGTATAGGGTCTTCAGGCTTTGGTTGTAAATATGATGAGGACATCTGTAATTGACTCCTCCCACTGTGATTTTACTCCATAATCTAGGTACAACTGTCAAAACATTTAAATATCATACAGCACTTGTTGAACACTGTCACAGCTTTACCCGTAGATGACAAAATGTAACAAAACATAAAATATACAGTGTATATTAGATGTTTGTCTCTAGCTGGAACTACTGAATATAGGTCTCATTTCCAGGCTAAGTCTACAGTTTGTGCACTCCATTTAACCTGGAAAACCGAACACTCACTATCTCATTCCAGGAAGAAGATGTTGCTGAAATTCGTGTTACATAAATTTTTCACTTCCTCTGAAACAGAGATGAAAATATCAGTTAAAAGCAATTTTCTATCCGAGTTCAAATTTTGAGAATATGTCAGAAAATAACATTAGGGAACCACTTAACTGTAGTGTTTATTTTTTAAAATTCAGGTCAGCCAAAGACAAATATACACCATGCCCCAATGACATGTTACTATCAAGGTATGATGACTCAATCAATGCAATGTAGATTTTGTATCTCCCATGTTAAACCCAGACAGACCACCTTATACATCCTTGAAGAGAGTGGATTTATCTTGTGCAAAACCTTTCTTCAATAAAAATTTGTGATTTTTTAAAGTGGGAATAGGATTTTCATAAAGTATGGGTTTCTATATGAATAACTTTTAGAAGTCTTCTACACAAAGGAAATGATAAAAGATACCTCACTGAGTGTTGCTAATGCATTATAAATTATACCTCACTGAGTGTTGCTAATGCATTATACTCTGACTAAAAGATACCTCACTGAGTGTTACTAATGCATTATACTCTGACTAAAAGATACCTCACTGAGTGTTACTAATGCATTATACTCTGACTAAATGATACCTCATTGAGTGTTACTTGTGCATTATACTCTGACTAAAGATACCTCACTGAGTGTTGCTAATGCATTATAAAAGATACCTCACTGAGTGTTACTAAAGCAGCAGGGGGGGCGAATCGGACATTTTGTCCAATCGTTATTTTGCTTAATTATTACTTTCTGCACTCAGCGGATCCGGTGTAGTCAGCGCTGGTAAAAAAAAAAACGACGACGGTCCATCCTACACGATGGTGACGTCATTTGGTTTAATGCGAGCCGATCCCAGTTTTGTCAGCGTCCGGTAAACACAGCGACGACCGCGTCGATGTCATTTCCGCCCCCCCTGCTGGATAATGTTACCACGATGGACATGGGAATTTGATATTTTTCCCCATCGTTGATTTTAAAAACTCTTCTGGGGTTGGTACCGGTTTATTCTTTCGTCGGAGATATTCTATTGCCGATCGATACTGTGGACTTCCACAACCGATACAAATTCTAATTTTTCCTCGGACGCCCTTGCCGCATCCAAGACAGGGTTGAGGGCCGTCCTTACATCCCTGTTTTGACGTGCAATTATGCACCCCGCAAAACTCACCGTAACAATTTTTTCCGCATCGTACTTTTGATCCCTGGGGGAGCCATTTGCATTTATTGACAGCTAGTGCTGGATTAACCATTATTATTAACTATTAAATAAATATTTAATTAAACATTAAACTGTATACTGTATAATGGATAATAATTATTCCGATATTGATCTGTTTGGGCGTGGAACATCTTACTACGAGGAATCCCCGGATGAATTTTTTAGGTCCCCGGAAACGTATCACGATATACGAGAATACTACCGAAGGTGTTTGGGTCCATCTTGGAGCGTTTCCAGTAAAAAATCCGCAATGGAACTCCTCACCGTTGCAGACCACCAGGTTCGTGGAGTAATCATCCAGCGTATTGGGAGATTTTACGTGTTTATGGATAACCCGGACATAGTAGAATTTCAGGGGTGTTCCGCTGTTAATGAGATTATTCCAAAACACCGGTGCAGATATCCTACCATCGACGTGGATTCCAAGACGCCATCGCTGTCTGAGTTGTTGTTGTATTTCCATGAGTTAGTTGATTCCATTAATGATGTTCTTGTTTTTGAAACCAGCGGCGGTTATCACATCATGTTGAAAACGATCCCGGTGGATTTCGAGGAACATCAATCACTGTTGAAGAAAGTTGCCGCGGATAGACCAACATGGAATGTTGATACACAAGCTGGGCTGTATAGCATCAAATTACCCGGAACTAGATCGGTAAAACCAAATAGCGTTGATAAGCGATTAATTTATCCTGTTGGATTCACCAGTACGCTGCTATCTTGTCCAATCTCCATTCAGCCGTGTTACGAAAAACTGGAACCTGAAATCACCAGTGATGAAATCACCAGTGATGATCTTACTGCTGAACAAATTCGACAATTCTCTACGTTGTTGTCCGGACAACCCGATCAGATCACCGGGACTACAAATCAAACCAGCAACATGATATCGCTGGGGCGAGTTGCTGGTTCATTTTGCAATATTTGCCAGCGACGTCATGGATACAATGAGATCGGTGGATTCATTGAGGGAAAGGCCATTGATGCATTTGTTTGCGTCTATTCCGATCAGTTTGTGATCGGTTGTTACAGGAGCACACAAAAAAAGATAATAATACAGCGTGATATTGGAACCGCTAGTGACGATAAAATCCTCTACGAAAAATATTTAAAATCGTATAATTACCGTCGAGGAGATCACAGTGGTGAATTTCCCAAGAGAATCCCCGATTACAATTACTGCGAAGCACCTATTCATGAGCGCGGTCGGGGATGTAAAATCATTTTCAACGACGACTATATGGACAGATCTTCTTGCGGGCTGGGAAAATCAGAGGCTGCTTGGAAGTCTATCAGAAGTGATCAGTCTATACTGTGCGTTTCATACAGAAAGACCTTTACCAGAAAGACCACCATCGACTACAATCTCGAATCGTACGAAACGATTCATGGAGATATTATATTCGATACAAAAAAGCATCGCAGGGTTATTTCCCAGATAGAATCGATTGTACGAGTCCGGGGAATTCCTGATGTTCTATTGTTGGATGAGTGGCACGGAATCCTTCGACAGGTAGTCTCATCAAGTCGCGGCAAACAAATTTGGGGAACACTGACATGGTTGATTTCATCAGCGAAACGGGTAATTGTGCTGGACGCCGACGCGAACAATGACGACCTTGAATTATTCAGAAAATACTTGAACCGCCCGGACATGAAATTCATCATCAACGGATATCAGCCCGATCATGGTAAAAAATTCATTGTGGAACAGTCTCACAAAGATAACTACAATAAACTGTTAGATGCGTTACAACGAGGAAATCGTGTGGTTGTATTCACACACAATAAACGACGCGGAAATTATTCTGTGGAGACCCTTGCTAAATTGTTACAGCATTTAGGATACCGCGTGAAATACTATCACGCCGATACCAACTCGACTGAAAAACAGCAGGACTTTGATAACATTTCAACGGCATTTGAGTGCATCGATGTCGTGATTTACAATCATACCGTTGAGGCCGGAGTATCCATTGTGGACCCGCGATTCAAGTACATGACGGTGTTTTCTGAAGAATTAGGTTCTGTAGAGGCGACCAAACAAGCTATCCATCGGTTCAGAAATATATCTGAAATTCATTATTCTGCAACACGACGACGACAAACAGAGCTTCCATTGACCCGCGATGATATTATTTCCACAATCGAATCACACGAACGGAATTTGTCGTCGACGGAGTTGCTGTTCAGAACCCCGAATCGCTGTGACGTACATACCGGTTACGGACATATGTTTATTAGCACGATCATCGACGAAAACAATTCAAAACGCTATTTCACGGGCAGACTCGTTGAAATGATGAAACGAACCGGTTATTCAGTTGAATGGGAATTACCAGATGAATACGAAACATGGAAGGAAAAAAAACAACGGAAGCAGAAACGAGTCAGCGACGCGGTAATCGATGACGATCCACACGTAGATGATTTTTTAAAATCTTCCATCGGAGAGAGAATTGCTGCGGTTAATAGTGAGACTACAAGTGATAAATACTACCAATACGACCCCGAACAGCGGCTAGAGCCATACGAGAAGACGTTGACGTATCTCAATTACGTTTTTCAAACCGATATAAGAAAACTAGATAACGATCAGATAGAACATCTGAATAAAAACGTTTCGCGGCTACAACGATATCAGCGTGTTGTAGTTGACTAACATAATAACGGTAGCGCTGTAACAACGACGCCGTGTCGATCCGATAAAATCAATCCCCGGCAACAACTTGAAATCGTTAGAAACGTTCTTGGCGCGTTAAGTCTCCCCGATGTAGTTCCGGATCGACTTGATGTGAAAAGTGTTTCTGTTAGTCGTGCCGAGTTAATCAATAGCGTATCTGAGATGCTGGCGCAACCAGACCGACTTGACAAGTATAATACACTGTTGAAACATTTTTGCGAGATATTTCCGGATATGAGGTTTAGAAGGGGTAATTTGACCCTAAAAAATGTCATTGAAAAAATCAAATCGATTTACAAGGGATTCGGCGGGCGATTGATATCCGATGACACTAAAAACACGGGACGGTCTAATCTTACGTTATATTATCCTGAGTGGCCCGAATCTGATTTTGTAAATGATCCAGCGTGGATCAACGAGACCATCGATGATGTTGGATTCGCTGGAAAGGATGTTGCCGCGACGGATGACCACACAACCATGCTGCGATTTCATGTGTGGTCCGTTAATGGATGGTTTTCTCGATGCTGGTCAGAGTAATGAGGAAACTGTCAAGTATAATTTTTTATAGGAATTATGACACTTTCCTCATCGATGGGGGTTCCACGACCACGGCAGTGTTTCCAAAATCACCCCGTGATGCGATTGGTTTTCCCGATAATGAGGACACTGTCAAGTATAATTTTTTATAGGAATTATGACACTTTCCTCATCGATGGAGGCTTCACGACACTGTTAAAAACCCATCCATCGCGTTTTCAACTCAAGGATGTTTTCTGGTCGGGTGTTAAATTTTCCATCACTTCGGAAATTATCTCCTCGGTGGTACAATTTTCTTTATCACCGCGAATCCCCCGCTGGCGACTTAAAAAACGGCTTCCGTGACGTACTGACATTTGTGTCGTTGATACAACTGAATCGTTGAGTTAAATTGACGGTATTTTGGGGTTGGGGTCATTTTCTCCGGACTCAAGTAAATCATTGACCTGCAGCCGATATTTTTCTGGAAGACTATTAATCGCGTTATTGAATAGAGTCGAACCAAGCCCGCTTTTCCCCGCCGACGTCGCCGCGCAACACGATCCATAAAATTCCATCTCGGGCCTGAAAGAAGGGTCGTCGAATTGTGTCCGGGTTGAGGTTAAACCATTTACACGTCTCCGCGATGGATAAACACACCGCGATGTTGCGATTCCATGTGTGGGCGGTTAATGGATGGTTTTCCCGATATGATGGGTCGGATTAATCACAAGACATGATGGGGAAACTGTCAAGTATAATTTTTTATAGTAATTTTGACAGTTTCCCCAAACTTGATAGAGCCGTTTGTACGACGAATTGAGGCTCCACCGAGATGTTATCACGATGGTCACAACATCCCAACGAGGCTGAAATATGACTTGTTAAAAAAAAATCATCCAACGATGGTTTCGGATTAATTAATAGAAAATGGCGACCAGTCTCTCATGGTTGTCGGAGCATTCGCTTTACCTCGTCGCGACAACGCAACGGAAGATCATCAACGGCGTTATCGAATAACGTTTCGAGGTTATCAAACCAAGCGCATTTTTCATCAGGAATATCCCCGCGGAGTATGATCCAAATGTCTCCAATGCCATCAACGAGATAATAGGGGAGATCATCATTATAGACCTGATAAATATTAAAATGCCTAGCGGTTTCTGGCGCTGAATCAAACTCGATAATTTTTTTCTTTGAGATATTCAAACAGATAGTATTTATTTGCCAGCCCATAACGACGCCATCGGGTGTTGTTTTTCGGGTTTTATCATATCGAAATTGCCGTGGTGGAATATAAGGCGGTAAATCATTATTGCTGCGGTCAATCCAATTTATTCTATCATGAGGAACATGATGCGATCCAAACCCCATACTATTCTAATATCATTTTAATAATTAATTAAATAACAGCTATAATTATAATGTCGTTGTTGGAATATCACCCGGTGAAATTCAACAGCGTCATCAGCGATTATAAAAAGTCCTGCCCGAGGATGCCGATCAGCGTAAAATTTAAGAACGGAAAATTTCATGCGGTTCAGAAATCCCCCAGCGGAGATAAATACGATTGTATGGTATTTGAAAGTCGTTCAGCGAAAGCTCGGTTACGTCTCCGCGACAAATATTACCAGAGAGCGTATGAAAAAATGTTTCCAAACCATGGCGATACAGTATGGGTACTTACCGAACGAAACTCCGCGTTGGTGGTTTAGTCGCCATCTTGAAGCGCCTTGTCCATGCGATTCACAAACTTGATATCCTCCGGAGATATTACTCCAGGAACCGCATTCATTACAAATTTATCCTCGCGACGAGGTTTATCCTCGTGGGGTCTTTTCTTTTTTCTGCTGTCAGCGGTTACGACTGGCTCCTGCGTGGCCATCTCGGTGATTCGCTGAATCAGTAGCGCATTATCGCGTTGTGATTCATCCAATTCCTTCCGAACATTTCCGAGTTCATGCTGAAGCCCACCAATGGTGCGTCGCATATCATCGTGGCGCCGTTGCGCATCATCGTGGCGTCGCTGCATATCATCGTGGCGCCGTTGTAAATCGTCATAACGCTGTTGTAAATAATCATAACGCCGTTGTATACGATTATAATCGGCTGTGCTTGACACGTGTTTGAGTTGTCGTTGCAATGATTTATTCTCGTTGGACAAATTGTTCAGCTGCCATTGTAGTTCTTGGATGGTTTGTTTATCCGCTATGGTATCTATGTCCGGCTTAACATCGTCAATAATTTGGTCAATTTCGAGATCCATCATTCCGATATCATTGCCAGAGTCATTTTTCCAAATTTTGTAGATGCGTTGGTAACTGATTTTGTATTGATCCGCGATTTCTGATATGGGTATTTTTCCGCGGAGTCTTATTATTTCGTTGGTATCCTCGTCGGTTAAAATCCTCCGATGAGGCATTATTTAATGAAAAATTTTTTTACGACAACAACAATAACAACAACAACAATATTGTGGAATGACAGAGTAAAAAAAAAATCGATTTTGTCTTGCAAAACTGACCCGACACACATGAGGAAACTGTCAAGTATAATTTTTTATAGTAATTTTGACACTTTCCTCATCGATGGAGGGCTGTCAGAGTAATGAGGAAACTGTCAAGTATAATTTTTTATAGTAATTTTGACACTTTCCTCATCGATGGAGGGCTGTCAGAGTAATGAGGAAACTGTCAAGTATAATTTTTTATAGTAATTTTGACACTTTCCTCATCGATGGAGGGCTGTCAGAGTAAAAAAATCGATTTTGTTTTGCAAAACTGACTCACTGGCAATGCCACATGTATGGTCAACCCTGCGCAATTGTTTCACTGATACCACAATTTTTTTTAGTAAAAAAATATCGATTTGCCCTATAGGGACAACCGTGGAAGACTTATTCCGTCGTGAAAATGACTCTATCATCGATGGGGAAAGTGTCATGATTCCTATAAAAAATTATACTTGACACTTTCCCCATTTTTACTCGGACCGTATCGACGTTGCGGTCTTATTCCGTCGTGAAAATGACTCTATCATCGATGGAGGAAATGTCATGATTCCTATTGACAGTTTCCTCCATGCTGGTGATTTTTGTAAACGCCAATCATTTACTAGGGTGCGTTTCAATGAAATCGTCAGCGACCAACATCAGGATGGCCCTAGATTGCCAGGGGCTCCGATGCCCTTGGAATATCCCCCATGTCAGATTGTGGGCCCGCGCCATTACGACGACACAAAAAAATGGCGGAGATGTTTATTTATTAATGGGGAAGGATGATGATTTACAAGTAAATTACCTATCGCGGCGATGAGTTTACAAAAAAAAATATTTATCGCGGCAATAATTTATAATTAATTTTTTTCTCCGCGATAAAATTATATCGGTTGTTTTTATTGTTGTTGTTATTGCAAGGTTACTATCAGAAGTAACTACTTAGGGTCCAATAACAACAACAATAAAAACAACCGATATAATTTTATCGCGGAGAAAAAAATTAATTATAAATTATTCCGCGATAAATATTTTTTTTTGTAAACTCATCGCCGCGATAGGTAATTTACTTGTAAATCATCATCCTTCCCCATTAATAAATAAACATCTCCGCCATTTTTTTGTGTCGTAATGGCGCGGGCCCACAATCTGACATGGGGGATATTCCAAGGGCATCGGAGCCCCTGGCAATCTAGGGCCATCCTGATGTTGGTCGCTGACGATTTCAGTGAAACGCACCCTAGTAAATGATTGGCGTTTACAAAAATCACCAGCATGGAGGAAACTGTCAATAGGAATCATGACATTTCCTCCATCGATGATAGAGTCATTTTCACGACGGAATAAGACCGCAACGTCGATACGGTCCGAGTAAAAATGGGGAAAGTGTCAAGTATAATTTTTTATAGGAATCATGACACTTTCCCCATCGATGATAGAGTCATTTTCACGACGGAATAAGTCTTCCACGGTTGTCCCTATAGGGCAAATCGATATTTTTTTACTAAAAAAAATTGTGGTATCAGTGAAACAATTGCGCAGGGTTGACCATACATGTGGCATTGCCAGTGAGTCAGTTTTGCAAAACAAAATCGATTTTTTTACTCTGACAGCCCTCCATCGATGAGGAAAGTGTCAAAATTACTATAAAAAATTATACTTGACAGTTTCCTCATTACTCTGACCAGCATCGATGAGGAAAGTGTCAAAATTACTATAAAAAATTATACTTGACAGTTTCCTCATTACTCTGACAGCCCTCCATCGATGAGGAAAGTGTCAAAATTACTATAAAAAATTATACTTGACAGTTTCCTCATTACTCTGACAGCCCTCCATCGATGAGGAAAGTGTCAAAATTACTATAAAAAATTATACTTGACAGTTTCCTCATGTGTGTCGGGTCAGTTTTGCAAGACAAAATCGATTTTTTTTTTACTCTGTCATTCCACAATATTGTTGTTGTTGTTATTGTTGTTGTCGTAAAAAAATTTTTCATTAAATAATGCCTCATCGGAGGATTTTAACCGACGAGGATACCAACGAAATAATAAGACTCCGCGGAAAAATACCCATATCAGAAATCGCGGATCAATACAAAATCAGTTACCAACGCATCTACAAAATTTGGAAAAATGACTCTGGCAATGATATCAGAATGATGGATCTCGAAATTGACCAAATTATTGACGATGTTAAGCCGGACATAGATACCATAGCGGATAAACAAACCATCCAAGAACTACAATGGCAGCTGAACAATTTGTCCAACGAGAATAAATCATTGCAACGACAACTCAAACACGTGTCAAGCACAGCCGATTATAATCGTATACAACGGCGTTATGATTATTTACAACAGCGTTATGACGATTTACAACGGCGCCACGATGATATGCAGCGACGCCACGATGATGCGCAACGGCGCCACGATGATATGCGACGCACCATTGGTGGGCTTCAGCATGAACTCGGAAATGTTCGGAAGGAATTGGATGAATCACAACGCGATAATGCGCTACTGATTCAGCGAATCACCGAGATGGCCACGCAGGAGCCAGTCGTAACCGCTGACAGCAGAAAAAAGAAAAGACCCCACGAGGATAAACCTCGTCGCGAGGATAAATTTGTAATGAATGCGGTTCCTGGAGTAATATCTCCGGAGGATATCAAGTTTGTGAATCGCATGGACAAGGCGCTTCAAGATGGCGACTAAACCACCAACGCGGAGTTTCGTTCGGTAAGTACCCATACTGTATCGCCATGGTTTGGAAACATTTTTTCATACGCTCTCTGGTAATATTTGTCGCGGAGACGTAACCGAGCTTTCGCTGAACGACTTTCAAATACCATACAATCGTATTTATCTCCGCTGGGGGATTTCTGAACCGCATGAAATTTTCCGTTCTTAAATTTTACGCTGATCGGCATCCTCGGGCAGGACTTTTTATAATCGCTGATGACGCTGTTGAATTTCACCGGGTGATATTCCAACAACGACATTATAATTATAGCTGTTATTTAATTAATTATTAAAATGATATTAGAATAGTATGGGGTTTGGATCGCATCATGTTCCTCATGATAGAATAAATTGGATTGACCGCAACAATAATGATTTACCGCCTTATATTCCACCACGGCAATTTCGATATGATAAAACCCGAAAAACAACACCCGATGGCGTCGTTATGGGCTGGCAAATATATACTATCTGTTTGAATATCTCAAAGAAAAAAATTATCGAGTTTGATTCAGCGCCAGAAACCGCTAGGCATTTTAATATTTATCAGGTCTATAATGATGATCTCCCCTATTATCTCGTTGATGGCATCGGAGACATTTGGATCATACTCCGCGGGGATATTCCTGATGAAAAATGCGCTTGGTTTGATAACCTCGAAACGTTATTCGATAACGCCGTTGATGATCTTCCGTTGCGTTGTCGCGACGAGGTAAAGCGAATGCTCCGACAACCATGAGAGACTGGTCGCCATTTTCTATTAATTAATCCGAAACCATCGTTGGATGATTTTTTTTTAACAAGTCATATTTCAGCCTCGTTGGGATGTTGTGACCATCGTGATAACATCTCGGTGGAGCCTCAATTCGTCGTACAAACGGCTCTATCAAGTTTGGGGAAACTGTCAAAATTACTATAAAAAATTATACTTGACAGTTTCCCCATCATGTCTTGTGATTAATCCGACCCATCATATCGGGAAAACCATCCATTAACCGCCCACACATGGAATCGCAACATCGCGGTGTGTTTATCCATCGCGGAGACGTGTAAATGGTTTAACCTCAACCCGGACACAATTCGACGACCCTTCTTTCAGGCCCGAGATGGAATTTTATGGATCGTGTTGCGCGGCGACGTCGGCGGGGAAAAGCGGGCTTGGTTCGACTCTATTCAATAACGCGATTAATAGTCTTCCAGAAAAATATCGGCTGCAGGTCAATGATTTACTTGAGTCCGGAGAAAATGACCCCAACCCCAAAATACCGTCAATTTAACTCAACGATTCAGTTGTATCAACGACACAAATGTCAGTACGTCACGGAAGCCGTTTTTTAAGTCGCCAGCGGGGGATTCGCGGTGATAAAGAAAATTGTACCACCGAGGAGATAATTTCCGAAGTGATGGAAAATTTAACACCCGACCAGAAAACATCCTTGAGTTGAAAACGCGATGGATGGGTTTTTAACAGTGTCGTGAAGCCTCCATCGATGAGGAAAGTGTCATAATTCCTATAAAAAATTATACTTGACAGTGTCCTCATTATCGGGAAAACCAATCGCATCACGGGGTGATTTTGGAAACACTGCCGTGGTCGTGGAACCCCCATCGATGAGGAAAGTGTCATAATTCCTATAAAAAATTATACTTGACAGTTTCCTCATTACTCTGACCAGCATCGAGAAAACCATCCATTAACGGACCACACATGAAATCGCAGCATGGTTGTGTGGTCATCCGTCGCGGCAACATCCTTTCCAGCGAATCCAACATCATCGATGGTCTCGTTGATCCACGCTGGATCATTTACAAAATCAGATTCGGGCCACTCAGGATAATATAACGTAAGATTAGACCGTCCCGTGTTTTTAGTGTCATCGGATATCAATCGCCCGCCGAATCCCTTGTAAATCGATTTGATTTTTTCAATGATATTTTTTAGCGTCAAATTACCCCTTCTAAACCTCATATCCGGAAATATCTCGCAAAAATGTTTCAACAGTGTATTATACTTGTCAAGTCGGTCTGGTTGCGCCAGCATCTCAGATACGCTATTGATTAACTCGGCACGACTAACAGAAACACTTTTCACATCAAGTCGATCCGGAACTACATCGGGGAGACTTAACGCGCCAAGAACGTTTCTAACGATTTCAAGTTGTTGCCGGGGATTGATTTTATCGGATCGACACGGCGTCGTTGTTACAGCGCTACCGTTATTATGTTAGTCAACTACAACACGCTGATATCGTTGTAGCCGCGAAACGTTTTTATTCAGATGTTCTATCTGATCGTTATCTAGTTTTCTTATATCGGTTTGAAAAACGTAATTGAGATACGTCAACGTCTTCTCGTATGGCTCTAGCCGCTGCTCGGGGTCGTATTGGTAGTATTTATCACTTGTAGTCTCACTATTAACCGCAGCAATTCTCTCTCCGATGGAAGATTTTAAAAAATCATCTACGTGTGGATCGTCATCGATTACCGCGTCGCTGACTCGTTTCTGCTTCCGTTGTTTTTTTTCCTTCCATGTTTCGTATTCATCTGGTAATTCCCATTCAACTGAATAACCGGTTCGTTTCATCATTTCAACGAGTCTGCCCGTGAAATAGCGTTTTGAATTGTTTTCGTCGATGATCGTGCTAATAAACATATGTCCGTAACCGGTATGTACGTCACAGCGATTCGGGGTTCTGAACAGCAACTCCGTCGACGACAAATTCCGTTCGTGTGATTCGATTGTGGAAATAATATCATCGCGGGTCAATGGAAGCTCTGTTTGTCGTCGTCGTGTTGCAGAATAATGAATTTCAGATATATTTCTGAACCGATGGATAGCTTGTTTGGTCGCCTCTACAGAACCTAATTCTTCAGAAAACACCGTCATGTACTTGAATCGCGGGTCCACAATGGATACTCCGGCCTCAACGGTATGATTGTAAATCACGACATCGATGCACTCAAATGCCGTTGAAATGTTATCAAAGTCCTGCTGTTTTTCAGTCGAGTTGGTATCGGCGTGATAGTATTTCATGCGGTATCCTAAATGCTGTAACAATTTAGCAAGGGTCTCCACAGAATAATTTCCGCGTCGTTTATTGTGTGTGAATACAACCACACGATTTCCTCGTTGTAACGCATCTAACAGTTTATTGTAGTTATCTTTATGAGACTGTTCCACAATGAATTTTTTACCATGATCGGGCTGATATCCGTTGATGATGAATTTCATGTCCGGGCGGTTCAAGTATTTTCTGAATAATTCAAGGTCGTCATTGTTCGCGTCGGCGTCCAGCACAATTACCCGTTTCGCTGATGAAATCAACCATGTCAGTGTTCCCCAAATTTGTTTGCCGCGACTTGATGAGACTACCTGTCGAAGGATTCCGTGCCACTCATCCAACAATAGAACATCAGGAATTCCCCGGACTCGTACAATCGATTCTATCTGGGAAATAACCCTGCGATGCTTTTTTGTATCGAATATAATATCTCCATGAATCGTTTCGTACGATTCGAGATTGTAGTCGATGGTGGTCTTTCTGGTAAAGGTCTTTCTGTATGAAACGCACAGTATAGACTGATCACTTCTGATAGACTTCCAAGCAGCCTCTGATTTTCCCAGCCCGCAAAAAGATCCGTCCATATAGTCGTCGTTGAAAATGATTTTACATCCCCGACCGCGCTCATGAATAGGTGCTTCGCAGTAATTGTAATCGGGGATTCTCTTGGGAAATTCACCACTGTGATCTCCGCGACGGTAATTATACGATTTTAAATATTTTTCGTAGAGGATTTTATCGTCACTAGCGGTTCCAATATCACGCTGTATTATTATCTTTTTTTGTGTGCTCCTGTAACAACCGATCACAAACTGATCGGAATAGACGCAAACAAATGCATAAATGGCCTTTCCCTCAGTGAATCCACCGATCTCATTGTATCCATGACGTCGCTGGCAAATATTGCAAAATGAACCAGCAACTCGCCCCAGCGATATCATGTTGCTGGTTTGATTTGTAGTCCCGGTGATCTGATCGGGTTGTCCGGACAACAACGTAGAGAATTGTCGAATTTGTTCAGCAGTAAGATCATCACTGGTGATTTCATCACTGGTGATTTCAGGTTCCAGTTTTTCGTAACACGGCTGAATGGAGATTGGGCAAGATAGCAGCGTACTGGTGAATCCAACAGGATAAATTAATCGCTTATCAACGCTATTTGGTTTTACCGATCTAGTTCCGGGTAATTTGATGCTATACAGCCCAGCTTGTGTATCAACATTCCATGTTGGTCTATCCGCGGCAACTTTCTTCAACAGTGATTGATGTTCCTCGAAATCCACCGGGATCGTTTTCAACATGATGTGATAACCGCCGCTGGTTTCAAAAACAAGAACATCATTAATGGAATCAACTAACTCATGGAAATACAACAACAACTCAGACAGCGATGGCGTCGTGGAATCCACGTCGATGGTAGGATATCTGCACCGGTGTTTTGGAATAATCTCATTAACAGCGGAACACCCCTGAAATTCTACTATGTCCGGGTTATCCATAAACACGTAAAATCTCCCAATACGCTGGATGATTACTCCACGAACCTGGTGGTCTGCAACGGTGAGGAGTTCCATTGCGGATTTTTTACTGGAAACGCTCCAAGATGGACCCAAACACCTTCGGTAGTATTCTCGTATATCGTGATACGTTTCCGGGGACCTAAAAAATTCATCCGGGGATTCCTCGTAGTAAGATGTTCCACGCCCAAACAGATCAATATCGGAATAATTATTATCCATTATACAGTATACAGTGTAATGTTTAATTAAATATTTATTTAATAGTTAATAATAATGGTTAATCCAGCACTAGCTGTCAATAAATGCAAATGGCTCCCCCAGGGATCAAAAGTACGATGCGGAAAAAATTGTTACGGTGAGTTTTGCGGGGTGCATAATTGCACGTCAAAACAGGGATGTAAGGACGGCCCTCAACCCTGTCTTGGATGCGGCAAGGGCGTCCGAGGAAAAATTAGAATTTGTATCGGTTGTGGAAGTCCACAGTATCGATCGGCAATAGAATATCTCCGACGAAAGAATAAACCGGTACCAACCCCAGAAGAGTTTTTAAAATCAACGATGGGGAAAAATATCAAATTCCCATGTCCATCGTGGTAACATTATCCAGCAGGGGGGGCGGAAATGACATCGACGCGGTCGTCGCTGTGTTTACCGGACGCTGACAAAACTGGGATCGGCTCGCATTAAACCAAATGACGTCACCATCGTGTAGGATGGACCAACGTCGTTTTTTTTTTACAAGCGCTGACTACACCGGATCCGCTGAGTGCAGAAAGTAATAATTAAGCAAAATAACGATTGGACAAAATGTCCGATTCGCCCCCCCTGCTGCTACTAATGCATTATACTCTGACTAAAAGATACCTCACTGAGTGTTGCTAATGCATTATATTCTGACTAAAAGATACCTCACTGAGTGTTACTAATGCATTATACTCTGACTAAAAGATACCTCACTGAGTGTTGCTAATGCATTATAAATTATACCTCACTGAGTGTTACTAATGCATTATACTCTGACTAAAAGATACCTCACTGAGTGTTGCTAATGCATAATCAAAGATACCTCACTGAGTGTTGCTAATGCACTATATTCTGATACAAGTTTCTTATTGTCTTTAAGTCAAACAACAACAAATTAAAAGGTAAGTAATATAAATCAGTACTCACAACATGCTACAAATGATTACCAGAAAAATCAATCAGTACTCACAATATTTTATAGATGAGTGCTGGTAATACAAAGTCATTCCAGCACTAATAATGGTACATTGTGCATAATCCAAGAAACATTAGTCAAGTCCTTCTTATGCCTAGTTATTAGATGTAAAAAGTGCAAGGCACAGTCCCAATTTTACTCTAAACCTGGAGATGACTACCACTTGTTCTTGAAACTAAGTAAAATATCACATATTTAAAGGCCTATACTGTCACATTGTAATAATATAATGAAAGAAGGAAATAATTGTGTCAGATTCAGAATTTTAGTAAGTGTATCACAAGGTATGAAATCCTTTGGCATCATGGTGCATAGGACTGGTCATCTGGTGATAAAAATAAAATGACAAAAAGTGAACAGATATTGTCTTAGCCCCATGGAATGTAACTTTCAGCAATGAAAGGGTAAATATTAGACTCATATGTTACTATTCTGTGAAAGGATCTCATTGGATGGCACAGACCTGGTGACAGATGGTCACTTTTTTAAATGACTACAAGACCCTACATAAGGATATGTCATAGCTATCCATGTGCCTTGCACAAGGAAAGCAGGTCAGTATTCATCATGATTTCTGCATCAAGGATATTGTATAGCCATCCATGTAATAATAATAATAATAATGACCTTATTTAAAGAGGTTAACACAATTAGCTAAGAACTAATCTACCCTCAGGCCCTCGTACTAAGGAATTTAGTTATTTTGGCTGGGTTTGGAAGAAGGAACTAGAGTTGGCATTTCTAATCTCAACTGGAATACTATTCCAGAGCAGAGTTCCAGAGCAGTGGAAACTTTTTTTAGATAACTCCTTATTTGGTTTGGGAATTTTATACTGTTTGGTAGACATGGATTGCAGTGGGGAGTATTACCAGGTAGCCTATACTGGAATAGTGATTGATAATATTCAGGAGCACTATTATGGGATATCCTGCACATTAATTTGGCTTTTCTCAAACAGATTCAGTCTTTAATAGGTAATATTTTTAACTTACCAGCTAAATTTTCCTTGCTTTCTTTCTGGATTGATATTAGCCCTAATGCTCTTATTTGAAGATGTGCCAGCTTTGCTATGTTTTTATCATTTGAATTACCCCATACTGTATTACAGTAGTCTAAATAGGGTTTATATGTAACTGTTATAAAATAGTTTTCTTTGCCTTTCAAGGAGAAAATGTCTTATTCTTCTGAGAAGCCATAAACTTGAATTTACTTTTTTACTGATATATTTGATATGTTCAGTCCATGATAGGTTATTATCTACCAGAACACCAAGTAGTCTATCATGACAGACCGTTTGAAAATTTTTTATCCTTCCATGTCAGACATAGTTCATCACTATCAAGATTTGTCTTCGTTTGCCATGTTGAGATAAGTAATATTTGAGTTTTACCAGTATTTACCACCATACCATTGCATGTGCACCAGTTTTGCAGTTTGTTTAGGGCATTCTGTAAAGAAATTTCCAGTTCATGCCTTGTATTTTGGATGTCTGACAACGTTGTGTCATCTGCACAGAGATCTGTAGATGATACTGAGTCTCTTAGTAAAAGTGGTAGGTCATTAATAAATAAAATAAATAGTAATGGACCTAGAATTGAGCCTTGTGGTATTCCATATCTAATTGTTCCAGGTTCAGACAGAACATTGTTTATGTAAACATGTTGTGTTCTCTCACTTAAGTATAAAGTAAACCATCTAATTGTTGTTTCATCACTGGTAGATTTTCAGTTTCTTCAAAAGGATTTCATGATCCACC
Source organism: Sinohyriopsis cumingii (assembly GCA_028554795.2). Taxonomy (NCBI): domain Eukaryota; kingdom Metazoa; phylum Mollusca; class Bivalvia; order Unionida; family Unionidae; genus Sinohyriopsis; species Sinohyriopsis cumingii. The sequence goes on from CM068826.1 coordinate 17,087,749, forward strand.
ATGTCAAATGCTTTCCTGAAATCTACAAATACAGATCCTATTATTCTACCTTGGCCAAGTGCTTGAAGCTATTTATCAGTTAGGGAGATCAAGACAGTCTCAAAGGAATGTTTCTGTCTAAAGCCTGATTGATTATGGTGTAACAGCAAGTGTTTGGTTAAATATGACATGAATAAGTAATGGACATGTTTTTCAATCAATTTTGACAAGTTTGGTAGTACTGAGATTGGTCGGTAGTTATCAGCATCATCCTTAGAACCAGACTTGTGAATAGGAGTTACTTTTGCAGTTTTCCATATTTTGGGGACAGATGAGGTTGCAATACTTAAATTGATTATGAATGTTATGCTATCTACAATAGCAAAGGCATGAAATAATAATACTAATAATAATATTAATAATAGCAATAATAATAATAATAATACACCAACTGCTTTTTTACAGCAGCAGGAATTCTGAAAATCATGGTCAAGGCATGCTGTTTGTAACTAATGCTGATCCTCTATCAAAACTCATACACATATATGTTCTCTTCACTTTAACTACTGAAATGTAAATTGAATATATACTGCAAATGTAGATTTATTACCAGTAATCTCTACGAGGTTGGAGTTTTTCTGATTGAGAACAATTAGTACTTCTCTCTGATCAGACTTCTTCCCGACCACCCAGCAGTCTGACAAAGTCCTAACAATGGTCTCTCCATCCCTGTTATTTCTGAAACAGAACATCAAATAAGAAAAGCAATTCTGAGACTTAGATGTAGGCACTCTTCATGAGGCAGTTGTATGGGAATATATTTTGCACATGTTGCTACTAGGTTTCAAATCCGGGACAAAAGAAGCAGTAAGAGACAGTTTCAACCAGTCACTGGATCTTATGACGCTTATTTCCTAGATTGGGTTTATGCCTTTTATAATCAGTGAATGACTTACCCATGACTAACGTTATAATGAACAATGCAAGGGAGACAACTGGAATCCTGGCAAATAAGGGTATAAACATTTTGCATATGGTAATATTGTAGAGCTCTAGATTAAGAATTTAATAAATTAATAAACTGGATATTTTACTCCCTGGTTTGGTACTAATTGCATTTTTGAAAGCTGATCAAGTATTTACACTGCAAAACACAAACTTAAAATACCAGTCTGAATCCTAATCATCATGAACTTAATCATGCTGTTGATTATATGCCTTTTAAATGAATCACTTGGCTTGGTTATGAATGCTAGATCTGGTGTGTTTGATTATATGCTTTATAAAATGATCAACTGGCTTGGTTATGAACGCTAAATCAGGTGTGTTCGATTATATGCCTTTTAAAATGAAACAACTGGCTTGATTATTAACGCTAAATCTGGTGTGTTTGATTATATGCCTATTAAAATGAATCAACTAGCTTGGTTATGAATGCTAAATCAGGTGTGTTTGATTATGCCTTTAAAATAAATCAAATGGCTTGGTTATGAATACTAAATCAGGTGTGTTTGATTATGCCTTTAAAATAAATCAAATGGCTTGGTTATGAATGCTAAATCAGGTGTGTTTGATTATGCCTTTAAAATAAATCAAATGGCTTGGTTACCATAACTAAATCAGGTGTGCTTGATTATGCCTTTAAAATAAATCAAATATCTTGGTTACCATAACTAAATCAGATGTGCTTGATTATATAGCACTGTTTGAATGAGCTTTCTGATACTGATCAAATACCATTATTTTTGAAGTGCAAATAACAACCTGAAGTCTTTCAATATCAGTCTGTACTGATCAAATTTGACATCATAAAAACATGGACTATGTGCTTAAAACAAGAGCAATAAAATAACAACAAATGAATAAAATTAAATTGCTTTGTGTAATTCGATCTTGTTGTGTAAAATACTGACTCTAACACTGCTCAATATAACAACTGACTTTCAACACAGGATCAAGATAGTGATACTACTGCTGACAATGACGAGACTGATGGTGATGAGGCTATGGTGATGATGAGACTGATGGTGATGATGAGGCTGATGGTGATGATGAGGCTGATGCTGATGATGAGGCTGATGGTGATGACGAGACTGATGGTGATGATGAGGTGATGGCGATGATGAGGCTGATGGTGATGGTAATGATGTGGCTGATGGTGATGATGAGGTGATGGTGATGATGAGGCTGATGGTGATGATGAGACTGATGGTGATGATGAGGCTGATGGTGATGATGAGACTGATGGTGATGATGAGGCTGATGGTGATGACGAGACTGATGGTGATGAAGAAGTGATGATGAGGCTGATGGTGATGGTAATGATGAGGCTGTTGGTGATGATGAGGCTTATGGTGATGATGAGGTGATAGTGATGATGATGGTGATGATGAGACTGTTGTTGTTGTTGTTGTTGTGGGGTTTAACGCCATTTTTCAGCACAAGATAGGCTATACATGGCGGCCAGTATTAATGGTGGAGGAAGAACCCGGGAAAACCCCGGAAAGAACCACCGACCCTCGAGAAGCTACTGGCAAGCTTTCTCACATACCCACATTGGCTGAATCTTAGACTCGAACCGCCGCAGACAGAGATGAGATGGCAGTGATCGTAACGAAGAGCACTTTAGACCACTCGGCCACTCGGGGCCCCCGATGATGAGACTGATGGTGATGATGAGGCTGATGGTGATGATGAGGCTGATGGTGATGACAAGACTGATGGTGATGATGAGGTGATGGTGATGATAAGGTGATGGTGATGGTAATGATGAGGCTGATGGTGATGATGAGGCTGATGGTGATGATGAGCTGATGGTGATGATGAGGTTGATGGTGATGATGATACTGATGGTGATGATGAGGCTGATGGTGATGATGAGACTGATGGCGATGATGAGGTAATGGTGATGATGAGGCTGATGGTGATGATGAGGCTTATGGTGATGATGAGGCTGATGGTGATGATGAGGTTGATGGTGATGATGATACTGATGGTGATGATGAGGCTGATGGTGATAATGAGACTGATGGCAATGATGAAGTAATGGTGATGATGAGGCTGATGGTGATGGTGATGATGAGGCTGATGGTGATGGTGATGATGAGGTTGATTGTGATGAGGCTGATGGTGATGATGAGGCTGATGGTGATGATGATGTGATGGTGATGATGAGGCTGATGGTGATGATGAGACTGACAGTGATGATGAGGCTGATGGTGATGATGAGGCTGATGGTGATGATGAGACTGATGGTGATGATGAGGTGATGGTGATGATGAGACTGATGGTGATGATGAGGTTGATGATGATGATGAGATTGATGGTGATGATGAGGCTGATGGTGATGACAAGACTGATGGTGATGATGCAGTGATGGTGGTGATGAGGCTGATGGTGATGGTGAGGTTGATGGTGATGAGGCTGATGGTGATGATGAGGCTGATGGTGATGATGAGAAATGGTGATGATGAGACTGATGGTGATGATGAGGTTGATGGTGATGATGAGGCTGATGGTGATGATGAGACTGATAGTGATCATCATGACGCTATTGCTAATGATAAGTGATACTTTTGTCTCCTCATTAACATGGCATACAAAATAGTTTTTTTTAAAATGCAAATGTGAAATGAGCATATTTACATACAGTGAATTATACCAATTTAGCACAATAAAATGTTAACAAATTCAATAAATTCAAAATATACTCAAATTGTTACACATACATTGCATAACCATACCAGAAACAGTGTGCTATTTTTCCAAATTTAGTTGCTTTATTAAATCTTTTGTTTTTACAAATTTATGGTCATAAATTTATGTGAGTTAATGATTGACAAAATACGCTGACTCTGCTTCCCAATATACAATGCTTAAATTTCAGAACTAATATAAATTGACTATTTTTGGAGGGACCAATTTTCATAGATATTATTACAAACCATGCATTCAAAGACCAAATAGACAGTAATGCTTTTGTGGAAATAATTAGGGGTAAAATGATTCAAAGATGCATTAACAAATCTGCCATTTCAATACACACATCGACACAAAAGTTGATGAATCAACACAAATTATACTTACCTAATGCAAGTTACTGTAAGCTTTTGTGGTCATGAACAATTATTTGCTTTATGCAATTTTAGTCTTTAAATTGTTTTACACCTGCAGGGAGAGTAGAAAGGAATCTGGTTGATATTCATCTTTGTTCCTGCACCCAGACCCCTTCTAGATATAATTTTTCTTGCAGGAGGAAATTTCATAATTTAATATTCTTTTTAACATAATACCATAATGCCATCCAAATAAAATATCAAATTAAAAAGAAATGAATTTGATAAAAGTTTTGAACAAATCTTTTTCTCAAATTATTACATTAGCTAGACATTGTTTTCTCTGTGCAAGGGGGCTTATGCAGTCACATGGGTGTGGAGCAATTGATAAAATTAATGGTCACAGATTATTCCAGGTCATCAAGACACTTGTCATGGATTTGTGCAATTGAAAACAGTGTGGTGACCAAGAAGAGTCATGTATCCAGTCAAATGGAGCTACCTGAACTGGCTGAAAAAAGGTGAATTAGAGTTATCATAGACTTGCAGGTCATCTGTTTGGAAGTATTTTGGTTTTCATGTTTTGAATAAGAATGGCACATAAACAGTTGATAAGTTCAGGTCTGTCTGTAATCTCTGTTGCACTTGACATAAGCATACTGCAAATAAAAACCAATATGCTAACACATTTGAAATGCCACCACCCTACCACTGGAAACCATGTTGATATGTGTATCAAAAGTGTAAGTTGCATATGACAATACATTTCAAAACTTGGCGTATCACCTCAAGGAATAAAAGATCCTATTTCACAAAACATGATCCTAAGTACAGATCAAAATGTAATTTTTCATCAAACCAAGGAAATACATTCAGGTAATTTAATACATTTAATGTTATAAGTGAGAAACAAGACATGATTACTTTGACAAATCTGTGCTGACATCACTGAGAACTCGCAGAATATCTTGTGGCAGACCAACACCGGTTGATTTCTTGAGGTCAGCATGCACTGTCGTCTTCTGAGCCAAATTCATGTGATTGAAGTATATGTATTTGTACTGCTGTTCTACACTAAAAAATAGAAAATGGATGTTAATTTAGGCTGGTACAGATTTTCAAGTAAAACATACATGAGCCATAAAGAAAGGATTTCAAATCTGAACAGCCATCCAATCATATACTATTTATTAGAACTAACACAGTAGTAACATAAGTATCCTTGCAGTTATATAATTACAACTCTATACTATCAATGCATTACTTGAAATAGACGTTTTCATCTGTTCTAGCTTTGCATGGCACTGTCCAACCTGTGTCACTGTCCAACCCGTGTCACTGTTCAACACAGGTCAATAAGTTATACTGGTCCAGCTACAGTTTCGCTTCAACTCGCAAGATGATGCTGCAGCTTCTTGTCCCATACACGGCCCTAATAGAGCTTGTCAAAACAATTAACTTCTACTATCGAGTACTTTCCCATGATTAGAAATATTACAATTTATACTGCAGCAGTTACTTCTTTGTTCACAGTGTGCTGATTGTTCCAGTTATCTATTGACACATATGACTGCACCACATGCAAGTCAGAAGCAGGTGCTCCAATGCTTTGATTGGAATGAATGTTAAAAACAAATGACTGTTAAAACAGTACTTCTGGTTCTACTGATGACTGAAATGTTTCTTTTTCAAAATAGTTCAAAATGCAAGCCATCAAAGAACCTACCTAAAATGACAAGATAAACAAATGCATCTCCACTCAATGACCTTCATCTACTCACTAAAACCAATGGGTCGGTGAAGCTACTGGCAAGCTTTCTCACATAACCACATTGGTGGAATCCTAGACTCAAACTGATGCAGACAGAGGTGAGATGGCAGTGATCCGTAATGGAGAGCACTTTCGACCACTCGGGGCCCTTATGTATGTATGTGTATGTATGTATATATGTATGTATGTATGTAAGTATGTATGCATATATGTATCTGCTGAGGTAACTTGGTTCTCTGCTATGTGTTGCCAATCATTGAAAAGGAGTCATTGATGAATAAAGACTAAAAGAAAAATAAAGATAATGAAATTGCAAACAGATAATACAATCTAAAAAGAATTATTTATTATTTTTGTATAAAAATAAATCTGTAATAGAATATTTTCATATCAAGAAAAGTTCATAATTTAAAGATTGTTTTTGTTGATCAGCTGTGATGTAGCCTGAAGTGGAATCCTACAATACCATAAATATTGAATTTTATTTCCCTTCAACCACAGCTCAAAGATTAATTTTAAGAACCCCTTTGAAGAAGCACTGGGTCTGACTCCCAGGTAAGGTCCAGTTGGCTGCTATGTTGCGCCCATAGGCAATACACTTTTCTCCCACAAAAGCATTAAGGTAAAATACCAATTAATAAAGGTTTGTTGTATGTCTCTAATGCACACAAATACTTAACATACTAGATGCGTTGCTGTTAATGTGATCTTAGGATAATGGAATTTAGATAAGAAACTTGAATATTTATTCCTTTATGCAGCAATATGCATATTCAACAACTTTAAACTATTATTACACATTTACTCACACTGCTTCGAATACTTCTGTGCATGCAGCCTGGCTATCCAACAAATCATAACCTGTAGATCCACAACAACAAGCAGTGCTTTTAGTGACTAATTGCTGAGATCACCAAGTAGTAAATATATTTGTCTCCATGTAATTTTATCTGAATGTGCGTCAGATCTGGTAATTCTTTAGTTGACTGTTCATGACAACTTATGCTAAAAAAACCTAATCAGCTAGAGTTACGATGCATTTCCTGGTAAATGATCACCATAAATGGACTTAACAGTGCTCATAAAATTCCTTCATCATTCACTTCATAACACTTACAATAAATAAAAAAAAATAGATTATCCATAACTAATCAATAAAACAAACTTTGAATGAAAGGATTTTTGTTGTGTGAGATTTTATGAACCCCTTAAATATGCATGCACAACCTAATGATGACCACCTTGTTTTATCACCTTATTTACATCATATGGTGTGGCTTTAAATAACTTTAAATAACCTAAAATAACTTTCTGATATCATGAATAAAGAACATTATGAAATTATTACCATGCTGTTCATGATTTATCTAAACTGGAACAGATTCTCTAATGAATTATACATGTAATAATTAGAAGAGACTCTGATGAATTATACATGTAATAATCAGAACAGATTCTCTGATGAATTATACATGTAATAATTAGAACAGATTCTCTGATGAATTATACATGTAATAATCAGAACAGATTCTCTAATGAATTATACATGTAATAATTAGAAGAGACTCTGATGAATTATACATGTAATAATTAGAACAGACTCTGATGAATTATGCATGTAATAATTAGAACAGACTCTCTGATGAATTATACAAGTAATAATTAGAACAGACCCTCTGATGAATTATATATGTAATAATTAGAACAGACTCTCTCATGAATTATACATGTAATAATTAGAACAGACTCTCTGATGAATCATACAAGTAATAATTAGAACAGACTCTCTCATGAATTATGCATGTAATAATTAGAACAGACTCTGATGAATTATACATGTAATAATTAGAACAAAATGTACATCAATGATCATAACTCTCACATATACAAACCTTTTTTAAAATGTTAAAAATGAAATGAGGTTTGAATGGTTGCATTTTCTTAAAAGGGCTTACATTTTTAGCATCCTAACCATATATGGCCATCCTAACCATATATGGCCATCAGTTATGGAGCTGCTGAATATATGACATGACAGCTTCTTGACACATAACACCCAGAGATGATATTTCATCTTTTTTTTTCACTATTTCTAAACATGCGTGGGTTGTTCAGAGATTTTTGTGTGAGATATTACTGTTTTGTGTGAGATATCACTGTTTTTATTTGTTGACTAAAGTCATGCTCTAAATCTACATAATATTTTTAACATTCATATGGATTCACTTTCCATGTCATTTGTCAATTTGCCTGTGAATGTAGAAATGTTATCTTAAAATGAAAATACAATTCCTCATGAATATTGCTGAACTATTTGTAACAATATTAAATATCTCTACATGCAAGGTTATATCTTGGTTAAATGTTTTCCAATGCAATTAGTCTATATTTAGCTCTTCATGTTAATAAAGCTATTATTGGTAAATTGATCCAATATAACTCACATGCATAATATTGCATAATGTTTCATAATACAGCATGCAGTTGGCAGTCATTCAAACATATTTTTCTGCAAGATATTTGTTCAGCTGGCATTAGGTAAATAAAAACAGGTTAATTAAAGGTGTGGATGGACATTCATACTGACAGACGGACAGATGGAAATGTACACAGATACCAAAGTGATCTTTAAGCTTCTGTCAAGACAGTCTCGACAACAGGAAAACCAAAGCAAGTAAATTTGTGTCAAAATACAAAGCATGCATCAGAGGTACCTAAACATTTCACAGCACTGCAACCTGTAAAGGATGTTTTGACATGTTTTAATGCATTTTTAATTCCTTCAAAGTAAGTTTATTTTAAAAATAATAGATCTTCCTAAATAAGAAAACTGCAAGTCATATTAACTACTGAAGAACACAGACACACAGACACATATAATATCCACATCTGTTCCTAACACATTTAATTTTCTGATAAACCTTAACAGAACTGGAATGGAACATGACACTGAATGGAGAACGTCAAATCAGACAAAACTCAAACCGAACATGGCACTCAATGGACAGATCCAAATCAGACAGGACTTGAACTGAACAGGACACTGAATGGACAGAGCCAAATCAGACAGAACTCAAATAGAACATGACACTGAATGGACAGATCCAAATCAGACAGGACTTGAACTGAACATGACACTGACTGGACAGAGCCAAAACAGACAGAACTTGAATAGAACATGACACTGAATGGAAAGAGCCAAATCAGACAGAACTCGAATTGAACATGACACTGAATGGAAAGATCCAAATCAGACAGAACTTGAACTGAACATGACACTGAATGGAAAGAGCCAAATCTGACAGAACTTGAACTGAACATGACACTGAATGGACAGAGCCAAATCAGACAGAACTTGAATGGAACATGACACTGAATGGACAGAGCCAAATCAGACAGAACTCAAACAGAACATGACACTGAATGGAAAGAGCCAAATCAGACAGAACTTGAATAAAACATGACACTGAATGGAAAGAGCCAAATCAGACAGTACTCAAATAGAACATGACACTGAATGGACAGAGGCAAATCAGACAGTACTCTAAGAGAACATGACACTGAATGGACAGAGCCAAATCAGACTACTACTTGACAGTAAAATTAAATTAGTTTGTACATTACCTGCATGTTCCATTTCAATCTGACACATTACTTATAAGTCTTAAACTTCCTTTAGAACATGATGTGAAAAATCAAGCTGTACCTGAGATAGCAGCTGTCATGGTTTTGACAAATCAGTAGAAAAGATGACATGTATTCATTTTTCCTACAGTGTTGTAAAAATCACCCTCACTTTCAGTTATATTATCCATCATCCTGGAATAGCAAGGTCATCAGTATGGAATCACTAAACACTGGCATGGCCTGTGCAGATTTATACACCTGCATGATTTATACCAGGTATATTTTGTAAGAATGTGTTTGCAAGTTTGATAACAATTTGTAATGTAGTAAATTCTTTATATTTAATTCTCATTAAACACTACAATCTCTGAGTTGTTGCCTTACATGGGTCAACTGGTTAAAATTGAAGACATTAAAACTTTGGTTGCTGTTTTGATATGATACCAAATATTCTGTGTTGCCTATTTCTTTATTAATAAAGCTGGCAACTGTCATTTTTGCTGGAAAGTGAAAAATGTAAATTAATAGTAAATTATATTTCAGTGAAAATACTTACCCAATCACTTTAAAGTCAGGGAATTATTTCTCCTTCCTCCTGAATCTAGCCCTTCAAACAGCTTGAAAAAATCTATATGTATATAAGTTAGATAGACATAGGGAAGTGAGAATAGGTAACAGAAGGAGAAAATACTGAGCATCAAAATCTCCATCTAAAACAGTCCTGGAAGGTCCACAGGACTCTTTACTTGTGCAAGGCACTATCCTGTAGACTCCTCCACTTAATAAAAAAAATTAAGAGGATGTTTTTTCCTCAGGCAAATCAATTAAAAGTTTACAGATCCTACCTGAGGCTACAGTTGTGTCACAAGTGGCATGGTCTGACGACTGTCTGTGCAAGAACCATTGGATTCAACTCGTCATGCAAATTGACAGAGGAAAGAGTGGACTGGGTGCTCCATCCAACTGATATCATTATATCTTTAATTGAAACATTACATTGAAGGGAAGGCTTGTTGAAAGAGCTTGTATTTTGTGAGCTGAAATTGGCATCAGACGTACCTGTACCTGAGAGATCAGGGTGTGCTGACTGAATGACTCCTTTCAGCTACCTCAAATCGTTTGTGGGGGGGATATGTCCTGTTTCCCTTGTATGGTTGGAAGGAAGCATTAGTGCCCTGACCGGATGGATTTTATAAGCTTCAGATAAATTCTGAGAGCATATACCAGGTCTTGTAGCATTACCTCTAAAAATACAGACTTCCTAGCTTTCAGGTTGCCAGTAGATGGCAGCCTGTTCTTAGTCTCATTAAAACAACTGAACTGAACAAAACTGTAGGTAGTCAGGATCCATAGACAAAACTGTAGGTAGTCGGGATCCATGGACAAAACTGTAGGTAGTCAGGATCCATAGACAAAACTGTAGGTAGTCAGGATCTATAGACAAAACTGTAGGTAGTCTGGATCCATAGACAAAACTGTAGGTAGTCAGGATCCATAGACAAAACTGTAGGTAGTCAGGATCCACAGACAAAACTGTAGGTAGTCAGGATCTATAGACAAAACTGTAGGTAGTCAGGATCCATAGACAAAACTGTAGGTAGCCAGGATCCACAGACAAAACTGCAGATAGTCAGGATCCATAGACAAAACTGTAGGTAGTCAGGATCCATAGACAAAACTGTAGGTAGTCAGGATCCATATTTTCAAATGAAGACAGTCCTGCCAAGAGTTGTCTGACATTATTAGGAATGTTTTCAAATGAAGACAGTCCTGCCAAGAGGTGGCTTTGAGGATTGCTTTCATTTTCAAGAGGTTGATATGAAAGGTTCTCTCTTGTTATGTTCATTTGCTACTGACCATCTCAAAGTCCAGTAGCAAGATGGCCCCCCAACCAGAGAAGCATATGTATGAGCAAACTGTGACATGTGGCTACAGGGCTTCTCTCAATGCTTGACATTCTGTTCCCCCATTGAACCAGGAAGTGTCTGATTTCTGTTGAGATCTTTATCTGCTAATCTAATGGACAAGAAAATTTAGGCCACTCAAGAAGGACATCTACAAAGGCATGTAGAGATTCATAAGACCTGCTGACAGATTGAAGAAGCTTGAATAAAAGTTTTGGAAGAAGTTTTCTCTAATGCTAAAACAATGGTATTGATGTGTTTGGGAGGAAGACAGACTAATAGTTCAAAATGGTCAAGGAACTCCATACCCCCAAAAACTGTGATACTGGGAAGGAACAAGCACTCAAATCTTCATATTTAATATCTGCCATCAACTTAAAATGAAATAGACAGAGTTGTGCAAAACCAAATTCTTTCTGTAGGCCATCACCTAGGTACTCTGACATCCTGGATGATGATGTCTTGCTGAAAAGGGTTTTGAGAGTCCAATGACTGTGTAAAAGCCCAAGGGCTGCTGTTGAGGCCAAAAAGTAGAACATAAAAGTTATCCCTGTTCCCTTGTAGGCAAAAAGCCCGTATTTTCTTGAGGCTACATGAATGGGAATGTATGCATCAGATAGGTCCATGCTTATTGCATATTCGTTGGGCTGTATGGACAAATGGGACTGTATGGACTAATGAGGCTGTATGGACTAATGGGGCTGTATGGACTAATGGGGCTGTATGGACAAATGGACAGACCTTGCTATTTCCATTTTGAACTTTTGTGGTTTTTATGAATATGTTCAGAATGCTTAAATCTATAAAGCTGGCTCAATTTCCTTTGAACTTTACTGACCAAGAACTGCCTGGAATAGAAGCCCAGGAATGCTGTTTTTCAAATGATTTCTACCACTATTTTTTCCTGTGATGTCTTCACCTCCTAATGCAATAAATGACTCTTTGGTGGCCTAAGTAGTCTGAGCATCCGTCCACCTTGTATCCTCTATTGTGTCTTTGACTCGTCATTCCATCTCTCAGGATGCTCATGAAGAAGATGAGCCAAGAGAGATTTTTGCTGCTTGCTTTCTGATTTCCTCTATATGTCCCCCAACTACAAGTGGGCACCCAAGTGGAGAAGTGAGCCATAGTTGCTGTATGGTGTGGTTTGGGTGATGTAGAATGGTATCCCTTCTTAATAGATCCAGGAGACTGTTAAGGTGATACCAAAAGTGTACTGGGCCTTCCTACTGATGACTTGGAGATGTGATGGGCTGCATCCAAGCATGATCCTTCTCAACCTTCTCATGAGGCCAAATCCAACAACGAGGAAATATACACCACATTATTTAAAAGTTTTGAAGTGGCATTGGAAACTCATCTGTCCACACTGTAACATATTTACTGTAGTGAATCTTTGTCAAGACTAGGGATTTCTGCATGACAGGGCTACTGTGCAAGCAGTACCAATACTGAGAAAAGGTGACCTTATTATTACAGTGATTTGCTCTTATACGTGACTGGCTATTTCTGCAATCTTCAAAGAGTGGGGTAAAATTTTGAAGGACAGATGTTTGTCAGCATGAAATGAAACCCTGAATTTATAATTTGTATCAAATGGGGTAGGATTATATGTTTTGAATTCAGTTTTTTCCCATGATGCACTGCTGTGCTTGTGCATGCTGAAACAGCATTACAGGTGCTGTTGGGTTGGTTGTGCAGCCGAAATTGGCTGGCTGGCTGGTCCGGGCTGCAAAGTCAACATTGCTGTTGGTACAGATAAACAATGTTTGATAACTGAACCTGTATCGTATCTACTTTATTTGAACAGCTAGATGTTTCTTTCACCAGCCAGGAATGCAAATATATTACTGTGGTCAGTTTGTTGGCTGGATGGGTTGGTCAACAGCCAGAGCATTAAATAGTTCACCATTAGAATGGTGCTGGCAAGATTGTTCAGCCAAATTATAAAATACTTCCATATGTCCGGCTTCACTGCCTATATCGTGTCCAGATGGGGAGCTAGACTTATGCCTAGTGGGTTGCCTAGATTTGTATGATGTACTTCACTTATTCGCTTCTCAACATTCTTGTTGGACCGTTCCAGTGGCCTAGTGGTTAGAGCATACACCTCAGATGTGGGAGGTCATAGGTTCGATCCCTGGCTGATTCATACCAAAGACTTACAAAAATGGTACTCACAGCTGCCTCACTTGGCATTCAGCATTAAAAGGTTAGTGTTAGGACTGGTTGGCCTGGTGTCAGCATAATGTGACTGGGTGGGACATCATGCTACATGTCTGCGGCATGATGTCCCAGTGCTAGACATCCCTATACACTGTAACACTGCAGACATCATAGCGATATGACTGAAAAAATGTTAAAGCTACGTTAAAAATCCAAATCACACACATCACACATTCTTGTTGATAAATGTCTATGGATCATATTGATCATCCTCGATTCAAGATCTCTGTTGCTTTCCATCTGCAATACGTCCTCCATACAAAGCAATTGAAAGGTGGAGGGGGAAGCATTCCCATCATCGACTAAGCTACTCAGAAGAAGGTTGTAAACTTATGTTTTGACTACTATATTTGGATTGAGCCTGTTTTCCTTGCTCTTAAGCTGTTGTTTTTTTAATTTAAGAAGATTGTTTTCTGTCCAAAAAAAAGTACACCTTACTGGGCTTGGAAAATGAGGTTTAGTGCAGGCAATGCAGGATTCATGATTGTCTTAGGTGGCACTCTACAGTTTCGTATTTTGCATAGGGTTAGGATTTTAAAGAAAAAGAATTTCCCCGGCTTTCCTCACTGGTTATACTGGATATTTAAAAAAGACCTTGTATATCTTAGGTATAATGCAAAGAACCTTTAATTCCCTTTATTTTGGTGTATGATTGATGGGTGTACTATGGGTTATAGAGTATACAGCTTGGCCTTACTTCACATGTGCACCTTTCAAAAAAGTGCTAGCTCTACTTGGTCATTTTCACTTCCTGAACTTCAGAGGTAAACTGTATAAAAAAGAGCCGATAACTTTTTTTACATTTTATATATTTGGTAATTCATTCATTGCACTTTCAGAAGCTGGTATTGTCTAGTCTGGGAAAATTCATTTTCCCTATTTTAATAGCTGCTATGTATAGTGTACTTTAAACTAATTCAGGCAAATTTTTTAACATAAGGGAGCAGTCATTTTAGTTAGCAGTGCGCTTAAATCATGTAAAATTTCCAAAGGTACAATATCCAAAAGAAATATCATCCACATTACATTAATGTAGCATAGAGGTATGCCAACATTCTCTCCATTGTGCATGTTTTAAATGTGAACTACTTCACCTTACATACGTCACTCTCTCAAAAGTACATATTATCTGGTGAGCGCCCCCTTATTGCCTGCAATTAATAGCCATGTTGTCACAGACTATCAGAAAATATAAAATCACAACAGGTGTAAATACTCCAAGAGACAATGGTTAATGTATATTAAAATATAATTTGTTTGACATCCTAAATCAAAAACATTGAAGCAGAAACACAGCTACTGATCGAATTAACAAGGACTAAATGAAAAATAAATAACATACTGATAATATTATAAATATATAAACATATCAGGATAAGGTGATAATATGCAAATAGATGAACCTATGAATAAGAACAGCTGTTTTGCAGTACTACATAGCTGATATATGACATCACCAAAGCAAGCACATCATATGAAGAATTTTGCAGTGTCTGTAAGGGGAGGTAATCAGTAAAAGATTACTTCCCTTAGTTCTTATAACGTACAGAGAGAGAGACTTGTTAATGGGCTTGGCTGGACTCAGTAAGTAGCAGAAGTAATTCACTAACATCAAAGTGATTCAGTAATGTAACTGTTGGAGAAATACAATGTCCACCTTGTTGCTATGGATAGGAAATGACTGACTGACAAACTATCCAAAATACAACCTTGGTAGATTAAGCTCTAAGAAACATTCAACCTTCTACAAAGTGTGATCAAAACTGACCTACATGTATTGGAGAAGATGTCAATAATACATCTAAACTTGGTTGTTAAGGAAGCAATACAGTTGTTAAGGAAGCCACCAAAAGCACAACTTCAATATGTATGTCCTAAGAAACAATTTCAAAAAGCTTTATAACAACTGGCTGAGCAGTTGTAAAGATGTTAAAAATGTAAATGTTGATAGCTGTCTAATGTCTGAGAGACAACCTACAGCCAGATGAGTGACAACATGTCTGCTGTTATATTTATCTATAATGTGTTGTTACATCTGGTGCAGGACTGTATATTGCATATGAGGTTTAAAAAGGTGCTAACAAGTTTTATATTCAATCTTAACAATAAACATGTTTACAGGTTAAGGTAAATTCACACTGGATGACTGAGTCAGGTAGGTTCTGTTGTGACATCAGGTATTGTGGAATATATTATATGGGAGGTCATAGATCAAGTAGGAGATTATTGCAATGTATGGGTGTATCTAATCAGAGTGGTGGACAATTAATTCATTCCTATCTTATTGATTTTAAATCAGACTGGAGATTACTTAATGTTGTGTTTAGATGTAATTTGACTGGACACATTTGTTTGGATTATTCATTAGAATTACAGACTACTCATAACCTTGGACAAAAATATTATGCTGGGATTATTATGAATTCATTCAAATGATTTTTGGACAATGCCTTTGTCAAGACTATTGGTAACTTAATACATTCAAGGACACTGATACATGGTACATAAGCACATCTGAGGACCTGGAATTCATTTGGAATATTATTCATCTGGACTTGTGACAGAAACGTTTAGGATTATTTTGGACTTAATTCATTAAACTGTAAGTTCCTCTTAAATTTTCATATTATAACTTACAGAATTAAAGTAATGGTTAAATTTTACACAACTTGTTGGTTCTGCTTCCTTATGTTACTTAAAGTGCATAGACGTCAAAACAAAAACATGGGGCTTGTCCGAGATACAAATTTCTGGAAAATATTTTAGAGAAATTAAAATTTGAAAGTTAAGTTCACTTTGCTTTGGAATTTTCATAGTTCCTGGTATTTTGATTTCGAAACGTGAAACTAAAGTGCCTTCAAAACATCATCTAGTATGGAAAGATTTGTTTCTAATCCAACCCAGGAATGTTTGGTGTCTTTATAAAAGGATGAGCTGCTGGAGCTTGCCAACCCCTATTCTATTTTGGAAGTAAAAGCATCTTTGTTAAAACAGGAAGAAAAAGAATATTTTGATACCATATTTGGTGTAAAAGAATAATTTTGATGCAAATGCTTTGGGTTTAATTAGTGAGTCTCTATATTTGGCTCTGAAATGAAGTTAAAAGAATTGGAGTTTTAAAAAAATTAAATAGAATTAAAAGAAATTCAAGTTCAAAAAGAAATCCTGGAACTGAAAGTTCAGAAAGAGTAAATGCAAAGAGCGAAGGATCAAAAGCAAATGCAAATGCAAAAATAAAAGGAGACAAATACGCAAATACAAGTTCAAAAAGAGGAAAGATAAAAATGAGAAAAGAAATGCAGAAAGGGAAATGCAAATGGAAAGATAAAAGAAGAAAGGGAAATGCAAACACTAAGATAAAAAGAAGAAAAAGAATTGCAAAAGCAAAGATGAAAAGAAGGGAAATGCAAATGCAAAGACAAAAGGAAGAAAGGGAAATGCAAATGCAAAGACAAAAGGAAAGAGAAATGCAAATGCAAAGGTAAAATGAAGAAAGGGAAATGCAAATGCAAAGACAAAAGAAAGGGAATTGCAAATGCAAATATAAAAAGGAAGGGAAATGTAAATGCAAAGATAAAAGAAGAAAGGGAAATGCAAACACAACGATAAAAAGAAGAAAAGGAATTGCAAAAGCAAAGATGAAAATAAGGGAAATACAAATGCAAAGACAAAAGGAAGAAAGGGAAATGCAAATGCAAAGATAAAAAGAAGGAAGGGAAATGCAATTTAAATTTAAAGAATTAGAACTGGCAAGCAGAAACAACTCCCACCCAAGTTCAGGTTTTGTTGTACTAAAGATATTAGGTTAGAAAGAGCAGTAGACCAATAGCTGAAAATTTACATTGACTAAGAGAGCACAGGACTTTGTTATTATAAGGTATACATGTTGGCAAAAGCTCATAAGTCTATACTTCACTGTCAGTAGAACAAAGTGTTAATTATGATGTAGTTAAGGAATGTGTCTTTAAGGGATATCAGATAGTACTTGAGGCATATCAACAGAGGTTTCAGAATGGTAAAAATGACACTGGACAAATCCATGCTGAATTTGCAAGGGAAAAAGAATAGCTATTTGAGCAAAGTGGAACTTTGTTAATGTTCCTATCCATCATGTAAATTTGTCTTCCGACTTAGTCTCATGGCCCGTAACTGTCAGAGCAGTGACTTCTTTGCCCATTTATTTAAAATCTCTCTTTTTATTTATAAGGGGAGTTGTTATGCATATCAATATTGTCTTTACTTTTGGTGCATGCCTGTAGATTGCAAATGAGCTATAAATAGGTGTTGACAGGTTTTAAAATCAAGCTTAACAATAAACCTATTTACAAGTTTAGGGTAATTTCCCACTGGATGATGGGTTCCACTGTGATGTGAGGTATTGTGAAATATGTCATACAGGAAGTATGGCAACAGATTGAGTAGCCATAGAACCATAAGGGTGTATATAGGGCAAAGAGGTAGACAAATAATTAATTCCTATTTCCTACGTTCCTGTTTTAAAATCAGTCTGCAGATGTAATTAATCTTGCATGTAGATATAATTTGAGGACTTATTTGGTTGGATACTTCATTGGAATTACAAAGTACTCAATGGTTCTGAACTAAAATATTATTCTGTGATTATTAAGGATTAATTTAAACAAGCTTTGGACAATGCCATTGTGATACATCAAGACTGTTGGCAATTCAACACATTCAAGGAAACTGGTACATCAGGACAAGGAATTCATTCGGGACACTATTCATTTAGACATGTGATACAACATTTGAAGATTATTTTGGATTTAATTCTCTAAACTTCAAGTTCCTCTCACATTTTCATTTTATAACTTGAAAAACTGCATTATTTGTTAAGCTTTTCACAAATTGTTAGTTTTGCTTCTTTCTGTTACTTAGTTAACACCAAAGAGCCATAACACTGCTCTTTCACTAATTTGTTGTCATATGGTTTCTAACATCATGTCATATGGTTGTGAACCTTCTATCATTTTGGTTAATATTCTGTCATATTCCTGTTAACTTTTTCTCATATAGTTAACATTCTGTCATATGGTTATTCTGTACATACTGAGTGTGTAAATGTATGATAATTTCACCAACCTGGTTTTGCTCTTTTAGAATACTGAGTGTGTAATGCATAATTTCACCAACCTGTTTTGTGATCTTTTAGAATAATGAGTGTGTAATGAATGATAATTTCACCAACCTGTTTTGTGGTCTTTTAGAACAATGAGCGTGTAATGAACGATAATTTCACCAACCTGTTTTGTGCTCTTTTAGAATAATGAGTGTGTAATGAATGATAATTTCACCAACCTGTTTTGTGGTCTTTTAGAATAATGAGCGTGTAATGAATGATAATTTCACCAACCTGTTTTGTGCTCTTTTAGAATAATGAGTGTGTAATGAATGATAATTTCACCAACCTGTTTTGTGCTCCTTTAGAATAATGAGCGTGTAACGAATGATAATTTCACCAACCTGTTTTGTGCTCTTTTAGAATAATGAGCGTGTAATGAACGATAATTTCACCAACCTGTTTTAAGGTCTTTTAGAATACTGAGTGTGTAATGCATCATAATTTCACCAACCTGTTTTGTGGTCTTTTAGAATAATGAGTGTGTAATTGCATGATAATTTCACCAACCTGTTTTGTGGTCTTTTAGAACACTGAGTGTGTAATGAATGATAATTTCACCAACCTGTTTTGTAGTCTTTTAGAACACTGTGTAATGAATGATAATTTCACCAACCTTTTTGTGGTCTTTTAGAACAATGAGTGTGTAATGCATCATAATTTCACCAACCTGTTTTGTGGTCTTTTAGAACACTGAGTGTGTAATGAATGATAATTTCACCAACCTGTTTTGTAGTCTTTTAGAACACTGAGTGTGTAATGAATGATAATTTCACCAACCTGTTTTGTGGTCTTTTAGAACACTGAGTGTGAAATGAATGATAATTTCACCAACCTGTTTTGTGGTCTTTTAGAATAATGAGCATGTAACGAATGATAATTTCACCAACCTGTTTTGTGGTCTTTTAGAATAATGAGCGTGTAATGAACGATAATTTCACCAACCTGTTTTGTGCTCTTTTAGAACACTGAGTGTGTAATGCATCATAATTTCACCAACCTGTTTTGCGCTCTTTTAGAATATTTTGGGTGTAATGCATCATTTCACCAACCTGTTTTGTGGTCTTTTAGAATACTGCTCTCCTACTTCTGAAGCTAAAGCTGAAAGTTTTGGTCCCAGAAAGGCATCCAGTTTCTTGCAAAGTTCAAAGTTCAATGTAATACTTGCTGAAACCAATATACAGGAATGATGTATTACTGATTCATATCATAAACCATCCATTCAAGTAAGCAGTAAATTTAAAAGTTCTTAATATTTGTATGAAATTATACAAATTTTACATCTTTTAAATAGTTAAAATAGTTTTGTAGGGTAAAATACCAATGATGTGCAATGTAAACTAGACCAAGATAATATGACCTATCATGCAGAAATAAAAATGAATTTCAATGTCAGTGACCTTGACCTAGTACATAGCAATGCCTCTACCCATGGGTAAGATGTGAGGTTGAGAAAAAATGAACACAGCAAACTTAAGTTATATTATCAAAACCAATTTTTTCTAGTAAAATATTTGTTTTGATAATACTTACTAAACCTAATACCTTAGGAGAACTACTGCTGGTGCAAATCCAGGCTTAAACTCTTTAGCTAATAAACTAAACATTACCTGCCCACCTAGGTCCTCCAGATTGAACTGAGCCTTTTAGGATGAAAGATCTCTGATAAAAATGAAGAAGTGTACTCAGATCTCCATGCCACAACATAGATAATTACAGTTAAAGAACTGTTTCTGTCATAAGCAATGTTTGTGGCAACTGTCTTAACTTCATGAGCAGATATGCTAAGCAATTTCACTGGAATGGGTTTAGTCTGATATGTGGAACAGATGTCCCAATTTATTCATGAGAAAAGTGTTTGTGTTGATATCTTGTCCAATTCCTTTTTTGAAGGCAAAATGATGTGTGATCTCCCTGGAAGCCAATGCTCTTCCTGAATACTATTTCAGAGATTGCACTGGGTCCTGAACATGACCTTGAGATGAGGTGTCCAGGAATTATTATCAATATCTGATTACCCATGAATGGCAGCCTGTTCTTGGCAACGAAAGCTGGGGGCTTCATGAATGGTACGGATCCAACTTGTCAAAACTGCATGTAGATCGGTCCCCAAAAGGAAATATATTAACTGATTTTGCCTGCTGATCGCCAAAGCAGTGAGGATGGATTTAAATGAGAGCTGAGATAATTTAGTCCTTGAGAGCAGTTCAAATTGCATGTTCAGTACTACTCATGATAAATTGTCATTGGCCAGGTGAAATCTAAAATGAACAGATGATTGGATAGGTATTTGGTTTGTCCAACATCATCTCTTCCATGATAACACAGTGTGTCAGTGATCATAGAATCGTAGGTCAAATTGTGATTGGTGCTAACAGTTTCTAATAGAAGACCCATAAGAAGTTAGCGACTAAGGTGTGGATGCCTAAATTGATGAAAAGTGCTCTTGTGTGCTCCAATGAGATTATACTCCATTGCCATCTCACTTGAGGGATTCTCCACCATAAGTTATGAGAACTGTTTGTTCTTAAGACATATTTAATTAGATCCAGACATGCAGGTCAGTAATTCTGGGTTGGGAAGAACACTCGCTGTCGTGGTTGCTTAACACAGATGAGGTAATCCCTGGCAATCCTGTTGTGAGACTGATGAGGCTGGTCCAAGATTTCCCATTTGTGTGGAGTAATCACGATTAAGAGACACTCAAATTCTTTTGATTCCTGTATCACCTTTACAACCTGCGGTCTTGGAGAAGTGTACTCATTTGGCCATCTCTAGAAAGAGCATAACACTGAAGTGATACCTGTAGCAACTTCATGTATTAGATGGACACTACTGAGTAAACCATATACTGGAAACTTACCTGTACTTTTCTGACGTGGCAGAAGTCATACAGAAAAATAAATGATTTTTTATATTACAAACAAAACCCTGCATAAAAAATGAACTAAGGGTCATTATTGATACTTACAAAGTAGATGCTACAATATCCATTATGAGACAATGTTAGGATGTTCTGTAAAATCAGTAAAGCATCCCTATATGACTAGATGCTAAGACATGATATGAAATTTAACTATAGATATCCAGACTCAGCAGAAATTATACAACAATAGTAAAGGAGTTTTCTATTTCATGCACCAGACATGCACTTTGTATATGGTGATAGCAATGTAACCGGTTGTCATCATTACCCATACATACAAGTACATATCAACAGTACCTAAGTGTGTGACGATGGAAAAGTCATAGCATAGAAAGTTATGAAATTTTGTCGTCAGTGATATGAAGAACAGAAAATTTGGAAATCCATAGTATACTTCCCTTCAACGATGAAACTCCTACAACTCAACTCAATTAGGATTGAAAACTTCCAAACTGTTTGTATGGATTTTGTGGGGCCTCACTGTCTGTAGAGATCATGTTACTCGGCACAAGCAGAAATAGTTCATTCCAACTAGCACATAGGTGGGCAGATAACATTTGGCTTTTAGCCTAAAAATGTTTTTGCCTGGGAGGGCTGGATTGGCGAGGTAGTAGTTCTTCTAATGATTGACTATAATATCTGAAGAAGAAACCACCTTGCTTTTTATGGATTTATGGGCATGACTTTGTTACATTATCAAGCGGGGCCCCGAGTGGCCGAGTGGTCTAAAGTGCTCTTCGTTATGGATCACTGCCATCTCACCTCTGTCTGCATGGGTTCGAGTTTCGTATTCAGCCAATGTGGGTATGTGAGAAAGCTTGCCAGTAGCTTTTCGTGGGTCGCTGGTTCTTTCCGGGGTTTTCCTGGGTTCTTCCTCCACCATTAATACTGGCCGCCATGTATAGCCTATCATGTGCTGAAAAATGGCATTAAACCCTATAACAACAACAACAACAACATTATCAAGCTATACCTTTGGTCCATGGTATAAGACATAAAACAGGTGAATAAAGTAATTCTGACTACATACAACTGTGCAGGAGACAAATAGTGGCATTCAGAGCTCTACAGACAAGGAGTACTGACTACTTACAACTTTCACTTTAATCCAACTAAGTAAGTATTGAGTTCTGTAGACATCAAGTGCTGACTACTTACAACTGAGTAGGAGAGAGACAGGAGTACTGAGTTCTGCAAACATCAAGTACTGACTACTTACAACTGAGTAGAAGAGAGACAGGAGTACTGAGTTCTGCAGACATCAAGTTCTGACTACTTACAACAGAGTAGGAGAGAGGAGTATAGAGTTATGTAGACATTAAGTACTGACTACTTATAACTGAGTAGGAGACATACAGTAGCATTCAGAGCTCTGTAGACATCAAGTACTGACTACTTACAACTGAGTAGGAGACAGACAGGAGTACTGAGTTCTGTAGACATCAAGTTCTGACTACTTACAACTGAGTAGGAGACAGACAGTAGCATTCAGAGCTCTGTAGACATCAAGTACTGACTACTTACAACTGAGTATGAGAGAGACAGGAGTATAGAGCTCTGTAGACATCAAGTACTGACTACTTACAACTGAGTAGGACAGAGACAGGAGTATAGAGCTCTGTAGACATCAAGTACTGACTACTTACAACTGAGTAGGACAGAGACAGGAGTATAGAGCTCTGTAGACATCAAGTACTGACTACTTACAACTGAGTAGGAGATATACAGTAACATTCAGAGCTCTGTAGACATCAAGTACTGACTACTTACAACTGAGTAGGAGAGAGACAGGAGCACTGAGTTCTGTGAACATTAAGTACTGACTACTTACAACTGAGTAGGAGAGAGACAGGAGTATTGAGTTCTGTGAACATCAAGTACTGACTACTTACAACTGAGTAGGAGAGAGACAGGAGTATTGAGTTCTGTGGACATCAAGTTCTGACTACTTACAACTGAGTAGGAGAGAGACAGGAGTATTGAGTTCTGTGGACATCAAGTTCTGACTACTTACAACTGAGTAGGGGACATACAGTAGTATTCAGAGTTCTGTAGACATCAGGTACTGACTACTTACAACTGAGTAGGAGAGAGACAGGAGTACTGAGTTATGCAGACATCAAGTACTGACTACTTAAACTGAGTAGGAGAGAGACAGGAGTATTGAGTTCTGTGAACATCAAGTACTGACTACTTACAACTGAGTAGGAGAGAGACAGGAGTATAGAGCTCTGTAGACATCAAGTACTGACTACTTACAACTGAGTAGGAGACAGACAGTAGCATTCAGAGCTCTGTAGACATCAAGTACTGACTGCTTACAACTGAGTAGGAGACAGACAGGAGTATAGAGTTATGCAGACATCAAGTACTGACTACTTACAACTGAGTAGGAGACAGACAGTAGCATTCAGAGCTCTGTAGACATCAAGTACTGACTACTTACAACTGAGTAGGAGACAGACAGTAGCATTCAGAGCTCTGTAGACATCAAGTACTGACTACTTACAACTGAGTAGGAGACAGACAGTAGCATTCAGAGCTCTGTAGACATCAAGTACTGACTACTTACAACTGAGTAGGAGACAGACAGTAGCATTCAGAGCTCTGTAGACATCAAGTACTGACTACTTACAACTGAGTAGGAGACAGACAGTAGCATTCAGAGCTCTGTAGACATCAAGTACTGACTACTTACAACTGAGTAGGAGACAGACAGTAGCATTCAGAGCTCTGTAGACATCAAGTACTGACTACTTACAACTGAGTAGGGGACATACAGTAGTATTCAGAGTTCTGTAAACATCAGGTACTGACTACTTACAACTGAGTAGGAGAGAGACAGGAGTACTGAGTTATGCAGACATCAAGTATTGACTACTTAAACTGAGTAGGAGAGAGACAGGAGTATTGAGTTCTGTGGACATCAAGTTCTGACTACTTACAACTGAGTAGGAGAGAGACAGGAGTATTGAGTTCTGTGGACATCAAGTTCTGACTACTTACAACTGAGTAGGAGAAAGACAGGAGTATTGAGTTCTGTGGACATCAAGTTCTGACTACTTACAACTGAGTAGGGGACATACAGTAGTATTCAGAGTTCTGTAGACATCAGGTACTGACTACTTACAACTGAGTAGGAGAGAGACAGGAGTACTGAGTTATGCAGACATCAAGTACTGACTACTTAAACTGAGTAGGAGAGAGACAGGAGTATAGAGTTATGCAGACATCAAGTACTGACTACTAACAACTGAGTAGGAGACAGACAGTAGCATTCAGAGCTCTGTAGACATCAAGTACTGACTACTTACAACTGAGTAGGAGACAGACAGTAGCATTCAGAGCTCTGTAGACATCAAGTACTGACTACTTACAACTGAGTAGGAGACAGACAGTAGCATTCAGAGCTCTGTAGACATCAAGTACTGACTACTTACAACTGAGTAGGAGAGAGACAGGAGTATAGAGTTATGCAGACATCAAGTACTGACTACTTACAACTGAGTAGGAGACAGACAGTAGCATTCAGAGCTCTGTAGACATCAAGTACTGACTACTTACAACTGAGTAGGAGACAGACAGTAGCATTCAGAGCTCTGTAGACATCAAGTACTGACTACTTACAACTGAGTAGGAGACAGACAGTAGCATTCAGAGCTCTGTAGACCAGGAGGTGACAGTCCTCATTATCAACTTCTGTATTGATGTAAACCCTTGGAATCTTGCCTAAATTAGTCTCATCCTTCATGCTGGGTGGTCCAGTGATAAATCTAAAATGAGTTGAAATAAATTATCATTTTATTATTACCCATTGAGAAATCCAATGGAAAAAAATAGAAATAAATTATCATTATTAGGTTTGTCCAGTTATAAAACTAATGGATAAATGGGTTGAAAAAATTATCATTTTTTAGGTTTGTCTGATGATAAGTCCAATGGAAAAAAGGTATAAATAAATTATTATATTTTGGTTTGTCCAATGGAAAAAATAGGTAGAAATAAATTATTATATTTTGAAAAGTCCAATGAAAAAATAGGTAGAAATAAATTATTATGTTTTGGTAAGTCCAATGGACAAAATAGGTAGAAATAAATTATTACATTTTGGTAAGTCCAATGGAAAAAATAGGTAGAAATAAATTATTACATTTTGGTAAGTCCAATGGAAAAAATAGGTAGAAATAAATTATTATATTTTGGTAAGTCCAATGGAAAAATAGGTAGAAATAAATTATTATAATTTGGTAAGTCCAATGAAAAAATAGGTAGAAATAAATTATTATATTTTGGTAAGTCCAATGGAAAAATAGGTAGAAATAAATTATTATAATTTGGTAAGTCCAATGAAAAAATAGGTCGAAATAAATTATTATATTTTGGTAAGTCCAATGGAAAAATAGGTAGAAATAAATTATTATATTTTGATAAGTCCAATGAAAAAATAGGTAGAAATTAATTATTATATTTTGGTAAGTCCAATGGAAAAATATGTAGAAATAAATTATTATATTTTGATAAGTCCAATGAAAAAAATCGGTAGAAATAAATTATTATATTTTGGTTTGTCAATTACATCTTGATATCATAATATTGTGTTCTGGAGAAAACCTTATGTCAATATGACTTCGATTAAAAAGAAGCAACAATAGCAACATTTTCAAAATGGTTTTCTCTTTCTCGGCTGTATATTTTTTCAACCAAGGATATAGTACACTCATCTATAACCATAATGATATGCAGGACTGATTTTACATCCCTAAATCTTGTCTTTGTATGACTGATTATACATCCATAAATCTTGTCTTTGGATGACTGATTTTACATCCCTAAATCTTGTCTTTGTATGACTGACTTTACATCCCTAAATCTTGTCTCTGTATGACTGATTTTACATCCATAAATCTTGTCTTTGTATGACTGATTTTACGTCTGTAAATCTTGTCTTTGTATGACTGATTTTACATCCATAAATCTTGTCTTTGTATGGCTGATTTTACATCCCTAAATCTTGTCTTTGCATGGCTGATTTTACATCCCTAAATCTTGTCTTTGTATGGCTGATTTTACATCCCTAAATCTTGTCTTTGTATGGCTGATTTTACATCCCTAAATCTTGTCTCTGTATGACTGATTTTACATCCATAAATCTTGTCTTTGTATGACTGATTTTACATCCCTAAATCTTGTCTTTGTATGACTGATTTTACAGCCATAAATCTTGTCTTGTATGACTGATTTTACATCCATAAATCTTGTCTTTGTATGACTGATTTTACATCTGTAAATCTTGTCTTTGTATGACTGATTTTACATCCATAAATCTTGTCTTTGTATGACTGATTTTACATCTGTAAATCTTGTCTTTGTATAACTGATTTTACATCCATAAATCTTGTCTTTGTATGACTGATTTTACACCTGTAAATCTTGTCTTTGTATCACTGATTTTACATCCATAAATCTTGTCTTTGTATCACTGATTTTACATCCGTAAATCTTGGTTTTGTCTTCATTCTGAATGAAAATTAATGGAAAATTTGGCCACACAATTTGGTTTTTTTTGCAGACATGCACAATTTGCATTTTAGAATATTCAGTCATTCTCATCATCATTAATAAGTGAGATGCTAACTGTAATGACAGAAAATCTCATTGCTAATGTAACTGTAATGACAGAAAATCTCATTGCTAATGTAACTGCATTAATGTGAGAAAAATGTCATACTTTCCAAAATGAATACCACTACTTCCTGGCACAGATATGGTCCTTGCTGGAGAGGGCTGTGATCCACCTGCCTGCAACTCCTGTTCTGAGTAGGAGGGGAACAGACTGGTTGTCAGGTATCTGTACATTATCCTCATGTCATCTTGTTCTAAACCACTCCTGAAATCAACATACAATGCTTTAATGACTTTAATTTGATTTTTATCTGAGAAAACTGCATGTAGTTTACTTTGATTAGTAATCTGGTTCTCATGGCCAATCAAATTAGAAGTATGTTGAATTTAGATGTATGGACTATGTTGTCTGAAATAAAGCATTCTTATATTATCGAAATGATTAAAATATTTGTAGTCAAGATCCATAATGGCAGAAATCATTCCATGTTTATTGGAAATGTTTTGCTAGGTCTTTGTTAAGTTTGCATTTTTATGGAAACAAGGACTGAATAATTCAGGGAACCTATAGACTGGTCCATAGGATTATTTATCTTCTCAAGGACTCAAGACTGGTCCATAGGATTCATTACATTCTCAAAATCTCTTAGACTGGTCCACAGGATTAAATTTTATCTTTTTTAAGCACTCTAGATTGGTCAATATATATATACAGTGCGACCCCACTATGACACAGTAGTTGGGGTCTACAGAATCTGAATGTGTTATAGACCAAACTGTGTTAGCTGAAGAAAAATGATACATTTACCTAAATATGGTGGGATGGGTGGGTGTGTAATAAAAGCGGGAACAAAAATATGTGCTTTTGATCAAATGAAGACAAACTAGTCTGAAAAACACTTGTATATTGACAACTTACTTTTGTGTAGTACAATCCATAATCTGTTAAGTTTATATATTATATCCATGAATTAGAGTATAGATCACATGTTATAAACTTCATATATAACTCACATCCCATTGAAATCACAAATAATGTGTACTTATAAAACAATGTTAAATTTGTTTTCATCTACATCACCCAGCTATAGCTGTTTACATGCTACATGTACGTGTACTTAAAGTGGCCTAGATTTTTGTCAGTTGGAGACACTATCATCTTGCCGAGGCTACCCAGGGGGATGAGGCTATTGATAGGGAAATGAAAACTGGAACAAATTAAAAAGTTTAACAAACATCTTTGCAAGACACCCCATCTTCAGTTAACTTGATGGCCATATATCTATGGCTTGAATAGATTGGAAATATATTTATGTTTTATGCCACCATTGGTAGCGACCATAAGCACAATTTTTTGCCTTGCAAAAATGAATCTTTCATTTAAAAATAAATGTGCTCCAGTCACTTTCGAAAATGCAACATTCTATCAGATTCCATTGCTTTTATTTAATTTGGTGTTGACATCCTTCTTCAATGAAAGGTTATTTGTTTTTGTTGAAGACTGTAGTTGGCTTCCTTTGATGAAGGGTGCATGTGTTAGTGAAGTTACCGATAAAGGACACCTTTGGAGGACCGAACAGATGTCTGTTTCTTATTGCGGCGGCAACATCAAATACTTGTAGAACACTGATTGAGACTGAATTTTTTTTCTCATTTGCTTAGTATTTATATGGAACAAGCAGTTCTTCAAAAGTGATCAATTTCCTTTGAAGTTTTCGCAAAGCTATTTTTTCTGGGTATATTTTAAAAACCAAAGAAATTAGCCATCATTTGGTCAATCTTTGAAGATGTTTTCCTGCCTTCAAAAGTTGGTCGATTGTATCTAGTCCCAGGAGGATAAGGAGACCAACAAGTAGATCTCAGTTTACCTTCTTTTTTTTTCTTCACATTTCTGGTGGTGGAGTGATGCTGCCTTCCATGCATGCATCAGAAATATTATTTTAAAAAGGGGACAACATACAATGAATACGCAGGTGTTCTGTTCTGTTCTGACATAACTGCTCCGGTGGCCTAGTGGTTAAAGCATCCACCTCGGATGCAGGAGGCCGCGGGTTTGATTCCCGGCCGAGTAACACCAAAAACTTACAAAAATGGTACTAACACTTAAACAGCTGCCTCGCTTGGCACTCAGCATTAAGAGGTTAGTGTTAGGACTGGTCAGCCTGGTGTCAGGATAATGTGATTGGGTGGGACATCATGCTACATGTCAAAGGTATGATGCCCCAGTGCTAGATATCACAATAAGCTGTCACATTGCAGACATCGTATCAATATGACTGAAAAATTGTTAAAGCTACGTTAAAAATATAAATCACACACACACACACTGTTCTGACAGGGATTACTAGAGTGTTCTGAGAGATTTAATTCTATGAGTGAAAAGAAGAGGAATTTTACTTACCATCCACAGAGGTCAGTCAAAATATATTAATTACTAGCGAGCGGCCAATAATCCAACACTGTTTCTTCTGAAAGAGCTATTATGAGATAGTGCCATGTCTGCTACTAGAAATGTTAAAAATGCCAAGATCTCAGAGCATACGTACTCAGGCCAGATGTCAGAATAAGCGGATTATGATATAAAAATGCACTGTTAACATTGCTTGTCAATATCAACAAATAATTTGTTTATCTAACAATAGATAAATTCTGGTGCATTTTGTATCAATTTTGCAGCTTCCTTTCCTGATGCCTCTGAATTTTGTCACTCAAAACCCAAGGTTGTATATACAAGTTTGAACAGTCAATAATTTTGGTTAAAAAAATTGCCAGATGGCATAATTTGTTGCCTGTAAGGAATATAAATCATAATTTGCGACACTGGCAAAGCCCAGCATGATCGCTGAATACACTTATTACACGGGTTTTTTTTTTTGTACTTTTAAGATCATTTTTTTTCGAGTACGAGAAAAATACATGTATATGAAATTGCAGGAGCCATGCCACAATTATCTTATATTAGAATTCAGACATGACCTCTTCCCCAAATATAATAAACAACTTTTTACATGTTTTGAACTTTTTAGGGGAAAAAAATTCATGTATGAGAAAAGTACATGTATATGAAATTTCAGGAGCCACACCACAACCATATTATATCCAAATTCATGTCATAATTGAGCAAGCCATAATAGGGTCACACTGTATATATTTATATTTCTTTTTCCAAGCAACATATGCTGGTTATTACACTGACGTTGTCTTAGTTCTGGTAAGGACTGAAGGCATGGTTGCAACATGTCACTAAAGATACATTTGTTGCACTCTCATCTTGATTTTTTTTACACCAAAATGCAGAGCACTGAACACCGAGCACAGTGAGGAATTTCACCAGGACATTGCAACAATGGAGAAACGTTACCAGGGTAAATGGAACCCATCAGTGCTTGCAGACTATCGTTGGACAGTGTCAAGAGATGCTCCATTTAATAAATACAAAAGATAAGCCAAGAAGCACCAAGTAGACACTGAATAAGGACTAAACTATGTACTTATATATGCATAATAGATTTTTGCCTTTTGTTTCATGATATGTTTTATTTATATAACCCTTTTGCTGCTTTTTGTTGTTGTTGTTGTGGGGTTTAACGCCATTTTTCAGCACACGATAGGCTATACATGGCGGCCAGTATTAATGGTGGAGGAAGAACCCGGGAAAACCCCAGAAAGAACCACCGACCCTCGAGAAGCTACTGGCAAGCTTTCTCACATACCCACATTGGCTGAATCTTAGACTCGAACCGCCACAGACAGAGGTGAGATGGCAGTGATCCGTAACGAAGAGCGCTTTAGACCACTCGGCCACTCGGGGCCCCTTGCTGCTTTTTAAAGTGTGATATAAACAGGACAGTTGAAATATTATCATGCATAGCAACCATAAGCATATGAAAAGAACTAGGTTTACAATTTATAATTAAAACTCTACTATCTACACAATATACATAGATGTAAAAACTAAAATCTTAAATATCTTGGAAACAGTAGCCAATCAGTTGTTTTAATTGTCATATTTGAATTCAGCACATTAAAATCCATAATAAATAGCACATTTTATCTCAGAAGCTGACGACTTCTAAAACAATATTGACAAGTGTAACGATTCATTCACTAGTCTATATAAATTTATTTGCTGACACAGGGTGGGTAGCAATTATGCCGAAACGTATAAAGCAAACATTCAAGTACAAATACAACCAAGAATTACAAGAGACAATACAAATTTCACACAATTCATTCCTGATGCAAATATCATCAGTTCTATAGTTAAAAATTATCTTCAGTTCTTATCAGAGGCATCATGAAAGGAATCTGTAAAACTGATACAAATACTTTGGGTTGTTCCAGTAGCCTGGGAGGTGTTTCAGAAACATAAGTGTTTTGCATTTTTGAAAGGTCAATGTTTGTATATTCAAGGCTTGAAGATACTGTAATGCCAAAGGTAGGTATGACATTTGTTTTTTATATATAATGTTTTGTATTTGAGTTGATATACAGTCATAAAAGCAGGGTTCAACAGGTTGGATCTTAATTTGAGGGCATATTTTATAGATAATGTTTAGTATTTGAGTTGGTATACAGTCATAAAAGCAGGGTTCAAAGGGTTGGATCTTAATTTGAGGGCATATTTTATAGATAATGTTTTGTATTTGAGTTGGTATACAGTCATAAAAGCAGGGTTCAACGGGTTGGATCTTAATTTGAGGGCATATTTTATAGATAATGTTTTGTATTTGAGTTGGTATACAGTCATAAAAGCAGGGTTCAACGGGTTGGATCTTAATTTGAGGGCATATTTTATAGATAATGTTTAGTATTTGAGTTGGTATACAGTCATAAAAGCAGGGTTCAACGGGTTGGATCTTAATTTGAGGGCATATTTTATAGATAATGTTTAGTATTTGAGTTGGTATACAGTCATAAAAGCAGGGTTCAAAGGGTTGGATCTTAATTTGAGGGCATATTTTATAGATAATGTTTTGTATTTGAGTTGGTATACAGTCATAAAAGCAGGGTTCAACAGGTTGGATCTTAATTTGAGGGCATATTTTATAGATAATGTTTCTCTATGATGAGATAGAGGTGGCTTCAACAAAAGACTTTCATTTTGGGATGTAAATAAATGCTCCCAGACTGAGTCATACTGCTTGGTGATGAATTCAGTCAAGCATCTTTAGGTATGACCTTCTTGCTGAACCATAAGCAACACAACCATGGTCCAGTTTGGATTGCATAAAGGTTCCACACTGGTTAAGAAAAACTTTTCTATCAGCACCCATGTCAGTGTGCACTACTACTTTTGAGTAAATCAAGAGCTTTCAAGCATTTAAGCTTCAAGAATAACAACAATACTTAAATCCATCTCCTCAGCAAGGTGTTCATGCATACTGTATTTGATTTTGACAAGGGCCAATTTTGAATCTTGTTTACATTTTGCTGCAGTTGTCATTCAACTGTATGCTTGTGTTTCAGTCAATAACATATAAGGAAATCATCAACATCCAGATAACAATCCACACCAGGGGCCAAACATAATGCTATTAATTTTGATAATGAAAAGCATTACAGATAAAATACAGACCTGGGATACACACATCTTTTCTATATACACCCTATATACTGGATAGGGTGGACCCCACTCGTAAACTTGAATTCTTGTTTGACAGAAAGTTTGATATAAAGGTGGGCAGATGGCCTTTTCAACTCAGACTGTAGAGGTCATTTATTATGCAGTACTTCCATGTTGTATCATAGGTCTTTTCGAAATGGAATATAACAGCTATTAAATGTTCTTTCTTGATAACAGCATCACACATAAACATTTCAAGTCAAACCAGATGATCATTGGTACAACTGCCATACCGGAAGCCCCTTTAGAAAGGATATTTCATATTATTAGTCTCCAACTGCCAATTTGAAACAAGCCTTGCATCGATCATTCATTCCATTGTTTTAAACACACAGCTCATCAAAGCAATGGGATGGTAGTTGATATGACATGTGCTATCTTTACCTGGTTTTGGAACTGGTTTAACTGTACCTACTTTCTAATTTTTCTGGTATAATACCAGTGGTTCATAAATCATTGAAAATTTCCGAGAGAGAGATTAATGATGGTTCCAGTAGGCGTTTAAAAAACTGTTAATATATTTTGTCAGGCCCAGCAGATGTATCATGTGATTTTTTCAAAGCTTCCATAAGTTTCAAAACTGAAAACAACTAATTATAACTTTCTGAATTATCTGATGTGAATTTTTCTCTTTTTGACTGTTCAGCCTTTGAAAATCTGCTGAATAAACAGAAGAGGATGAATATTTAGAAAAACTGTCAACAAGTATATTTGCTATGTCATGTTTGGAATTGAAGTTATTACTGTTTAATTTTATATGTTGGAAAGAATTGTTTTTTCCCTTGGCATTTTTTATGGATCGAGTTCCATACTTTCTTTACAGACGAACAAGAATTTAAAGTAGATGATGTCTTTAACATTCCTTAATCATGCAACCATGACTTTGGAGTTCTTTAACATTCCTTAATCATGCAACCATGACTTTGGAGTTCTTTAACATTCCTTAATCATGCAACCATAAAGTTCTTTAACATTCCTTAATCATGCAACCATGACTTTGGACTTCTTTAACATTCCTTAATCATGCAACCATGACTTTGGAGTTCTTTAACATTCCTTAATCATGCAACCATGGAGTTCTTTAACATTCCTTAATCATGCAACCATGACTTTGGACTTCTTTAACATTCCTTAATCATGCAACCATGACTTTGGAGTTCTTTAACATTCCTTAATCATGCAACCATGGAGTTCTTTAACATTCCTTAATCATGCAACCATGACTTTGGAGTTCTTTAACATTCTTTAATCATGCAACCATGGAGTTCTTTAACATTCCTTAATCATGCAACCATGACTTTGGAGTTCTTTAACATTCCTTAATCATGCAACCATGGAGTTCTTTAACATTCCTTAATTATGCAACCATGGAGTTCTTTAACATTCCTTAATCATGCAACCATGACTTTGGAGTTCTTTAACATTCCTTAATCATGCAACCATGACTTTGGAGTTCTTTAACATTCCTTAATCATGCAACCATAGAGTTCTTTAACATTCCTTAATTATGCAACCATGGAGTTCTTTAACATTCCTTAATCATGCAACCATGGCTTTGGAGTTCTTTTAGACTTAGGTCAGAACCTCTACAGTCTTGAGTAAAGCAGACATAAAATGTTGAATATGTCATTGATGTTCCAAAGGTATCTCCATTAAGTCTAGTTTTCAAACTTGGCCCAGTCTGCCTTCTTTAAATTCCCATGTGGAACTGGCTCATCGATATTCAAGTCCATGTTCTTTAGAGGGATTGGGAAGTGCTGAGAAGGTCATTAGCAATGTTCCAATCATATCCAAAAACAGTAAATGGAGAACAAATTGTCAGATCAATGCACGTACATGTACCCATTCCTGGATGTAACTATGCTGGGAATTTTTGATGTTATATA
The DNA here is from genome assembly GCA_028554795.2 of Sinohyriopsis cumingii. Classification (NCBI taxonomy): domain Eukaryota; kingdom Metazoa; phylum Mollusca; class Bivalvia; order Unionida; family Unionidae; genus Sinohyriopsis; species Sinohyriopsis cumingii. The sequence goes on from CM068826.1 coordinate 17,122,508, forward strand.
GACACAAATCTTGTCTAAAAATAAAATCTACCTTTTTGCTTCTGCAAATATAAAAACTGATCTCCATAAAATGTTATGGGCACTGAAATGTCTGAGTAGAACAAACAGGGCAGGTGGTTGTTGAATGAAGTTGTCTAATTCATTTGGTATTAAGTTGTCTAATTCATTTGGTATTAAGTTGTCTAACTCATTTGGTATTAAGTTGTCTAATTCATTTGGTATTAAGTTGTCTAATTCATTTGGTATTAAGTTGGTGTATGGTGGTATGTACAGTAAATGGAAAAAAAAGTAATCACTCAAAGTAGGGTGATAGTTACAGCAATGGCTTGTAAATTTGTGTTTCAAGAAAAGGCATTATGAGGGGTCTACTGCTCACAACACCAGAAATTCTCCACGAGGCTTGTAGGTGTTAAGGTAATTTTTAAGTGTGATGTTGTCTATATATTTTAAAGAGGTTTCCTGCAGAAAAAGCACTACATAAATTATGTGCACTTAAAAGCAGAAGAATATCATTGTACTTAGTTTCAAGTCCTTGTTAATCACATTGTATGATGGTTTTCTTCAATATGAATTAAAAGTAGAGATGGGATAGTAATTAGGTTAGATATTTCATAAGGGAAATCTATTTATCAGGAAGTGTAGGATTCCAATTTTTGTTTTGAGCTTTGTGTAGATACTTTCACATCCATGTCCTCAGTGTGACTATTATTCAGCTATTTACAGGGCAACAGATCCCTGTTACAGTTGTTTTCTTTAAAATCGGTGATTTTGTTGTTGGAGAATTACTGAAAGTTGTCTATGTGGAGATTTTACTTTTCTGAGGCTTATACTGTAGGTCATTTGAAGATGCTGCCTTATCAGGTAGACTGGTTACGGTCTGTGAATCCTTTGTTATCTCTAGTGTGGTCTTGAAGAAAATTGGGCCATGAAGGGAGGTTCTAGATACCACCATCTTTCTGGCCTCTGCATAGGGGATATTTGATGTGTATTTCGCCCTTTGAATTTACTTCTCCTATATCCAGGTTTTGCAGTCTCTGGAATTTGCATGGCGATCTTTGTCACAGTTTACACAATGTGGGGTCACTTTACAGCCTGGTTCTCAATGTGAAGAGTTGCTGCAGTGGCCACACACATGGCTTTTTGGAGAACCATAATTCTGACACTTGAAATATTAAAGTGTATTTTGTATGTATACTTCAACTTTCATCTGCAAAAATCCAACTTTTACTACATTGGATAGTGTTGGTGTGTTGATGGTGTATGTGTGTGTCTTTTGTTTTTTAACTTAAAAAAATTTTCAGTCATATTTCTACAATGACTGCACACTGCAGTTTATAGTGATATCAGTCTAGCTTTGGGGGCATCATGTATAATACATGTGGCATCATGTCCCACCCAGTCACGTTATCCGGATACCAGGCTGACCAGTCCTAACACTAACATCTTAATACTGAGCACCTAACAAGGCAACTGTTAGTACCATTTTTATAAGTCTGTGGTATGACTTGGCCGGCGTTCAAACCTGTGACCTTCAGCATCTGAGGCAAATGCTCTAACCACTAGGTCACCAGAGCAGTTATGTAGAAGGTAAGTAAGATGGTGTTGGTGTCCTCAGATTTCCTCCACATCTGATACGAATTCAATGAATTACACTGACACTTTGGTTTCTCATTCCCTCAATGATCTCTCTGTCACTGACCCCTGCCAAGTCATGCAACAAAATTAGAGGCCGACCGAAACTAAACTTCTGGTTTCGGCCAAAAACGAAACGAGACCGAAAGTTATAAATTGACTTTTGGCTGAAACCGAAGCCAAAACCGAAAGTTTAACTACACCTTCGGCCGAAACCGAAACCGAAAGATGAACCGAAGTTGCCGAACACAAGATTTATTAAATAGACCTTTGTCATGATGCAATGCTACACTTCAACAACTGAGTAGGGTAACATGTCGACAACGATCAAGTCCATGATGCACTTATCAATTCGCTGAACTGCAACGTGGTCATCAGGCCAAACCATTCTGCTCTCGACCATTGATGTCAAGGATGTCTGCACAAAATTCGGTAATGCATGTTTAGTCGCTTTCTCTTCCATCATCATCTTTTTCGAGGCACGCTCTGCTCCGTCGTTCATGGACCTCTTGAGATACGTACCATGGAGCTCCTTGTGGCAGCTTGCTAGATGACCTTTCAAGCCTGAAACTGTCTGAAGTCTTGGTTTATCGCTGCCAAGTGATAACAGTTTGTTGCATTCTTTGCACTGCACCTTGCTTGCATCAGAATCGATTTTTGTGAAGTAATCCCACACTGTATTTTTCGACATTCTTTGCGGTGATTAACTAATCCGTTTATTATTAACTTCAATTTTCTACTTCACACATTAATTCGCTACAGCTTAACTAACTGAAATTATCAATATTGTCAGACTTCGAAATCTCTGTATTCAACATGCGAGTAGATTGAAATGCAACAGTGCCTAGAATTGCCTAGCGCCGACTTACCGGCCGACAAGCAGAGTAATAGACGCTGCACTAGCGTTGCATTCTGAGAGTTAAAATAGATCTTCGGCTGATGACCGAAAGTCAATATCAGTTTCAGCCGAAACCGAAAGTAAACTGAAAGCTAACGTTTTGGCTTCGGCCGAAACAGAAACTATGCCGAAAGAGGCCATTTGTCAACTTTCGGCGCCGAAACCGAAACCGAATTTCGGTCAGCCTCTAAACAAAATGAAACCCTTTGAAGAATTTAATGAAGCATGAGTAAAAGAGGTTACTGGAATATTGAAGAAAGTCTTCATTGTTGTGGATATTTCCTGTTTGTTCTCCACAAGCAGGCAACCTAATTTTAACTTTTTTAACATTTTTTGGTGTGCTGACTAGACCAATGCATAATCGTTTTGACTGTCAATGGCAAGCAGTATGATGCATCTTTAGACTGAATTACCATAAAACATGGAAATGAATTCTTCCCATGAAAACTGACTTTAGACTGAATTACCATAAAGCATGGAAATGAATTCTTCCCATGAAAACTGAATTACCATGAAGCATGGAAATGAATTCTTCCCATGAAAACTGACTTTAGACTGAATTACCATAAAGCATGGAAATGAATTCGTCCCATGAAAACTGACTTTAGACTGAATTACCATGAAGCATGTAAATGAATTCTTCCCATGAAAACTGACTTTAGACTGAATTACCATGAAGTATGGAAATGAATTCTTCCCACAAAAACTGACTTTAGACTGAAATACCATTAAGCATGGAAATGAATTCTTCCCACAAAAACTGACTTTAGACTGAATTACCATTAAGCATGGAAATGAATTCTTCCCACGAAAACTGATCAAAATAGGCAACTGATAGGTGGAAGGACTGATGAACAACAAAACACTGATCAAAATGCAAACCTGATGGGTGGATGGACAAGAACAAAACACTGATCAAAATGCAATCCTCATTGGTGCATGGACAGATGGACAACAAGCATTGATCAAATGCAAACCTGATTGGTGCATGGACAAGAACAAAACACTGATCAAAATGAAATCCTGATTGGTGGATGGACAAGAACAAAACACTGATCAAAATGAAATCCCGATTGGTGCATGGACAAGAACAAAACACTGATCAAAATGAAATCCTGATTGATAGATGGACAAGAACAAAACACTGATCAAAATGCAAACCTGATTGGTGAATGGACAAGAACAAAACACTGATCAAAATGCAAATCTGATAGGTGGATGGATTGATGTACAAGAACAAAACTACTGTAATGGTGCAGAATACATTATCACAAAAGAACACAATTAAAGGTTGCATAGTTATATCCATTCTCAAAATGTCTGGATGACAGTTGAAAAGTGTAATATGATAGCGATGGAACACTCAAGTGTGAAACCTATACCATGACTTAAAGTTTCTGACTGGGATACATTGTGGTGAGTAAAATTTTTAAAATTTCAGGAAATGAAGAAAAGCATTATAGAAAAAACCTAGTAGACTTACCATACTAATAAGTCACTGTAAAGAAAAGCTGTGTACTTTATTGCTGGAAAGGATGCTTCCAAAATATTTATGAAACACTGGACTTGAAGAAATGTGTTTTTATCAAGGGGCAAAAAATATATGCCATTATAGATGTCCAGAATATCACTCTGCTGTAGCCGCAGTGTCAGAAGATACTGAAAGATAAAGGAAAAGCATCACATTGCTGTAGTCTTAGTGTCAGAAGATACTGAAAGATAAAGGAAAAGCATCACATTGCTGTAGTCGTAGTGTCAGAAGACACTGAAAGGTAAAGGAAAAGCATTACATGCAAATAAAACAAAATAATATCTGGATTGTAAAACATTAACTAAAACGAAGCAACATGAAACAATTAAAAACTTTATTCTGATTCTTAAATTGTATGTGAAAGCAATTAAGTTCAATGGTCATGTACAAAACTTAACTTGTATATGATAGGCCTAAAGGAAATGATAAAACATTCAAGTGAGCAAAATCCATGATACTGGTAGTAGTATAATTAATAGGAATTAATTTTCATTCTTTCATTTTTCCAATTACTTTTCAAATTCTAGATAAAGATTTATGTTACAAATTAACATCATTTGATGCAAGATTTGTACTCATAAGGAAAATGCATTGTCCTCTGTCAAAAGAATATATAATACCAAAGTATTTTGGACTTATTCTTCATTCTCTATTGATGCCGGGAAAATACACATCGATTTCTTACCTAAGTTTTCTTATAAACCTAGCTCAGTAAACTTTCAAACCCAAGAGACAGATATTAAAGGGCTCAATAAGATTATTAACAATCATAAAACACAAGTTATTATCAATGGGTACATCTCAAACCCCACTCATTATATTTCACTTGACTTAAACTACAGAACATCTATTGGGAAGTTTGGAGAGGAACGGCAGGCATGGACCATAACTCTTCAAGTGATGTTGAATGCTTTTAATTCAACACATTCTGAGTCTCATCAACATAAAGCTTCATGCTAACTCAGGAATGAAAACTTCTTTATACCATTATACTATAAAAAGCAAAGTCAGAAGGACAGGCAATCAGGTTCTATAACTCTTCTAGATGACAGGCAATCAAGTCCTATAACTCTTCTAGATGACAGATAATCAGGTTCTATAACTCTTCTAGATGACAGGCAATCAGGTTCTATAACTCTTCTAGATGACAGGCAATCAGGTTCTATAACTCTTCTAGATGACAGATAATCGGGTTCTATAACTCTTCTAGATGACAGGCAATCAGGTTCTATAACTCTTCTAGATGACATGTGGAGCATTTGAAATTAAATTCATTCAATGTCGCAGAAACTAAGGAGGGGCAATCAAAGACCACTGATGATGTTGGATACTACCTACTGATTAATCATAGAAGAAAATGTATTTTTAGTGTTGGATACTAGCTACTGATTAATCACAGAAGAAAATGTATTTTTAGTGTTGGATACTGCCTACTGATTAATCACAGAAGAAAATGTATTTTTAGTGTTGGATACTACCTACTGATTAATCACAGAAGAAAATGTATTGTTAGTGTTAAGCCTGGTTGCATCATGAAGACAAATGAACCATTTGATCCAAGCTGGAGAAAGATTGGTTTCGTTAAAAGCACATGCAATTCACCAGCATGATCAAGCTAGGGCTATAAAAAACATGTGTTGTCCAAGCTGAGCCACATCAGAACCCTGAAGAGCTTTCATGTGGGTAACAAGGTAGGTGACCAGGGTCAATTCTGATTAAAATTGGCCAACAAGTCTAAAAGGTCCTTATCGTGGCCTATATCCTCTGCAAAATGTGTCTGAGTATGTCAGAAACCAATTTTTTCTGGTAAAGAATGTTTCTTCAATAATACTTATTTGATAATTGTATCTTAGGAGAACTACTACTATTTGACAAATCCTGCCCTCCCAGGATAAAACCATTTAGCTACAGATTGAGGAATCTCCACTAGATATGAGGAATGTGCCAAATCATGTGAATACTTCAGTTACTTAAATGGTAGGCATGTTCTCTATATGGATGTAACTGTGTAGAGGCTGGGAGGGTGTATGTGGATTATAAATGGGTAATTATTAGTGAAGAAGTATATTATCCTTGAAACAAATTGGTTTCTTCTTCAAATATATTTTACCTGACCATAATACCTTAGGACCATAGGAAAGAGTTCATCCCCTTACCCCAGATAGGCACTCTTCAGTCCTAAGTTATGCAAGACACCTTTGAGATAACCCAACTGGAGAATAGACACTATACACTGGGAAGCAGCTTTGAAATTTAAAGTTTCCCTCCAGCAAATCCAGTAGAAGTTGTGAAGCAGTATACTTATGAAGCTGTCGAATGACCCATGAAGGTGACCTGCTGCATCATGGCTGCTCTTGGATGAAGTTCCTGAGCATACTGGGATTTCACTACAAAAGTCTGAAATGGGAGCCTGCTCCTGGCAATGAAAGCATGGTTTGTCATGAGTGATACTGACCAATCCTGTCTGAACAGCAAGTAGTCCAGGTCAACCGATAAAGCATATTGATTCTGCCTGTAATCAATAGTAGGAAGCAGGTCTTGTACAAGAATGAATGATGCCCTCGAAAGCAGTTCAAGGTGTCAGCCATGTTAGCACTCAAAATAGATTTTACTTTGGGCATAAAACCAATGCCTTTGGAGGTTTGAATTCAAAATAGCAGATCAAATATATCTTGTGTGATATCCTATCTTTCATGATGACATATAGTGCTGGAGATCATGGAACAGTAGCGTTTTATCACGATTGGTGCTGTTTCTCATCAATTAGCCAAAGTAGGGAGATAGCTATAGCATTATTGATGTTTTGAGCTGCACAATGCACACATGACAGACCTTACTACTCAATCTAATTTTTCACAATACCTATTCACATGACCTAACTCATCCAATGGGAAATAACTTAATTCTTCTAAGAAACTACCTAACCCCACCAGCCAATGAGAAATTACCCCAAACATGTCAGCAGGTTATATTATTAGAAACATGACAACATCTATTTATAAATATAATGCAATCTGCAGGCATTCTTAATATCTTCAAAAGGAATCTGTACCATGTACAAAATTAGCTATGTAATATGTTTTTTATAAATAATCATTATAAATTTACAATCATGAAAACAAATTATACGTAAGAAAAACACAATCATGTACCAAGAGTTACATAAGTTACAGATATACATAACACTGTTGGCATGGAGAGAAATTGGTGTGGAATGATTCCTTTCTCTGTGCATTATATCATCATTGAATTATCATGGCTTTGAACTTAAACTGGATCTGGATGACTGTTTCCCTAAAAAAATATCCAAAATTAACAAGAAATGGCACATCTGGCCATGGAGCAAGCAGAATGCATTATGTCACCCTGGGTAGATTAAGCCTTAAAGGCACTCATGCCTCCTGTGCAGTCTGAGATGAATATTGGAGAAGGCTGTCTGAAGGGGCAACCCACCATGCTTACAGAAAGTCCCGACTAGGATATGATCACTAAGCAGGTGTTCTCTATGACCGACACAAGGATAAAAGCTGACAGTGGATGGTCAACTAGCGGCGGTGCAATTATAATTATGTTGAAACTGGTTATTCTGTTTGGTTAATTTATTCATCAATATAATTTACAATATACATTTGTCTAATATGACTTTGCATGACTGTCAGGCAATCAGAGGCTTTGTGTGTCTCTTCGAGTTTTGTATTACTTTGTTTAACTAGGACATGTTGAAATATTGAATTTTCTTTCGATAATCATTTAAATGAACAATTTATCAAATAATAAACATTTTACATACACTTTTGTCAGATTCTGTTATTACTTTGTCATTGTTGCTGTTGTTCTAGGGTTTAATGCCATTTTTCAGCACAAGATAGGCTATATATGGCAGCCAGTATAACTGGTGGAGGAAGAACCCTGGAAAACCCAGGGAAGAACCACCGACCCACTTACTTTGTTGTTATTTCAATTCTAACTTTGCCACCTAATTTTATTAGGTTATTTAATTCAGCATAATTTTGTTGAAAACTAATCCTTTAGTTTGGTTAATTTACTTGTCAATATAATTTACAACAGACTTGTCTAATATGACTTGTATGACTCTGTCAGGCTTTGTGAGGATTTGTCAAGCTTTGTATGATTTTGTCTGGCTTTGTGTCATTATGATATATTGAAAAATTGCATTTTCTTTCAATAATAAGTTAAATGAACAATTTATAAAGTAATAAACAGTTTACACGTGATTTTGTCAGACTTTGTTATTACTTTGTCATTATTTGATTTTGAACTTTGTCGCCCAATTTTCAGTCATTTAATTCTGCATAAATATGTTGAAAACTAGTCTTTCAGCTTGGTTCATTCATTCATCAATATAATTAACAATATAAATACACTTTTTTAATTTGACTTTGCATGGTTTTGTGAGGCTTTGTTAGGCATTGTAGGGCTTTGTGTAGCTTTGTTAGGCATTGTAGGGCTTTGTGTGGCTTTGTTAGGCATTGTAGGGCTATGTGTGGCTTTGTTAGGCATTGTAGGGCTTTGTGTGGCTTTGTCAGATTAGCAGTATTCAGTAGGACCCTACCTGCTCTGTACATCTTAAGTGCGAGACAGTGAGGTGGTTTGTTTTGATCTCAATCCCACACCAATGAAGGTCAACTGGACTTCAAGCCCACTCCAATGAAGGTCAACTGGACTTCAAGCCCACTCCAATGATGGTCAACTGGACCTCAAGCCCATTTGGTACATGACCTACTGCTTCTGCCAAGAAAGGTTTATCATCATGCAGCAGTGAGGATTGTTGCTGAAAATTACAGCTTGAATTGCTTCATGGTTGATGAACTGTGTGAAGTGTGATATCTTTTGAGAATCAAATTATCACTGCCATGATGTCAGCATGTGTATTCATGATGTCTTCATCCCTCTATGTATACTTCTGTGCTTTCCCTTTTAGTAACCCCATAACTACAGCCCATGGTCTCTAAGTGTGCTTCTGGGCCTTCCCTTTTAGTACCCCCATAACTACAGTCCATGGACTTTCAGTCTAGCATAAGCAAAGTTAATGTGTATCCATAGAATATCAACTGGAGCAAGCTAGAGTTGTCAGTCTCATATTTATGATGTTTTTACACTTAGTCCTGCCCACATTCTAAATCTGTAAGACAAAACAAAACAGACCATATATAGCAGATGTAGCCTGACATGCAACCTGATTCATCAGCTCTGAGAGATTGTGCAGGGCTATACACTATGACAATTTCCCTGCAAACAGGTGCATGTGGTCAGGTATTGCAGCATTATTATAAATACTTACAAAATGAATGCTAAAATATCAATTTTAATGACAGTTACCTGTATGAAAGGTCAAATGACTGCATATACAGGTAAAATCACTTAAGCGTCTACTAAGTGGATGCTAAGACAATACTGTACAGAAAAGTTACCTGTTTGTATTCAACCACACTGGAAATTATACAACAATCAGCTTATACAACACACAAAATACAAGCTCATAAAAATGAAATGTTGTTGTTATTGTAGGGTTTAACTCCATTTTTCATCACAAGATATGCTGTACATGGTGGTCAGTATAAATGATAGAGGAAGAACCCTGGAAAACCCTGGAAAGAACCACCAAAACCCATGAGAAGCTACTGACAAGCTTTCTCACATACCCACACTGGCCGAACCTGTGACTCAAACCCATGCAGACAGAGGTGAGATGGCAATGATCCATAACGGTGAGTGCTTTAGACACTTGAAGCCTCAAAAATGAAATGAAGCATCACTGTCGATACTTATGAAGTGTATACTATAGTATCAATTTCTGGAAAAGGTCAAATGATGGCACATACAGGTCAGTTAGTAAAGCATTGTGTATATAGGTGCAAAGTGGATGCTATGGCTAGATTAGTATAGAAAACCTACCTGAATAAATCCGACCATAGCATAAAATATATAGTAGTATTATACGAGTTCCACTGTGAGGGGATGCACTAGCAACCTGTGAAGAAACATACCAAGGGGACCTAAGTGTGTGAGAACAGCAAAATATTGATAATAAAACTACCAAATTTTGTCATCAAAGAAAGAAAGAAAAGTTAGAAATGTATAGATGGAGTACACTTCCCTTTCCAGTTTGAATTAAGGTAGAAAACTTCCACAATGCTTCTGTTTAGACTGTAAGGCCTCTCTGTCAGGTTGCTACAAATTTAGGATCAGCCAGATATTATATGAAATCTTTTAGACAAAAACCTCTGGTCAATATGACCATTTTATCAGGAATATATACAGCAAGATTTTCACAATGCCGATCGTGGAGGCCGTGTAGAAAGTTACATCTGCACTCTATTCTATTATGGTGAACTAGACCTCTTTTGCAGAAAAACCCGTGTCGATATGACCATCTGTTCTGAAGTGTAGTGATAACAAGAACGTAAAGATTCACTGGATGTCAGATTGGCACCATGTTTATTTAGGACCAACTAGATATCACAACATGCCTTAGTGAAAATGCTTTGTCAACATGAACAGAAGTAACAATAAAAAAAATTTCAAGATGGCCACTATGTCAGCCATACTTTTCCCATCTGTATCATTTTAATTTAGGCCCAGCTAGACATCACAAGAAGATTTTAGTTCAGAACAAGTACCGATAACACTCAAAATTTACTGGAAGTTAGATTAGTATCACTTTTATTTAGGACTATTTATAAATCATAAGACATGTTTCTGTGAAAACTCTATATGGATATGACCATTCATTCAGGACATGTAGCAATAACAGGAGTCCTGAGATGGCCATCATGGTAGAACACTGGATGTCTGAGCATGACCATTTTTATTTAGGACAAACTAGACCTTAGAATTAATGTTGCCATGTTTCATGGGAATCCTACATTTAGCTTAGGTGAAATATCAATAAGAAACTTGTGTTAACAGACATACAATAAATGGATGACAGAAAATGGACAAGGGTGCTGCAATAGCTCATATGTTACAGCAACAGAACTACAGTCAAAAGTTTTAGGGTCGGACATCGGCCCAGGCCTTTCCAGGTCAGATGCATTATCATGTCCTTGTGAAATGCACGTAGCTTACATTATGTCAGCATGATATATCCAACAATGAGTAGTACTAAAACCAACAACCTATAACAACAATGATGGTCAACAGGCCATTGCATAACAACCTATAACAATGATGGACAACAGGCCATTGCATAAGAACCTATAACAACAATGACGGACAACAGGCCATTGCATAACAACCTAGAATAACAATGATGGACAACAGGCCATTGCATAAGAACCTATAACAATGGAGGACAACAGGCCATTGCATAACAATCTACAACAACAATGACGGACAACAGGCCATTGCATAACAACCTAGAACAACAATGACGGACAACAGGCTGTTGCATAACAACCTATAACAACAATGACGGAAAACAGGCCATTGCATAACAACCTAGAACAACAATGCTGGACAACAGGCCATTGCATAACAACTTATAACAATGAAGGACAACAGGCCATTGCATAACAACCTATAACAACAGTGACAGACAACAGGCCATTGCATAACAACCTAGAACAAAAATGATGGACAACAGGCCATTGCATAACAACCTATAACAACAATGACAGACAACAGGCTATTGTATAACAACCTATAACAACAATGACGGACAACAGGCCATTGCATAACAACATAGAACAACAATGACGGATAACAGGCCATTGCATAACAACCTAGAACAACAATGATGGACAACAGGCCATTGCATAACAACCTATAACAACAATGACGGACAACAGGCCATTGCATAGCAACCTAGAACAACAATGACGGACAACAGGACATTGCATAACAACCTATGACAACAATGACGGACAACAAGCCATTGCATAACAACCTATAACAACAATAAAGGACAACAGGCCATTGCATAACAACCTATAACAACAATGACGGATAACAAGCCATTGCATAACAACCTGTAACAACAATGAAGGACAACAGGTCATTGCATAACAACCTAGAACAACAATGATGGACAACAGGCCATTGCATGAGATCTTCTGCACTAGGATAATGATACTGGGAAAAAAGCAGAGTTAAAAATATTTACCCTTGAGTAAAAGTGATCCAGTCTTTGTTGTAACACAAATACATCACCATTACTGTTGTTTAAGATGTGGTAGAAACTGCCATTAAACAGCTGAAGTTAAAAAGAAAACCATTATTATTAGATTATTTAGTGCAAGCAACAAATATGAAGAGGTACATTTTACTAATTGAATGAAGAAAAAAATAATCAGTATAGACACACAGGTGTAATTATAATAAGTACTTTTAGAAAAGAAATCAAAATCATTCAGGCACTTACATACTGTTACAATGAGTGACACATATATCTCTGCTTTTTATGTTGGTATACTGGATGGAATGGATGTGCATCCATGACAACCTTTTGATTGATCTAAGGTAAATTTTTGATCCACCGGCATCCAAATCAGTCCCTACCAAAGCACTTGTCTGACCCAAACACATCCAGCCCAGTCACTACCAAGAACTTGTCCAAGAAGTGGTATGTCCATTCCACCAAAAAGTTCTCATCTTTCCTTCATGCTACATAATACAATTCTTTTACAAGTCTAAAGATGTTCCTTCTTAGGTTCTGTTTGTAAATTTTACCAACTCCTACCCACAGCCCCTAAGGATAAACTCCTACCTACAGACCCCTACAGATAAACTCCTACCCACAGCCCCCAAAGGATAAACTCAATAACCTCTTTAATTTCAACACTACAAGGGTGCTAACTTCAACATTACAAGGCACTAACTTCAACACTACAAGGGCACTAACTTCAACATTACAAGGCACTAACGTCAACATTACAGGGCACTAACTTCAACACTACAAGGGTGCTAATAACTTCAACATTACAAGGGTGCTAACTTCAACATTACAAGGGCACTAACTTCAACATTACAAGGGCACTAACTTCAACACAGTAGGACCATGTAAAAAAGGAATATGCTCAGCAATACAGTAGGACCATGTAAAAAAGGAATGTACTCATCAATCCAGTAGGACCATGTAAAAAAGGAATGTGCTCATCAATACAGTAGGACCGTTTAAAAAAGGAATGTGCTCATCAATACAGTAGGACCATTTAAAAAAGGAATGTGCTCATCAATACAGTAGGACCATTTAAAAAAGGAATATGCTCATCAATACAGTAGGACCATGTAAAAAAGGAATATGCTCATCAATACAGTAGGACCGTTTAAAAAAGGAATGTGCTCATCAATACAGTAGGACCATGTAAAAAAGGAATGTGCTCATCAATACAGTAGGACCATGTAAAAAAGGAATGTGCTCATCAATACAGTAGGACTGTTTAAAAAAGGAATGTGCTCATCAATACAGTAGGACCGTTTAAAAAAGGAATGTGCTCATCAATACAGTAGGACCATGTAAAAAAGGAATGTGCTCATCAATACAGTAGGACCGTTTAAAAAAGGAATGTGCTCATCAATACAGTAGGACCATGTAAAAAAGGAATGTGCTCATCAATACAGTAGGACCATGTAAAAAAGGAATGTGCTCATCAATACAGTAGGACCATGTAAAAAAGGAATATGCTCATCAATACAGTAGGACCATTTAAAAAAGGAATGTGCTCATCAATACAGTAGGACCATGTAAAAAAGGAATATGCTCATCAATACAGTAGGACCATTTAAAAAAGGAATGTGCTCATCAATACAGTAGGACCATGTAAAAAAGGAATGTGCTCATCAATACAGTAGGACCATGTAAAAAAGGAATATGCTCATCAATACAGTAGGACCATTTAAAAAAGGAATGTGCTCATCAATACAGTAGGACCATTTAAAAAAGGAATGTGCTCATCAATACAGTAGGACCATGTAAAAAAGGACTGTGCTCATCAATACAGTAGGACCGTTTAAAAAAGGAATGTGCTCATCAATACAGTAGGACCGTTTAAAAAAGGAATGTGCTCATCAATACAGTAGGACCATGTAAAAAAGGAATGTGCTCATCAATACAGTAGGACCGTTTAAAAAAGGAATGTGCTCATCAATACAGTAGGACCATGTAAAAAAGGAATATGCTCATCAATACAGTAGGACCATTTAAAAAAGGAATGTGCTCATCAATACAGTAGGACCATGTAAAAAAGGAATGTGCTCATCAATACAGTAGGACCATTTAAAAAAGGAATATGCTCATCAATACAGTAGGACCATTTAAAAAAGGAATGTGCTCATCAATACAGTAGGACCATTTAAAAAAGGAATGTGCTCATCAATACAGTAGGACCATGTAAAAAAGGAATGTGCTCATCAATACAGTAGGACCATTTAAAAAAGGAATATGCTCATCAATACAGTAGGACCATGTAAAAAAGGAATGTGCTCATCAATACAGTAGGACCATGTAAAAAAGGAATGTGCTCATCAATACAGTAGGACCATGTAAAAAAGGAATATGCTCATCAATACAGTAGGATCATGTAAGAAAGGAATGTGCTCATCAACACAGTAGGACCATGTAATGCATGTAGTCATCAATACAGTAGAACCATGTAAAAAAGGAATGTGCTCATCAATACAGTAGGACCATATATGATAAGATGGGAGATGGTCTATATAACCCCCTTGTATCTGACTCAACCAGTTATTATCCTGATGCTAAGATGGGAGATGGTCCATATAACCCCCTTGTATCTGACTGAACCAGTTATTCTCCTGATGCTGAGACAGGAGATGGTCTATATAACCCACTTGTATCTGACTGAACCAGTTATTCTCCTGATGCTTAGATGGGAGATGGTCTACATAACCCACTTGTATCTGACTGAACCAGTTATTCTCCTGATGCTAAGATGGGAGATGGTCCATATAACCCCCTTGTATCTGACTGAACCAGTTATTCTCCTGATGCTTAGATGGGAGATGGTCTATATAACCCACTTGTATCTGACTCAACCAGTTATTCTCCTGATGCTAAGACGGGTGATGGTCCATATAACCCCCTTGTATCTGACTGAACCAGTTATTCTCCTGATGCTAAGATGGGAGATGGTCCATATAACCCCCTTGTATCTGACTGAACCAGTTATTCTCCTGATGCTAAGATGGGAGATGGTCCATATAACCCCCTTGTATCTGACTGAAACAGTTATTCTCCTGATGCTTAGATGGGAGATGGTCTATATAACCCACTTGTATCTGACTCAACCAGTTATTCTCCTGATGCTAAGACGGGAGATGGTCCATATAACCCCCTTGTATCTGACTCAACCAGTTATTCTCCTGATGCTAAGACGGGAGATGGTCTATATAACCCCCTTGTATCTGACTCAACCAGTTATTCTCCTGATGCTTAGATGGGAGATGGTCCATATAACCCCCTTGTATCTGACTGAACCAGTTATTCTCCTGATGCTTAGATGGGAGATGGTCTATATAACCCCCTTGTATCTGACTGAACCAGTTATTCTCCTGATGCTAAGATGGGAGATGGTCCATATAACCCCCTTTATCTGACTCAACTAGTTATTCTCCTGATGCTAAGATGGGAGATGGTCCATATAACCCCCTTGTATCTGACTCAACCAGTTATTCTCCTGATGCTAAGACGGGAGATGGTCTATATAACCCCCTTGTATCTGACTGAACCAGTTATTCTCCTGATGCTAAGATGGGAGATGGTCCATATAACCCCCTTGTATCTGACTCAACCAGTTATTCTCCTGATGCTAAGATGGGAGATGGTCCATATAACCCCCTTGTATCTGACTGAACCAGTTATTCTCCTGATGCTAAGATGGGAGATGGTCCATATAACCCCCATGTATCTGACTCAACCAGTTATTCTCCTGATGCTAAGACAGGAGATGGTCTATATAACCCACTTGTATCTGACTGAACCAGTTATTCTCCTGATGCTTAGATGGGAGATGGTCCATATAACCCCTTTGTATCTGACTCAACCAGTTATTCTCCTGATGCTAAGACGGGAGATGGTCTATATAACCCACTTGTATCTGACTGAACCAGTTATTCTCCTGATGCTTAGATGGGAGATGGTCCATATAACCCCCTTGTATCTGACTGAACCAGTTATTCTCCTGATGCTAAGAGCATTGTCAATTCTGTTTTGTGAACTAAATCTCTTCTCAGAATCTTCTGTTTGGTCCTCATGATATTCCTTCATAATTTCTGCAACTCAATCAAGTTGTCCCTAGGATATTTATGTTGTAGAACTACATTTTTGCAAGGCTGTATTCCACCAAGGTTGCAGCTTTTGAAGAACACTGGTTACCCTGTGCAACCATTTTTCATTAGTAAATGGATTATCTTTGTTATATTCCTGACAGATAACACATAAAATCCCTCCTTTTCAGTCTTTTCTTAAGCAATTGTAGGTAATAAATGTGTTTTGGAATTTTGGTTCCTTTCTTCTCTTTTTTCTCAGCCTCTGTTTCCACATACTGGACACACTGCCAACTATTTCCATGTCAATGGTTTGTATGGCATCTTCAGTTCATGTTGGAACATGAGAGCTTGGCAGGCAAAGGAATTCTCCAACAGATGGAATGCTCCATATAGGTATGGAGCCTACCACTGCATGAATTCAATTCTCATTCCTGGCGAAAACATTCTTTTTGCATGAATGTTGATTCCTGATCTAGTCAACATAATCTTGAAAAGGTCAGAGGTCAGAAATGTCCTTGTTGACAATGAGATTAAGAATGAAAGGAGGGTTAACACGTGAAATCATGTCTTGCTCCAAAATATAACTAGTCTGCTTTTTGTGGCCTGCTGTATGTTAATCAAACAAGTTCTGGAAGCTGTTTGAGTGGGGACATGACATCTTGCCTTTTGCAAGTCCACACTGAATCTGTAGTCTCCACAATGGATGGTATTAGAACCTGTTGTTGCATTCCATTGAGAACCCAAGAGCATTAAAGAGTTGATTGAATGTGCTTAGGTTGATGACCAAGTGATAAGAGCTGTGCTGTAGCCTTCTTGCAATTGGGATCGGGGGGGGGGGGGGGGGGGGGGGCATGGATGTATGTCATGAGATAGCAAGTCTCATGGAATGCTGTATTTATAGGAGACATATTGACTTATGCAACAGTGATCGCGTGGATCTTGCAAGGAGTGTCAATACACTTACGTCTTCCTACAGGCACAGGGGTGAGTGTTAAATAATATACAAGTCAATTTTGTAACCACATATCAACCTCCCTTCAATTCTTCCACTTTGTTTGGTTTTTGACAGTTGTAATTCAGCAGGACTGCTTTCCAGTAGAATGTGCTCTGTGGGCATCACTGAGAACTTTTGTTGGTTGCCTTGCAAATCCCTCCTCTGAAGCTGAGACGGTAAGAGAAGGTGGCTTGTTCTGTCAACCTGATCATTAATGAGGAGAATAGATGATGACGATTGCAAATGTAGCTTGGCCCATGTTGGGCTTTAACATGGTGGTAGAAAGCATTGCATATCATTCCACCTGTTGTAGCAATGGTCACAGTATGTTGTGGCAATTGTCATAGTATGTTGTGGCAATGATCATAGTATGTTGTGGCAATGGTCATAGTATGTTGTGGCAATGGTCATAGTATGTTGTGCCTGCCTCTATGTCATGACCATTCTATAAAGTTAACATGCTCTCACATGTCCTAGTGAGTTTCAGGGTGGCAGAATGTAAGTGATGTTCTGCTATTGAAGATCATCATAGATATTAGATGCAACATTGATTGCATAGTCATGACAATAAACATAGCTGCCAACCTTCCAGGCTCACAATTAGTGAAAATAGGGATAAAAAGTCGTAAATTTGGACATGAATTCGTGAAAAATACCATGACAATAACTCCATCCACTCTGACCACTCCGACCGTCAATACTACACTATATCAAGTTCGCAAAATAAATATAAAACACTACACATATGCAGAAATATTTATTTATCAAGACATTATACTGTGGCAGACTTGAACTTCCTCAACTGCTTGATCGTAAATTTGTTTTCTAAAAAGTTCCGACTTATTGCCTGCAGGTTGATCTTGGGGACTAAAATTGCTGACAAATTTTCTGCAGCTAAGGAGGCCCTAAAGTCTGTCTTATTTTTCCTCACTAAAGAAAATACTCTTATGCTATCACTGTTGCTGTGAGTAATGCACAGGAACTGCAGCATTTTCGGTTCTTCCACAGGAAAAAAAGCGATTTTCGAGTCCGGGAACATTTGTCAGAACAAATGTTTAGCATGGTCTCCAGCTGATAAAGGTAGATTGCGTTCGACAAGAAAACTCACAAATAATGCTTCAGCGTTGGCAGCCTGCAGGTCTTCCGCAAATGGTTTAAAATATTCCAGACATGAAATCTGCGAATTCTTAATTTTCCCAACTTCTACGTGTTTTTTGCAACTGACATTCTTCCTCACATCGTCTCTGCGATGACACACTGAGCGCAAAAAGCATGAATGAATATCAATGTTTAATGGCAGAATGCACGGCCAA
Organism: Sinohyriopsis cumingii; assembly: GCA_028554795.2. NCBI lineage: Eukaryota > Metazoa > Mollusca > Bivalvia > Unionida > Unionidae > Sinohyriopsis > Sinohyriopsis cumingii. The sequence continues at coordinate 17,141,125 of CM068826.1, forward strand.
TTTTTGATATATTCCAAATTAAACTTCACTTTTTGAGTAACACATTTCTTTTTCCTTGGTAGTGAAGACATTTTCAAAATCTTACATGCGAGGCAGAACGGTAACTAAAATCAGTGTTTTGATGCATGCGCGGAGCAAATTTCCGGTTAAGCCCCAGTTTCTCTCAAAAGCATTTGTAAAACTACTCTTATACATATAGATTAAAAGAGGCTAAAATGCTTGCTACTGGGCCAACTGTACTAATCGGCTGTAGATCTACTAATATCGTGACCAGCAGTACCGGACCATTTCGGCAACTGCGAATATCACGACTAGCGCTTAACGGGAAATCGGTTATTTTATTAAAGATTTAAAATAATTGAGGATTGGAAAATTCGTGAATTTTTGGCTTACGGCGTGAATCCGTGAATCGCTGAAAAAGTCGTGAAATTCACACCAAATTCGTGAGGGTTGGCAGCTATGAATAAACCCAAGGTATCCAAATGGAAAACAGAGAAGGCATTTTTGAGTAAAATACATCTGTAAGCACTTGGTACTCATAACTGATGATGTAAGTACTCCCAAAAACCCAGTAATTTGTCAGACTGTGGAAGCGATTAAAAGTAAATTGTTCCATATGTACAGATATCTGATGTCAGTACTGTAGACCTGAAAAATGATGTTGAAGAAAGAGGACAAAACTCCAATGGGATTGGCTGAAAACTTCAGTCCAAGCCTGTAAGGCAGAGTTTCACTAATCAAAGTAAGATATAATAAGAATGAGGGAACTTGATGGACAATTTTCATCCATCATGAATTAATGTAGTGAAGACAATCTCTCCTGTGCTACCTGCAAAGTAGTTGGAGAAGAATATCGAGGATGGTGGCCCACTACACTTACAACACTTACAAGTCAGATCCCATTACTTCTAAGGTGTCACTAAGTTGAGTCTCTTGGGTGGCAGAGGATTGATAGTGAGCGAAGAGACATCTCTTAAAAACTGAGACCCAATGGACTGATCTTGTAAACCTGAAGTGTCTTGAGGTACTATTTGGGTAAGATTGATCCATGAGGGTGCCTATATAAACTGTACATCTTCCACAGGAAGTGCCTAGCAGCACTATGTGGGTTAGATTGATCCAAGAGAGTGCCTGTATAGACTGAGTGTTGTCCACAGGAAGTGCTTAGCAGCACTATGCAGGTGAGTCTGCCGTATAACTGATTTCATGAAGTGGGTTCTTGGGTATTAAGGCTATAAACTGTGCATTGTACAAAGGAAGTGATAAGCAGCATTATGCGAGTCACAGAACTGGAAAGTTTGTTTTCTGGTAGCTGATACTGTATAACTAACTGTGGCTATGGCCCATTGCAATCAGTTACATGGCTGAATCCAGTCATGAAAGAATATAGCCAATTTGACTGGCATGACACAGTCTAATTCTTAAGGTTGAGATGGAGTACAGATATTGAATAACGTATCTGGTCCATAATTTTGATATGCGAGTTGCTGCCCAATATATGATATGGTTTCAAACCCTTGCATGCTAGCTGATGTTTTCAACCCCCATCCTATGACAGACTTCTGTTCATAATATGAAAGTCTGACACCTATTCAAGGAATAACAACCAGAGAAAACTACTGAGTGGTTGTCAGACTGGTCTCACCCAAGACCTAACTCTGCAAGACAAAACAGAGTAAACCCTATATGCAAAATCTTGACTTCCTATACTACTGAAATGAAATAATGATGATCAAAGTTACTTACAAGTTTAAATGGATTCTAGGAGACACTGTTCATGTTAAAAGTTAAAGTTTAAACTGGTTACACCTGTAATATCAGTGTCACCTAGTGAGAACAATGACAATTAACCTATAAGAGTTGATTTCCTTCATCTATATTTTATACTGTCAGACGGACATTTCTGATCTTTCAGGAAGGGCTGAATTCAGAGGCAGTAGACAGTAATCCCGATGTTAATGTGATCGGGTCAAGTATTTGATGGAGAAAATGTTTTTCAAAAGCTATATCGATACATCTGATACAACTTCCTTTTTTTCCACTGCTATTTCCTGGTTAGAAAAAAATTCATCATATACATAGGAGTAGGACAGGGACACCCTACAAATTCTAAACCATGAGTGGGATTTTCTAATTTCACACCAATGCACAAAATAAATTTCCTTTTTATGTGTTACAGCTTGCCCATATAAGAAAACAATGAGGGATAAATATTTCTTACATTCCTATATATGCACAATCATTTTTTTCCCCACTGTAGAACAATGATGGAAAGTGTCACCATCTGCATCACTTGACTGCTGTCTTTCATCACACGACTGATGTCTTTTATCACAGAACTCCTGACTTTCATCACATGACTGCTGTCATTAGTGATATGATGCACAACTGCTGTCATTCATCATGTGACTGCTGTCTTTCATCACATGACTGCTGTCATTAGTGATATAATGCACAACTGCTGTCATTCATCATGTGACTGCTGTCTTTCATCACATGACTGCTGCCTTTCATCACTTGACAGCTGTTTTGCATCACTTGGCTGACTGTCATCAAAAGACTGCTCTGTCATGATATGGCACATGACTGCTGTCATCCATGATATGACACACAGCTGCCGACTTTCATCACATGACTGCTGTTTCTTATCATATAACACATGACTTTTGTCCTTCATCACATGTCTGCTCTTTTTCATCAAATGTCTGCTGTTTTTCGTCATACCCGCTTTCATCAAATGACCTATTACAGATATCATTAATTCACACAAAAGTGCAGTATAATTCCTGTCCACAGTAAGCAAGATGAAGCTTAACTGCAACACATTACTTATTAAAAGTTCAGCAATTAAAGTTAATGTCCCAGAAAATGGACATTTTGCACAGGTCAACCAAAAACTACCAGTGCAGAATTTGTCTGGTTTCAAGTCAAAATAGAAATTGCTAAAATTGTTTTGTAATGCTTTTTTGTTTTGTTCCTTACAAATTTATTGACCACTCCGGTGGCCTAATGGTTAGAATGTCTGCCTTGGATGCGGGAGGTCATGGGTTTGATCCCCAGCCAAGTCATACCAAAGACTTAGAAAAATGGTTCTAACAGCTGCCTCACTTGGCACTCAGTATTATCAAGTTTGTGTTAGGACTGGTCAGCCTGATGTCAGGACAATGTGACTGGGTGGAACAACATGCTACATGTCTGCAGCATGATGTCCCAGTGCTAGATATCACTATAAACTGTCACACTGCAGACATTGTAGTGATATGACTGAAAAATTGTTAAAGCTAGATCAAAAATCAAAATCTCTCACACACACACACAAATTTATCTTCTAACAATTATTTTCAAAGGGAAAATCTATTCTAGATCAAACTATGTCTGTCTCATTTCATCTTAGCAATAAAAGAGGACCATATTTTTTAGTTTGTTTACATCTGCATCGTTGCAAAAGTTATCTTCAATACGCATATTAGAACCTGGTCTTGACCAGATATTTGAATGCTTATGTGTTTAAAGACCACTTTATACTTACACTGAAGTTTTCAGTGTAAACCTTATTTTAGGATATTCCCACTACCTGGATCAGACTTTGTGGGCAGGAAACTCTGACCTTCAAGTGAAATTTCCCCATTCCACACCTGTGCACATGATGTAGTTTTACTATTCTCACCTGTAAACAGGGTTATGATAACTATTCTCACCTGTAAATAGGGTTATGATAATGATGTTATTTATATTTGTTAACAACTGCAAAGGAGAAATCCTTGCACAATGGAGTAAAGTTTGAACTGTGCTATTCATCCAAAATTAAAGTAACTTGAAATTAAATGACTTAGACAACTTTACCACAGACTTTTTGAGTTTGTCACCACCAGACTGTCTGCAAAATGATGACTCATCAGACAATAAAAAGTATATATAAGGTACAAATTTTATAGTTACGGTAAACATCCTGTAAGCCTGTTTCAATACTGCTTCCATTACACTGTCCTGAACATCTTCCTCATGGTACTCAACATAGATCTGTCCATCTCTCGTCTTTTCCGTAAATGGCACTGTTACTGTCTGTTGATAAAATCCTTGATGAATTATATTTTGCATAAATAATTATCCAAGACTTTCTTAGAAGTTACATAATAGACTGCACATAGAATGACTTTTCTTATTCAATTCTTTAATCTTTACTTTAAAAAGCCTCATTTCAAACCGAGCAAAAGAATAAATATTTACCAGGCTCCAGGAGACTCTTTCATGAAAGTTAATTATTAGACCTCACATAGAATTACTTTTTTTAATTAATTCTTTAATCTTTACTTTAAAAAGCCCCATTTCAATCTGACCAAAGAATAAATATTTACCATGGTAACCCAGAAATTCTTTTCAGGTTCCAGGAGAATCTGTCGGTGCTTCTGTGTATGTAGACTTTCACATGGCTGGTCAGAGAAAGTTCTATAATGTAAATGATTCTTTTAATAACAAGTGCCATGCAAAGAACTGTCAATAACATAGGTGATTGTTTAACAACAAGTGTCATGCAGCAAACCTGGGTTCAATTACTTTAGTCAATTACAATAACAATGTGCTTGCGGATTTCAATTACTTTAGTCAATTACAATAACAATGTGCTTGCGGATTTCAATTACTTTAGTCAATTACAATAACAATGTGCTTGTGGATTTCAATTACTTTAGTCAATTACAATAACAATGTGTTTGCGGATTTCAATTACTTTAGTCAATTACAATAACAATGTGCTTGTGGATTTCAATTACTTTAGTCAATTACAATAACAATGTGCTTGCGGATTTCAATTACTTTAGTCAATTACAATAACAATGTGCTTGTGGATTTCAATTACCTGAAGTTATGACTGTTCAATTACAATTACAATTACAAGGTAACTGTAATTACATCAATTACACTGTAAATGAACCCAAGTCTGCCATGCAGAACACTGTGTCTATAATGTAGATGTTTTTTTTATAACAAGTCTCCCAAATGTGAAAGTCATTACAATGATGCAGCTTATGTTTGAAACCAGACAACCTAGCTTACTAAGGTGAAAACTTTCACACACAAAAATGTAATATCAGAATTCTGTCTCTGTAAACATGTAACTGTCTACTTTCCCCCTGTGAAGTCCTCCTTGAAGTTAGAGTCTTTGAGGAAAATCCCAACAGCTAACTGCTTTATGACCAAACATGAGTTGGATTGGTGATTAACCTTTATGTATTTTCATCCCCTGTATTAAACAGGAACAGCCTTAATGTGGTTTAACAAATACATGCAAATGATCTTTAGCTTCATAATGATTCATTCAAAGTATCAAGGAATCCATCATGGTGTTTAGGAATATAAGCACATGAAGTATGATGAAATCCATCACGGGCAGAGATCTCAGAAATGCTTAATTACGCATATTTGGATGCCAATTTTTGATCTGGGACACAGAAAATCACTGAGGCGGGAGTCCTCCGTATGCATGTAAAAGGTTTGTGGCAAAATTCAAAGACTTGCCAGTCCTGCTTCAGCCACCTGCTTTGTTAGAAAATGTGTTGATCAATTAGCTGTGCTGATATTTACAATGACAGAATTCAGTACTGAAAGACCCCACTGATGTACATACATGTTGCCATTATAAGAGTACACCAAAAAGAACATGATGCAATAGCTGGGCGGCAAGTTCAAAGGCTCTGACAGGTGGCTGGGTGGGAAAATGTACTTATATTGACAGTGATTGAATTCAGAGTCAGAAAGACCCAGAGATGTATATGCAGTCATTTATTAAAGTACATCAAATAAACAACTTTAGCTTTCATTATTGTGTTCATTTCCGAATGTATTGGAATATGTAGTGCACGTGACCTGAGATTCAAGACATGTTGAGACTTAGACAAAATGCCATTCGTAAATTTGGATAAAGTATTTTGGGGTTAAACGGCAAACTTACAAAGATTGTAACGAGATTCAGAAGAGTGCTAAAGCTGCTAGAAATGATAGTTCAGATAGGACAGTAGCTAAGTGTAAGAAAGTGTGTGGTGCATAGCTTAGTGTTTGGAATAAATCCTTACCTGGACTGACAAAATTCAGTATCACCCTGATGGACTAACAAGATCTTTTTAAAAGGTACATTGACTGACCATACTTTTTTTTTAATGCCCCTCGCCTTAGCCCGGTTAGTTCTAATGTTGTAGCAAAATGTATTCATCAAGGCATCAGTAGCTAGGCCTAGTTTTGGTATCAATTACGCTGACAAACAAACTCTTGCCCATTCACAAGCATATGTTTTGACAGATGATTGACCGTTAACCCTTTTCCGAGTAAGGTAGCAACTATAAATTTCCTGCATGATTTCCTTTGATGATAAAACATACAAACTTGTGTTTAAAGATCAGAATCGGTGATCAGGATATATATTAACTGCCTCTTATACATTATTTGGTCATAAAATTAGTTTGAAACTGTAAATGAACCAATAGGCCAAACGGGAAATAATGGCAGACTTTGCTAAGTCTGGGATGTACCAGTTTATTAGATTGTCTGTTTCCGTAAATCATCAAACAAATATTTCAGAAAATTATACAAATCATTGAAAGCAAAGCCAAGGTATTATTTTATTAAAGATTTAACTTTAAAATGCAAATTATGTAGGTTAGAAACATATGGGACAATGCTACGTTATGGAATTCACGAGATGTGCTTTAAAGTCTAAGCTGTTTTCTGACTTGACACTTATTTGCGAAAATACTGGAAAAAAACAGCAAATCAGATACTATTTAACCATTGCCTAAAATTACTACGGACGTAGACAAATAAATAAACCATAAATTTGCAATCCTGTCAATGGACTGTTGTAAAGAAGCTATATTAAAGTGAGTGATTACATTTTGAAAACCTCTCAATCTAAAAATAGATGCACTCACGTCTGTGTTGATTCTGTAGGAAAGAAGGGACTGCAACTTTTTATGGTGGGACTCCTATTTTTACCAAAATGGGAGTCCTGGACTCCTAATTTTAAAATCCTAGTGAGACCTCTGATAGGATTTAGGAATATAAGCATACAAAAAACTTTCAACTAAAAATTTGATGAATATTTTAGTGACTGTGACCTTGACTCCAAGTCACCAGGTAAGAAAACAACTGTAAAATAAACTCTCACAGATTAAATAATGATTCATGCCACAGACGATGAGAATTTAACTCCCACAGATTAAATAATGATTCATGCCACAGACAATGAGAATCTAACTCTCACAGATTGAATAATGATTCATGCCTTAGAAACTATCATATTAGGTGATTTTAACACTGACTACATGAAAACTTCATCATTAACATGGATAAGTAACTTTGAACCTTACAACTTTACTCAATTAATTAACACCCCAACTAGAGTAACAGATAAAAGGGCTATTATTAATCATGTCTATACTAACAAACCTAAGTGAAATTAATGTGCCAGTGTATGCACTGAGTGACCACTACCCAGTCTGTTTAACTAGACATGTTCCAAAATCATCTAAAAATGGTCAACACATTGAAATACAATACAGGGACTTCAAACAGTTTGATGAGGAAATGTTCTTAAATGATTTAGTTTGCAAACCCTTCCAATCAGTCTGCAGTATAACTGATGTCAACATTGCCTAGGACAAATGGTATCAGATGTTCAATGCAGCCTTAGACAAGCATGCCCCAATTAAAACAAAAAGGGTTAAACACCAAATTACACCCAAGTGGACTACCCCTGAGATCAATGAGGCTAGACACCTAAGAGATAATTTCCACAAGAAAAAAGACATGAAAAGCTATAGAAAGTGGAGGAATAAAACTAAGCACCTGATACACAAGGCAAAAGAGAACTACTATAAACAGGCTATTGTGGAAATGTTCAACAATTTCTTCGTAAGCATCTCCAAGAACAGTATTCAGAACCAGACTAACAGTCCAATTGAACTTGATGCTCTTCTATTATTTACAAGAGCTAAAATTCCTGATGATAACTACTTTTCAATAGCTAATGTTAGTGAAGCTGATGTTTTTGATATGCTAATTAAGGTGAATATTAATAAATCCTCTGGATTGGATGGGATTGGTCCACGAATTCTTAAAATTGCTGCACCTGTAATAACAAAGTCACTAACGCATATCATAAATTTAAGTATAATGAGTGGTAATTTTCCAGAAACACTGAAATGTGCAAGGGTTGTACCTATCTTTAAGAAAGGAGAAAAGAAGGATACAGGGAATTACAGACCAATATCAAATCTACCTGTACTGTCAAAAGTATTTGAAAATCATGTAGCCATGCAGGACTATAACATTTTTTGAAACATACTCTCTATTTCATAAAGCACAATCAGGATTTAGAATGTACCACTCGTGCCAAACAAAACTTACCAAATTAATTGATCTTTGGCTGAAAGAAATGGATAATGGACATATGACTGGAATTGTTTTCCTTGACTTCAAGAAAGCCTTTGATCTTGTGGATCATGAAATTCTGCTGCAAAAGTTGAACTGTTACAGGTTTGACAATCCTTCTTTAAACTGGTTTAGATCATACCTAAACCAAAGGTCTCAACAAGAAAGAATTGGCAATATTAGCTCTCAAACTCGCACAATTCATTCAGGGGTCCCTCAAGGCTCAGTTTTGGGCCCTCTCCTCTTCCTTATCTACATCAATGATCTACCATTAAATAATGAATCCACAAATACAGTTTTGTTTGCAGATGATGCAACCTTGTATACATCTAGTTCTGATACTGAAGTTATCCAAATGAGATTAAACTCAGACCTTATTAGAGTCCAAAACTGGGCACAACAAAATAGGATGGTAATTAATGAAGGTAAAACAAAATGTATGATTTTGGGGACATAAAAAAAGTTACACAAATCAGGGAACCCAGAACTATCTCTTGCAATAAATAATCATCCATTAGAAAATATCAAACATGAAAAGCTTGTAGGTGTGACCAGAGATAATAATTTATTATGGAATGACCATATTGATAAGCTTTGTAAAACACTGTCATCCAAAATTGCCCTACTCAGCAGAATCAAGAAATATTTACCAATGGAAACTAGAAATCTATACTACAAGTCATATATCTTCCAACAATGGATTATTGTTCAAATTTATGGGGAAGTTGTGCTAAATCTGAGCTTGACAGGATTTATAAACTTCAGAAACGAGCAACATGCATAATTTTAGATGCATCTATTGATCATACATAAAAACCATTATTTACAGAACTCAAATGGTTCACAATATATGACAGGATAGATTTTCACAAGGCAGTTCTTTTATATAAATGTCTACATGGAACTGCACCAGAGTATCTTCAGGACTTATTCAGGCCTTTTTCAACACAATACCAGTTGAGATCAATATCACATGGAAACCTTCTGCCACCAAAACCAAGAACAGAACAATTTAAAAAGAGCTTCCAATACTCTGGTACAGTTATGTGGAACAAGCTTCCACTACATGTAAAATATGCTGAAAATATTAGAGTATTTAAGAAGAGATATCATGAGCATGTATGTGCTTCTAATAGATAATGGAATTTAGTATTTCAATACTAAACATGCCAAAATAAACAGTAATTATTGATATCTTCATATAATGTGCATTGTTATACTCTCCTTAGAGGGCCTCAAGGGAGAATAGTCCTTGACTAATGAATCACCCTCTATAAATAAAGCATTATTATTATTATTATTATACAGCAAAAGTTTAACGTGTTTGCTAGAAAATAAATACCACATTGAGCAAGATGTTAACTGGGGTCAATTTTGGACAAGATAAACTGGAATTATGGGTCAAGAATATTGTCTGTAGTAATTTGACCACGATATTGCCCTTTTTTAATATTTGACCATGATATTGCCCTTTATTAATATTTGACCACGATATTGCCCTTTTTTAATATTTGTCCTCAATATTGCCCTCTTTCAATATCTGACCATGATATTGCCCTTTTTTAATATTTGACCATGATATTGCCCTCTTTCAATATCTGACCATGATATTGCCCTTTTTTAATATTTGACCACGATATTGCTCTTTCAATATCTGACCACGATATTGCCCTTTTTCAATATCTAACCACGATATTACTCTCTTTCAATGTCTGACCATGATATTGCCCTTTTTTAATATTTGACCATGATATTGCCCTCTGTCAATATCTGACCATGATATTGCTTTTTTTTTAAATATTTGACCATGAGATTGCCCTCTTTCAATATCTGACCACGATATTGCCCTTTTTTAATATTTGACCACGATATTGCTCTCTTTCAATATCTGACCACGATATTGCCCTTTTTCAATATCTAACCACGATATTGCCCTTTTTTAATATTTGACCACGATATTGCTCTCTTTCAATATCTGACCACGATATTGCCCTTTTTTAATATTTGACCACGATATTGCTCTCTTTCAATATCTGACCACGATATTGCCCTTTTTTAATATTTGACCACGATATTGCCCTTTTGTAATATTTGACCATGATATTGCTCTTTTGTAATATTTGACCATGATATTGCCCTCTTTCAATATCTGACCACGATATTGCCCTTTTTTAATATTTGACCACGATATTGCTCTCTTTCAATATCTGACCACGATATTGCCCTTTTTCAATATCTAACCACGATATTGCCCTTTTTAATATTTGACCATGATATTGCCCTTTTTTAATATTTGACCACGATATTGCCCTTTTTTAATATCTGACCAAGATATTGCCCTTTTTTAATATTTGACCATGATATTGCCCTTTTTCAGTATTTGATCATGATACTGCCTTTTTTTAATATCTAAATATGGTTTAAAATCATGTATATTACTTTGAGTTGCTGCTTCTATTGTGAGGTTGTTTAATATTTACATATGTTTTTATTGAAATTCATATTCATCATTCAAAGCTAATTTTCCTTCCAAAATAAAAATCCATAACCAATGTCCTGTGTCATGAACAACCCAGATATTACAACTGTAACATAACTGGTGTTGGGATAAAATGTTCTCTTTTACACTTAAACCCACTTTGTGAAAAGGGCTAACGGACGCAACATATGCAATATAAAAAATCTCTCACTATCCTCTAAGCATCATTACCCTGTGAACTGCACAATAGCTTCACACAGTCCAATTTGTTTGATCTTAGTATCAATGTCTACATTCTTTGGATAATAGTACATAATCTTCTTTTCTTCCTGCAAAAGAAGACACAGAGGTAGAAAATGTTTGAAAAGCTGGTTGCCAGGGAGACATTTCTGATTTCTGGTTACCCATTACATTAATACAACTGCCTATGATTGCTGTAATCAAGATTATTCAAAAAGTTTTGTTATTCATATATATATATATATATATATATATATATATATATATAGATATAGATATATATATATATATGCATCAAATAAATTTCCTTTTTTGATAGTGTTTTGTGATAACTCAAATCCATCTGCTAAAATGGGTAACCAGACTAGGTGTCTTGTTGTCCTACGGATTCTAGAACGTTTTTAGCATGTAAGCATGTATTTCCTAGATCTATTTCAACTTTACATGTCTGAAGATTTCAGGAGTGAGAGAGATAAGAAAATATATAATTCAAAATTACATTCAGTAAACTAGCAAGAAGTTGCATATATATGTTTATGTATCAATATGTTTGTAAAAAAACATAATCTTGAAACAATTCATTGTCATACATTACCTTTTGCACAAAACTTGTAAAACATTATTTTTAAATATGTTTTAAACATATTTATTTATTGTTATACAATTTTTCAGTTATATCTATATATAAAAATACATAAACTTCTACATAATTACATACAAATGCAAGAAAGAGAGAAAGAATTCTTTTCTCAAAGTCAACACTTCATTCAGCGATCACATTAACAAAAAAAAACATGAAATCATTCACAGATATCAACTACTCCACTTTCATAGTTACTGCTTATAGAATCTACTACTAACAATACCAAAATATAATAGACTTTACTAGCCACAATACTATATATATCCAATACTACTATATATAATCAATTTTACTAGTAATGATACTGGATTTTACTAGTAACAACATTAAATTTTACATGCAGCAATACTAAATTTTTCAAACATGATTGAAAAGTAATTTAAATCTCCAAATAAAATTAGATTTTCAGAAATCTTGAAATCTACTCTAGTCTTGGTATTATAATTACAGTAAAAACCTGTTATGAGACACTGCCCCTTCTGCCAAGAAACGGTCTCTCATAACAGATATGTACAAAAACATCAATTTCCAAGGTACCGTTTCAGAACAATTTAAAGAAAAATAACCACAATCACTGCACATATATTCTATTCTTTATTAATAGTTCTTGTTAAAATATTGTATGCATTTATATAAAAACAAAATTATACAGCAACAAAGATATACTTATATCTGAAGATCACATGTACATGTATTTGCAAATGAAATCATTTTTTATTTACTCCTTTTCCCTAAAATCACCCTAAATTTTTTTAACCTATGTTTAATCTGCTATTCTGTGATTGCTCTCACTTGCTGGTTTAATAGACGAAGACCTTCAACACCCCCAGGCAATATGGATTAACTCTAGACAAAACAATATACACAACCACTACCTTAATTTCAGCACTACAATGGCAATTCATGACATGTACATTAGCCTGGTTTACGGACTGTACCATCTCTCACTATATAAAAATTGTTAGCCAAACTCCCGTTTTGGAGGGGGGGGGGGTGGGGTCGTATTTTTTTATCAGAACTTTATTTACTATTCAAGAGGCCACTGTTACAATTGATTACATAAAGATCAGTGGTATATGTCTCTGTTCTTGTGATATGGTCATTCATAGGGATACTGAGTCTTACATGTACATGTGAGTGTTAGCAACGAAAAGGCCCAGGAACCAGGCTTAGAAACCACTGGAATAATCTACATGTACTTCAGTCTGGTTTACAAAAGAAACTGTAAAACACTATAAGCATACCCAAAATATTTAAGTTATTCATAGCCAGTCTATTTGCGGGGAGGTTAGGGTTGGGGTTAAGGGGGGGGTGTTTAGAACAGTGTAAGCATCAATTGTTGCAGGGATTAAATAAAGGTAGGTGGAATTTAATACCTTTTTCGCAATGCAGATGCTCATAACATTTTTTGCCAAAACATCATGTTACTGGTCGCATTAAGCAGGTGGTCGCTCATGACAGTGTTTATATAATAAAATTAATCTATTCATTACGATTGTGATCAGAAATGACAGGTGGTCACTCACAGCAGAGGTTGCTCATAACATGTTTTAATGTAAATATTTTATCATTTCTTCCTACTATTATAGAAAGAACATACTTTTTTTAGCTACAAAACCTATTTTGAATAAGAAAATACTTTTTTTAGCTACAAAACCTATTTTGAATAAGAAAATACTTTTTTTAGCTACAAAACCTATTTTGAATAAGAAAATACTTTTTTTAGCTACAAAACCTATTTTGAATAAGAAAATACTTTTTTAGCTACCAAACCTATTTTGAATAATAAACTATATGTAGTCAATTAATTCTAAACTGGAGCCACCTTAATTTTGGATCCAAAGTAATTTAGATGGAACAGAATAAACCTTATTCCACCAATCTATCTTTTGAAACACTGAACTTAATGAAAAAGGTTTTGTGAGCTTTAGGAAGCTTTCTAATACTTGGCCTGAAAGCTATCTACATTTTGTTTATCTGTTTTCAAATAATTATGGTTCACATTATCTTTAATCTGTGTTCATATCATCAGGTATGTGGTAGTTTCATGCTGCATGAAGGGCTACTTTCTTTCATAACTAGGTCTCTGTCTGAAAAGTCTTATAATAATTAGTTCACACTGTGTTTAACAATTGGTCTGAGTTGCCCTTTATCAGTCTTCATGGGGTTGTTGTCAGAGTTATTACCGTACCTGTACAGAAATTTCTCATGGATTCCGTATGGAATACTTATGGAATCCATATGGAAGAGATATGGACTGAAAAAGTGATTGTAATATCACTGACATTTTTCCTAAATGCCCATGTCTATCAAAGATTGTCATATCTTTGTGGAATTTTCTTGGCCCACACGTAGAATCATCGTTCAATATCATGAGGAATTATTGTGCATGTTATCAAAATATTCTAGGTGTGTAGAAATTCAGTGTAAAATAAGAGTACTTATATCATGATGAATGTTTGTCACGGCTGCTTATGGAACAAGGACTAATTCAAGAGACCACAAAAGCATCATAGTTTGTACATTAATCAAAAATCAAGTTGCAGTACAAGTGACATGGCAGGCTTCTAGCACATCTTCTTTTCATGTCTCAAATAGATGCTTTTCTGTAATTTTTTATTATTTTCACAGTTGAATTTTTCAATGCAGATTAATATTTTATATTTTATATATGTTTATGTGTTCACAGATGCCTGTGCATATATTCCAGGCTTGATACTTTGATTTTTAAAATCACTTAATTATTTAGTGTCAAGCCAGATTCTTCACATCATTTTGTATATACTGTAAATGTTGTACATAACAGATAGAGGGCCTCAAGGTAGATTAGTTTTGTAATTAATTACGTTACCTTCTCTAAATAAAGTCATTATTATTATTATTATTATTATTAACTCCCTTATCTCTTGCCTTGGATTTCATATAATTACAACATCTGTAAAAAAAAAAAAATCATGCAAACTTAATATCACCTTGGTTAATAAAGTCCTGTTTAATTCATATTCATTATTAATCTGAAACCTTCAGAAATGTATGAAAAACTTCTGAAACT
>CM068826.1:17156059-17371059 GCA_028554795.2 Sinohyriopsis cumingii
TGACCGCAGTCATTTATGGAATCTATCCGATAAAAAAAAACAAAATTGATAAACCCACCCTGATGAGGAAGACTTCGTCGTTGACGACTTCGTCGATGACGCTGAATTGTGTAGCCGAGCGAGTAATGGAATATTTTAAAAATGCGATGCGGGGAAACGGTCTGACTGCATTAAGACAGTCCAAGATAGCAGCGTGGGCTGAGCGGGTCAGACACACAGGAGCATCAATAAACGATGTTGCCAAGCTAGAGCGCGCATTAAGATTTCTCATAACCGTAACAACGATAACAAAGGAAGTATTATACAAATCGAAATATAATCGATACGGGGCTCCAATAAATATCATTGATCATAACGCTCATGCCTGGACTAACGCAGTTACGATATTTCCGCGGGATCGTGTTGTGAAATATTATCGCGGAAACATATTTGATGCTATCAAGCAGATAAGCAAAACCGATCCTGTGTCGATGTGGTTGTTTAAAAGTTCCGAAGATTCCGAGCATGATCAATTTGTAAAACCCAACGGTGAGTTATACCGGACGGAGTCGTTGCAGCAACAAATGAAAAAACTTGCAGAGAAATATATGAAAATCGAAGATTTTAAAAACACCGAGCAGTTATTGGTTAATTGTTTTACAGTTCCAAGTGTTGTCGCCCACGCTGCCAGAGAAAGAAATTCGTGGAGACCAACCCGAAGTCAGTTTCTCCCGGACATACAATTGAGTTGTGTCGAGTATGGACACGGCGGGCTGTGGAATACCCGGTATGACTACCGGGATATGATTTCCGTGGATATGATTGCTTGCTACCCGGGAAGCTTTCTCGGGATGGGCGAGTGCCGCGAGTATTTTAAGCGATTTGGACATCCCACGAACTCGATGACACGAGTTGCTATAAACGGTCCTTTACCCGATTTTGATTTGACAGGATTTGCTCGTGTGACGTCGTTTAAATTTTCCGCGGGACTTCATCCGTGCTGTTATGTTTGGTTTGGCAGACACTTCAGTGAAAAGCGCTGGGTACCAATAGTGTTATTGCGATATATGCTTGACAGCCGAATACTGGTATCGTTGACTGTCAGTGAAGCAATCATATCATATCGACCGCAGACTTCAGTTTGGTTGCCAACAGCAGAGCATATAAGTGTAGAGGATGTCATTGGCGAGTATGCACGAGAGAGTCCAAATACCCCGATGGATGTCATTATCAGTGAGGCTCCTAAAATTCTCAAGATCAAACTTAGCAATAGTGAAAAAATAGCAAAAGATCTCGGACGAAGAATAATCGGTAAATTTACTCAAGGCGGTGCATATGATTACAAACTACATCACTCGCGACTGATTATCGATGATGCTGAATTGGAATTTATAATTGCTGACACCGTTGCGAGAAATATATTTTGTAATCGGGAGGATGCTTACTTGTCCGACGGGGAAAAGTTGGGCACAATTGTAATTTATATCGACGGAGAGTCGCCTCAATACACACATTTAAGATCTTCGATGCTGGCTTATGTTTCTATAAATTTACTATCAATGATAAATCGATTTCCTGACACTGCAGTTAGAGTTGCAACGGATTCATTTTATATCAGTAGCAGATACTTAGAATCACTGACTCGTTTTACAAGCAGCGATGAATCATGGAGTTCGTGGAGAATAAAAGCGGAGATGTCACATGGATATTGTGAATCCGCTGATGTTACAATTAAGGATGATTATTGTAAATCAGAATTATCAGAAATGTCAAACGCACCATCTGTGCATGATCCAATCACTAGACACAAAACTGTTTATTTGAACGGACCAGGTGGGTCTGGTAAGACAACTCGAGCGATTGAATTATTTCGAAATTCAGATATGATTGTGCTAACACCTACACACAGGCTTGCCAGGGAGATGAAACAACGAGGAGTTAATTCTTGCACTTATCACAGCTTTTTCAAATACAGCGGCGGTGTATGGACGTCAGATCGAATGGGAACAAAATATATTCCTGGGAAAATAATTTGGGATGAGATATGTACGGTACCGTTGGAAACGTTAAAAACGTTTCTTGATTGGCTGCTAACAGCGAATACTGCAGTGATAATGTGCGGCGATCACGGCCAGCCACCACCTTTTGTTGGGCCATCTCCACATGATTGGCTGAGGGATTTTGTTGATTATTATGAAGAACTGTCTGATGATCATAGAGCACTTGATGCAACGTTGAAGGAATTTAAAACATTAATCAGATTACAACCGAATAAAATTCAATGCGAAATTATGCGCGAGATGTTTTCTGAAACTTCAATGAGCGACTTTTGGAGCGTGTGGACACCAGACGATTTGATAGTGGCAAGTAGAAAGATAGTCAGAGACACACTTCAACAGCAGTTATTTCAATTACAACAAGAAAAGTTTCCAATGCTGCCAGTGCCGTTATGTTATAGACCAGCTGATACGCGGTTACAAAATATAGATGTTGATATCCCTGGGACAGAGTCAGGGAAACAGAATTTAGTATTGAATGATATTGTGTTAGTTGATATTAATGCTGTCAAAGATGCACTAAAAATGAATAAATCCCCGTGGACGCTAGGATACGCAATGACAATTCATTCATCTCAAGGACTAACTATCAGTGATACAACTGTCTGGATCGTTGACGACCGCATCGAATGGTCACATTTAGTTTACTTAGCTGTGTCCAGAGTCCGAAGAATATCTCAACTGCGAAGAATTGTCTTGGATGAATCAAACGCTGATAAAATTAATAATGAAAATAACAGCGATATAATAAGAAAAAAACTCGCCGGTTACAAAGAGAGTGACAAAAAAATAATCGCGATTTTGACCTTGACGATGACTTCGTTGTTGCGCTGAAACAACAGCAGAATAATCACTGTGCGAGCTGTAATTGTATAATGCTATGGCAGTATTCGAGTAATAATCCAAGACAATTCACCGTAGATAGAAAAGATAACAGTCGCGGTCATACACGTGATAATGTGATGTTGACCTGTCTTGAGTGTAATCGACGTCGGGATGCTGGCACCCTTGGCGCTAGTTAAGTGATCGCGGTGGTAATTGGGTGTCCTCGGGAATTACTTGTAATTCCTCACGTGTGAATCCACGTTGAGGAGCAGTCGAATCCAGCCTGTAGATTGCTGGTCTACCTGACGATCTTGTTATGTTAGATATCTTGTGTGCGGTAACACTCCAAATAGGATCAGTTGCTCTTTTTTTACCACCTTCAAGTTCACCTGGTTCATATAAATATCTTACAGTGACATCACCCAGTATTGGCTGCGTTGAAGAATTACGTTGCACGGGTATATATTTTTTTGTGATCGCGATGGCAGGTTTCATGTTGGTTGTTCGAGTTATTTCATTATTTAGCGCAGCTATCACACCTGGTAATCTTGCAACCCATTCACGAGATCTCGTATCCTGAATAAATTCCTTCGCGTATTGATATCCAAATAACCGCTCAGCAAGTGCTGGATTGAATCGCTCAACAATTTCCTGATCACGATGAATTTCAGTATGCCCTCGTCTGATGGTAACGTTATGTTGCTTCATCAGCGACGATACTGCACCTTGAAATTCTTTGCCAGGATCAACTTGTAGCAGCTGTGGCCATCGTAGAGGTCCTCGTTGATAAATTTGTTCAAACGCAGAAGCAACCTCAGACGCTGTTTTAGTCGCTAACGGTTCCACATCTTTGTATCTACTTGCAACATCAACTACAGTTAACGCGTACTTGTATGTGTTTTGACGTCTTCGGATTTTAATAGCATCGTGTGGCAGAAATAATATATCAGCCTGATGAACTTCATTTGGCACACTAACATTAAAATGTGCAAAGTGAATTTGTTTAGGACGCGGTAGATAAATTTGCCATATTGCCTGCTTGGATAACCAATTTTTAGCAGTAACTCGCGTAACTTTTGCCGCTTCAGCGAGTTTACTAATTGCTGCACTACCCCTCCAGTATCCGCTTGGGGAATAATAAATCGACTCCATTATATACCAGCACCTAGCGCTAATTTACCTTTCATTGCGGATTTTATTAACCAGGATGCTAACCTCTCCTTGAAAGATTTATCAGTGATGGCATTTAACGCGTGAATTAATTTCACATCCGCGAGATGGCGCTGTTGCAAATCCTTACTTCTTTAAGCTACATCATGGACATGGCATGCGCTATCGATAGCATTTATCGGATACTCACCTGGATTGGGCTGATCTTGGGCATTAAGTCTGATATCAAGTCGGGTTCCAGGACCACAGTAATTATATCCTGGAAGATGTTTTTCTCCTGGGTATTTAGCCCCCGGAGTTCCTGGTAATTTTCCTAACTTGGCTGCGATATCACCGCCTCGCTTTTTTTTTCGGAATAAATTTAAACGTTTTTGTACCGCATCGTTCACACTTGCCTGTAAGCGCAGATCGATTATTTTTTGTTGTAGTGATTGTTATGTCTGCAGTTGGGGTACGTGCTCTACATTTCACACAATATAAATCCATATTATTTTATAATATATCTAATGGAGATTACTGACTTTTCTGCTACAAAACGACGAGAGCCAATCAAACATAACTCAGCGCTACCAAACTCAATTCGAATGATTATTATAGGCCCATCTGGGTCGGGTAAGACGCAGTTGTTACTTAATTTAATAATGAAGTGGATGGCGTGGGATAGGTTGTATTTGATAGCTCCATCTGTGGATGATCAGCGATGCTACAGCGTGTTAAAAGATTTTAATGAAAGCGTAAAGTCGCTAAACGACGGCGATGATGTTATTGAATTTATCACTGACAGCGATGAAGCACCAAGTATTGATGATATTGATGGGAGAATTAACAATTTAGTCGTGTACGATGATGTGATGTTGGACAAGCAATCAAACTCCGCAAGGATATTTTCACGCGGCAGACATAAAAACACTGACGTGATTTATGTAACCCAGCGATATATACAAATCCCAAAAGTGATCAGGGACAACTGTAACATTCTTGCGCTATTCAGCGGCGTTGACGCACACACGTTACGAAATATACATCAGACTTGGTACAGCGGCGACAAGGACATAAATAAATTTAGAAATTTCTTTGGTCGTGCTCAGGCAAAACCACACGGATTTGTAACAATAAATTTACATGATCCTCGAACACGGTATCGAGTTGGGTTAGATACAATTTTTAACTAGACAAGCAAACTCTGCCAGGGACTTTCACAGAGCAGCAGAGGAGGCTAAACATCCCCGAGTGTTTTCGCAAGATAGACCCTTGTATCAAGAAATAGTTGTATAGAAAGATATTTTCACGATATAACCCTTCCAAGTCAGCAGAGAAAGCCCATTTTGTCATGTTTTTCTGACTTGAAGTGTTTATTTTGTGAAAATAATATCTCTATCTAAAATGTCCTCGACAGAAGGCTCTGTTAAGCGAAATATTTTGTGGGATTCGCCTCCTCTGCTGCTCTTTTAGCTCAAAACGGGGTAAGATGATGGAACACTAACAGGTGGAAATAGGCGAAGAGAATGTTTTCTGTCCAGAATAATAACATTCATAGACCACAAGTGAAAAGACAAAAATGCAGTCACGATATCAAGATAGCCAGAACAAAAACTACACTTAGTCTCCTTTTGTGCTTGTAACTTGGCTGAAAGAATCATTCAAACTTTGTCAACCCTGTAAATAAGTTCTTGTTTAATGCTTTTAAATAAAGTGGAAGGGACATACCGAATCCTACTTCTTCATAGTTGATATTATAGTGAGCTGGGTTGATTAAATAAAAACTGTTCAGTAAGAAGAATTTTTTTTTTATATTTTATTTTTGAACATGCTCTTTCACATTTTCTCTGTCAATCTTAACATTTTTCACGTTTTCTGTCACATTCCATTTCCGAACTTGATTGCTTGTGTGTGATAGTGTGTATATATTTCATACCCTTTGCTATTACTTCCTACCCATATTGGGTCTTTTGGTCACTACACACGGCGTGTTGGATAGCTGGTGTGGGGTCTTTGTTAGTAATCAACATGTGGGTGATGGACAGATTTTTGAAAAGTGAGCATCGAATAGTAATCAAAAAGGGTGTGTTTTATAGTAATCAAAGTGTGAGTGATGGATGCAATAATAATAATAATGAGGACTTTGTATAGCGCCTAATCTTTAGAAGCTCTAAGCGCTTTACACCATTAGACAACACCTATAAGATAAAAAAAAAAAAACATATAATGATATGATTACAAAAACAAACACCATGAAATTAGAAAACATAAAAGAAAACCATGTTGAGAATATTTAAGGTAGGAAACAGTATTAGGTCTTTAAATTTGTTCTTGCAGTCGAAATAAGTGAGTTTTGAGAGCACTTTTGAATGGGATCACTGTGTCTTTGTGTCTAAGTTCAGTGGGCAATTCATTCCACGTTGCTGGGGCCTGGTACGCAAAAGAACGCTATCCATACGACTTTGTTTTCATAGTGGGAATAATGAGTATACGATTGTCAGAAGAGGAGCGTAAGTATCTTGCTGGTGTGTACACATGGGTGAGGTCAGATAGGTATGGTGGACTAGAGTCCGACAGTGAAACGTAGCACAGAGAACAAATTTTGTGCTTGATTCTGGATCGAATGGATAGCCAGTGTAGGCCACAGAGCAGCGGAGAGGTGTGCTCTGATCGTGGTACTATAAGTATGATCCGAGCAGCTGTGTTTTGAACTTTTTGAAGTTTTTGAAGCAGATATTGAGATGAACCAGACAGAATTGAATTACAATAGTCCAGTCTTGAAAGTACTAATGAACATACAAGTGTTTTAGTGGCATCAACTGAAAGATATTTGCGAATTGAGCTGATGCGTCTCAGCTCAAGATATGCAGCCTTGCATATGTTCATGACATGTTGGTGCAATGTGAGAGTACTGTCCAGAGTAACATCTAGGTTTCGTACTGATTGTCTGAATTTATTGTTGGTGTTGCTGATATTTATTGTTTGAGGTAAAGGATGAGAATGAGAAAGTCTTTGTGTTGTGATCAGAATGGCCTCAGTTTTATCATCATTCATCTGCAGCTTGTTACATGTCATCCATGATTTCACATCAGAAATGCACCTCTCTACACCTTGGATGGTAGCATCAACTTCAGTTGGGTGGCTAGATTTGTATATTTGGGTGTCATCAGCGTACAATTGGTGAGACACTGGATGATGATCTATGACACTTGAGAGCGGCTGAGTGTACAGAATGAAGAGAACAGGTCCAAGAACAGACCTCTGTAGAACACCACAAGACAGATCAACTGGGCTGGAGTGTATTCCATTTGCAGATACAATTTGTGTCCTGTTGACCAAGTAGGACTTGAACCACAGTAAAGCTGTATCATGAATGCCAAATACATCTTGGAGACGGTGAAGTAATATATGATGGTATATTGTGTCAAATGCTGCAGACAAATCAAGAAGGATGAGGACTGTAATCTTTCTGTTATCCAACGCAGAGAGAATGTCATTAACTACTTTTAGAAGAGTAGTTTCAGTACTGTGGCAAGGGCGATATGCAGATTGTACATTACTAGAAAGACTGTTTGAATTCAGATGAGATACGAGCTGGGATAGAACAATCTTTTCTAAGATTTTTTTTATATGAATGGGAGATTAGAAACTGGGCAGTAGTTCTTTAAATCGTTATGGTCTAGTGTTGGTTTCTTCAGCAAAGGCTTTACAATGGCAGTTTTGAAAAATGACGGGAATTCCCCTGATGAGAGAGAGGTATTAATAACATCAGTTAGTGAAGGCAATACTGGATCTAAGCACTCAAGCAGCAGTGATGTTGGAATTGGATCAAGTTCACATGTCTTGGGTGCACTCTTCATCAGGATTGAACGTACGAAATCCATAGAGACAGGTTCAAATGCTGCTAATGGTTGTCGCTCAAATTCTGTATCCCAACTGTATGGTGACGACGAGTCAATTGAAATTGTGGTGTCAAGCCTATCTCTGATGGTTTGTACTTTGTCACGGATGAAATTTGCAAACATGTCCGGAAGGTCGACTGGAGAGAAGATAGTTGGAAGTGGTGTAAATTTGTTCCTTGACATTAGCTTGTTAGTAATCTCGAAGAGCTCTTTGCAGCTGAACTTTCCATGATGTTAGTAGTGTAGTGGGCTGATTTCGCTGCATGGACTATATTTGTGACATTCTTCTTAGCGGCTTCATAGATTTGCTTATGAATAGCGAGTCTGGTGGAAAGCCAAAGCCTCTCAAAGCGCGTGTTTTATCCTAATGGAAACGTATATGTTGAATAGAACTCAAGAAATGGATCTTGGATAATACTGAAAAACTGAGCATTTGAGAGTAATAAAGGTGTGTTAGTAATCAAAGATTGTGTGTTGGATAGTCATCAAAAGGTGCGTGTTGGATAGGAATCAAAACGTGTGTTTGATAGCAATAAAAAAAAGTGCATGTTAAATAGTACTCAACAAGTGGTTGTTGGAAAATACACAAAAAGTAGTTGTTGGATTGTACCAAAAAAACGTAGGTGTTGGAAAGTAATATAAAATGGGTTGGATAGCAATAAAAAAGCGAGAGTGATATGGTACTCCAAATATGGGTGTTGGATAGTAATCAAAAGTGGGTGCGGATATTAATAAAAATGTGTGTCGGATTAGTAATCATAAAGTTGAGTGCTGATGTATCTATTATTAAGAAAATAATGTGTATTTTATAATACTGAAAAAGGGGTTTATTGGATAGTAATTAAAAAAGTTGGACAGTAATTAAAAAATATGTATGGCTACCCTATTTGTTGTCAGCGAATTCCAACTTTTTGATTGGCAATTGACTCTGCCCCTATACACCAACATAAATGTACATATATTAAAGATGTAGTGTCAAGGGTCAGAGGAAACTCGGACTAGCTACATGTCTACGGCATGATGCCCCAGTGCTAGGCATCACTATAAACTGCCACACTGCAGATATCGTAGCGATATGACTGAAAAATTGTTAAAGCTACGTTAAAATCAAAATATCTCTCACACACACGCACACACACACACACACACACACACACACGCGCAGGTGTCAAATAGTGAATGATATCAGGTCCACTTAAGCCTCTTGTTTTTTATGCGAATATCAAGGAGGTGGTTTATTGAGCGTGACGGTTCAGGATGATGATAACACTGCTGCTGATGGTGCTGGCACCGACTGTGGCGACAATAAAAGAAGGAGGACACGAAAAGAGAGTAGGGGAAAAAAAATACGTGCTATGACTGTCAATTTTTTTCCCCAAAAGATTTCTTGTTGATAGGTAACCAATGTCACATCCGTTTCCGGTTCAAATTAATGAGGAAATGAATCTGTGTATTTGAAGTCAGTTATTAGTAATTATGTCAGCTACTGCTGCATAATTGTCCATAATATTAATGTAACATGACTGGATAAATGTTCAGAGCTGTTAGGTTAACAACAGGTGACATGAATGGAAGGCTCTTGAGAAAATAGCGCTGACCGAACTCGATCAGTCGAAGATAGAATCCCAGGGCAACTTGAGTCGCGGATAATATGAATTTCAGTTACAGTTGGAAACTAATCTTACACAAGGAGAAAAATATATATTCCCAGCCCAGTAGCTATGAATATATTAAATGCTTCAAAACTTCATATAATTTCCTTCATCGTCATCAGCTATGGTAAGTCGGACTTTATCCAGCACATTCGACTCTGGAGTGTACTGTAGTCCAACAATGTTCAAGTTATATCTATGTGGCCATTTACTCGTCTTAAATTTAATATTGTTTTTAAAAAATTAATGCCAGTTTAATTTCAACAGAGTCTTTGTATCCAGGTTATTGAATGCTTTGCACCTTAACTGTCATCAGCAAACTTCCAGACAAAACATTTTGATCGCTATGAATTTTTACGGTGGTGGCCGGGTACTAAACTGGGTGAAGAAAAGAGCACGTCTGGTATAATCGTCACAATATACGGTAGTACAGATTTTTTTTCTCGACATGCATAGCTTTCATTGTGACATCATAGAGAACAACATTCAATCAAGTTTGTACTGATTACACCTTTATACTGACCTCGTCCAAATATGTCCACGTACTGTAATTAATAGTATTGCCATATGTGTTTACCGGGGCATGTAAATAATGACCTTCTGATAGAATATGGATGTAGGAGGATTAAATAAAGTGAATAATAGCCATTTAAAGATATGTGTATTCAAATTTGACAAAAAGCATGCATTAAAGATATGTGATGGGGGAAAATATCTTACTACCCGAACAATAGGTTCATCATAACTTGTTCAGAGATCAGTTGATCCTGGAACTGGAGGTCAGATTTCAAGAATTGTGAGTTGGCTGACCTTATTGACCCATATTGGCACTGTTATATTTGAGTCTAAAGTATTTGCTTACCCACCCATTTGTATTCCCGTACAGATTTAAAATAAAGCTGACAAACATCAGGGATATAAAAAAATTACACAAATGGTTAGTCATTTCATTTATCAGTTTTTAATTTCTTACCTGAATGTTGCCAGCAAGTATCATTGAAATTTACACACTTATTTAATCTAATTAAGATCAGCAGGTAAACGATAGTTTACTTTTTTTTTAAAAATGTTGACTTGTGTATTAGATTCCTACAATTTGGTTACCCCTGACCAGAAACTTACATATTTTATGTCTGTTACAGTTGACATTATTGTGGTTTAGGTTATCATCTATCCAGTGGAATTACTAATTCCATGACTAAACTTTCAGGAGCTATGAACAGTGCATATGGGACTTTTATTTAGCAATGACCCAACAAGCTATTATAAAATGAAGCAACAGTTTAGATTGGTCCAATTATTAAATCTTGCCATATTTGTCTAACTAAAGATGGCTAGCAGGAATAACTGTCACATTCTCCACAACAAGTGCCCATTTCTTCAACTGCATAAGTGGATGAGAAACACTGTTGGCACTGTTGGGAAATGCAAAGGGATGCAACTCGACAAACCTAAAGTGGGTGCATGTTACTGGTCTGGTTAAATAGGACATTTTGGTAGAGATGACACATGCCCTGTAAAGATCAAAAAGTGGCATAAATGTGGAAAATTATTACATTTTCGAAGGTATTGTAAGAATGGTAAAGAATGTAAGATGAATGAATGATAGAAAGGAAATAAATGCTATTGTTGTTGTTGTAGGGTTTAACGCCATTTTTCAGCACATGATAGGCTATACATGGCAGCCAGTATTAATGGTGGCGGAAGAAACCAGGAAAACCCCAGAAAGAACCACCGACCCACGAGAAGCTACTGGCAAGCTTTCTCACATACCCACATTGGCAGAATCCGAGACTCGAACCCATGCAGACAGAGGTGAGATATCAGTGATCCATAACGGAGAGCGCTTTAAACCACTAGGCCACTCAGGGCCCCCAATAAATGTGATACACATCCACTGCAGATGAGGGTGGTAACAAGTATACTTTTACAGTGAACGATGGTAAAGCACATCAAGTGTATAACTAAGTGTCTAAAGAAAAGCAACAAGAAATTATACCCCTTTGATGCACAGTCAATGGTAAAAGGAGTTTTACAGTTGAAGTACAAGTCAAAGAGGGTTTTAATGCTACTACAGAATTCATTGTTACTGAAGGAAAAGGCCATCCATTGATTGCCAAGAAAACATCAGTTGAACTAGGTTTACTGCAGCTATGATCCAATGCTAATGTTTTGGAAGGGAGCAATATTTCTGCAGCCTACATTGATTGTTTTCAGGCACAAGAAAAATTAACAGATTATGAACTTTTGTTTCATATTGACAACACATTCAAGCCAGAAGCCCAGCAAACAAACAGATTGCCATTTAGGTTGCATAAAATGTGAGTTAGAGGCTAAAAAAAATTAGAACAGCTGGATATAATTTAAAAAAACAGATGGTCCTACCCTTGGGTTAGCCCTGGAATGGTGGTCCCAAAGTCTAATGTTTATGCACAGACCTATATTAGGCAAATAAAGTAGTGGTATAGGCACCCTTTTTCTACTGAAATGCTACAAGAAATTAAAGATAGTTCTGTTTTCAACAAGATGGATCTGAAATGGATTATCACTAAATAGCATGGAAGGAGGGAATCTAGACAAATCATCACAATTTGTTGTCCTCTGTCCCCCATCTCATATCCTTATGTTTCCCCTGGGCATGCCTTTTTTGTCAGAATAAAAAAGAATGCCTACTACTTCATATTAGTGGACATCCATCTAAGTCACAGTTTGTGCTGGTAATGGTCAGAGGCAAGAAAGGTCATATAAACTATAGGATCATAATTAATATTTATTTTACAACAGTGTATCTGGTAATTTAAATATTTAAGGTTTGTGGTAGTTGTAAAGTGTTTTGACAGCCATTAGTGTGACTTATTTTCAACATCAAGGAGGGTTTAATTTATTATGAGGTTGAAATAGTGACAGAAAAGATGAAATGTATGCAGATACACTATTTGTCATTTAATTAATAATTTGTTAGTTTGGGAAGAAAGTAGTTCTGAAAACATAGGTATTGATTATAATAAATGCTAATAAGTGTACACTAAAGCTAGTGAGAGCAAAATCCAGAATGGAAAATTCTATGGTAGAGCTCTTTTTATGCAAACCAAATAATAAAATACACATCATAAAAGTTTTATTTCAATAATGTAAGTGTCTAAGGAAAATATAGGACAGTGTTGAGCACCAAGTTAAGTGGCAAAACTGTGGAAACAAATGAGATATCTAATTTCTATAGCACCATTAGTGCATTATGTATTATTATTTACCTTTATCCCACAAATATATTTGCTGAGTCTACCTGTTGACTACATTTTATGTTATAATGTTAGAAACAGAACATCTAATTATAACTGAGATTTTATCTTGTAAACATTTGGAATATTCCAGGATGAAATTTTTCATTAGGTAATTTTCTTTTAGAAAATGTTAATTGTGACCTGAAGTCAAGAAGAGGACTATGTAATCTTGTTTTTCTAGAAATTATTAATTCATGCTATAAGATCAGAGCAGAATCAGTTGTATTATTGTTGTGTCCAGTATTTCATTTGGGCTGGAATTTATTTATTCAAATTTTTCACTGCTCTGGTGGCCTAGTTGTTAAAGCATTAGCCTCAGATACTGGAGGTTGCAGATTCAAAACCCTGACAGAGTCATACCAAAGAATTAAGAAATGGTACTCACAGCTGCCTTGCTAGGCACTCAGCATTGAGAGGTTAGTGTTAGGACTGGTTTGTCTACAGTCTAGTGTCAGGATAATGTGACTGGATGGGACATTATGCTACATGTCTGCGGCATGATGCCCCAAACATCACTATAAACTGCCACACTAAAGACATCGTAGCGATAGGACTGAAACAGTTTGAAAGCTATATTAAAATCCAAATCATACACAGATTAATCAGATCATTTAATTCAAGTTGGAAATACAAAGTGCTAAAAAAAATAACATTGTTGGAAATAGGGATTTGGATTTATAGTGAAATTCAGATAAGGATATATTTTTAGGTTGTATTATTGTGATTCAACAAAAGACTTTTGGCACATAATGAAAACATGGACCACCACAGGTACATGAACACTTCCAGAGTTCAATTTATTTTGGAATACCATTAAAGTATATTCAGAACTTTAATTATTAGGACTTGTGTTAGAAATTCTTGGATTTTTTGGGATTTAATTAGCAATACTTTAAGTTTTTTGTACCTTTTTTACTTTGTATTCTGGGGAAAAACATTATTTGTTGAAATTTACAACACTTGTTGCCTTTTGCTCTTTTTTGTTATTTAATTTAAGCCCATAGAGTTGCAGTACTAGAAACTAGAGAACCAGAAAGTGCATCAGAAGTAACAAGCTTTCTAAGGCTTGTTAATTTCAGCACATTTTTTGGTCATCAGCAACTAATTATATTTTGAGCTACAGTACCAGTCTGTTTTTGTTGGTATAATAAATACTTCATTTAAAAGAATGAAGGTCACTCACTGGCTGAAAATACTTGCTAAAAATGAACATAATTTTTCATGAAATCTTTCAAGGTAAATTGTACACAATAGTAAGCATGAACCTAAAATTATTTTCATTTTATTGTTGTTGCTGCACAGGTACTACTCTATGCAAAGGGAGAGATCTCACCAGGCTGGATTATTATAGTTGGCACCTACAAGGAAATTTTTATCAAAATGAAACTCTCAGAATATCACTTTCATAATTTAAAAAATTTCCTTTTAGTTCATATTTTCATAGGATGTAAGCATGATTTGACAGCCATACCACATAAGTATAGTAATTTGACCAGATATTAAATTATGGTATATGGGAGTTTAATTAATTGTCCATATTTAGCTACAGTATCAGATGCCTTACACAGACTGACATACATGTACAAAGAAGGACACATCATTTAGGTGGGGACAATACCAGAAGAATGATTTCAGTGTTGGAAGAAAGTCAGGCAGATGCAGAAATTATTGGTCTATTTTGATCAGAAACTAAAAATACAAGTTAGTTGAGAAAAAATTAAATTCTGTAGTAGTGGAAGTACTAAATGGAGTAAACTTTAAAAAAAACAGCACATGTAGAAATATGTAGAGAGAGGAGTTGGCAGTGATACAAAATCCTAAGAAATATTTCGAGAGAGGAGCTGGCAGTGATACAAAATACTAAGAAATATGTCAAGAGAGGAGCTGGCAATGATACAAAATCCTAAGAAATATGTAGAGAGAGGAGCTGGCAGTGATACAATATCCTAAGAAATATGTAGAGAGAAGAGCTGGCAGTGATACAAAATCCTGAGAAATATGTTGAGAGAGGAGTTGGCAGTGATACAAAATCCTAAGAAATATGTCGATAGAGGAGCTGGCAGTGATACAAAATACTAAGAAATATGTAGAGAGAGGAGTTCGCAGTGATACAAAATACTAAGAAATGTGTAGAGAGAGGAGAGGGCAGTGATATAAAATCCTAAGAAATATGTAGAGAGATGAGCTGGCAATGATACAGAATCCTAAGAAATATGTAGACAGAGGAGTTGGCAGTGATACAAAATACTAAGAAATATGTAGAGAGAGGAGATGGCAGTGATACAAAATACTAAGAAATATGTAGAGAGGAGCTGGCAGTGATACAAAATCCTAAGAAATATATCAAGAGAGGAGTTGGCAGTGATACAATATCCTAAGAAATATTTTGAGAGAAGAGCTGGCAGTGATACAAAATCCTGAGAAATATGTTGAGAGAGAAGTTGGCAGTGATACAAAATCCTAAGAAATATGTCGAGAGAGGAGCTGGCAGTGATACAAAATACTAAGAAATATGTAGAGAGAGGAGTTCGCAGTGATACAAAATACTAAGAAATGTGTAGAGAGAGGAGCTGGCAGTGATACAAAATCCTAAGAAATATGTAGAGAGGGGAGAGGGCAGTGATACAATATCCTAAGAAATATGTAGAGAGATGAGCTGGCAATGATACAGAATCCTAAGAAATATGTAGACAGAGGAGTTGGCAGTGATACAGAATACTAAGAAATATGTAGAGAGAGGAGATGGCAGTGATACAAAATACTAAGAAATATGTAGAGAGGAGCTGGCAGTGATACAAAATCCTAAGAAATATATCAAGAGAGGAGTTGGCAGTGATACAATATCCAAAGAAATATTTTGAGAGAGGAGCTGGCAGTGATACAAAATCCTGAGAAATAGGTCAAGAGAGGAGTTGGCAGTGATACAAGATACTAAGAAATATGTCGAGAGAGGAGCTGGCAGTGGTATAAAACACTAAGAAATATGTAGAGAGAGGAGTTGGAAGTGATACAAAATCCTAAGAAATATGTAGAGAGAGGAGATGGCAGTGTTACAAAATCCTAAGAAATATGTAGAGAGAGGAGATGACAGTGATATAAAATCCTAAGAAATATGTCAAGAGAGGATTTGGCAGTGATACAAAATCCTTAGAAATATGTCGAGATAGGAGAAGGCAGTGATACAAAATCCTAAGAAATATGTAGAGAGAGGAGCTGGCAGTGATACAAAATCCTAAGAAATATATAGACAGAGGATTTGGCAGTGATACAAAATCCTTAGAAATATGTCGAGAGAGGAGAAGGCAGTGATACAAAATCCTAAGAAATATGTAGAGAGAGGAGCTGGCAGTGATACAAAATCCTAAGAAATATATAGACAGAGGGGTTGGCAGTGATACAAAATACTAAGAAATATGTAGAGAGAGGAGATGGCAGTTGTACGAGATCCTAAGAAATATGTAGAGAGAGGAGATGGCAGTGATACAAAATACTAAGAAATATGTAGAGAGAGGAGATGGCAGTGATACAGAATCCTAAGAAATATGTCAAGAGAGGAGCTGGCAGTGATACAAAATCCTAAGAAATATGTAGAGAGAGGAGCAAGCTGTGATACAAAATACTAAGAAATTTGTCGAGAGAGGAGATGGCAGTGATACAAAATCCTAAGAAATATGTCAGGAGAGGAGATGGCAGTGATACAAAATCCTAAGAAATATGTCGAGAGAGGAGCTGGCAGTGATACAGAATACTAAGAAATATGTCGAGAGAGGAGCTGGCAGTGATACAAAATCCTAAGAAATATGTCAAGAGAGGAGATGGCAGTGATACAAAATACTAAGAAATATGTAGAGAGAGGAGATGGCAGTGATACAAAATCCTAAGAAATATGTAGAGAGAGGAGCTGGCAGAGATAAACAGTCCTAAGAAATATGTCGAGAGAGGAGCTGGCAGTGATACAAAATCCTAAGAAATATGTAGTGAAAGGAGGTGGCAGTGATACAAAATACTAAGAAATATGTCAAGAGTGGAACTGGCAGATACAAAATCCTAAGAAATATGTCGAGAGAGGAGATGGCAGTGATACAAAATCAGTTTGTGATTTCTTTCTAGTCTTAGACTGGAAAGACAGTGAAAAAGAAACTACGTAAGAGAGGGATAGCAAATGACTGCCAAAAGTGCTGAATCCAGTGGCGCATGGAATATTTAATTTAATGGAAAACAGTTCAGCATGATACCCAGTGATAGACCTATTTGCAGCAGGAAGATAACCAACAAAATTCAAGGACTTCACACTTATATAAATTTGTGAAATAGGACCAAGTTAAATGTGTAGGATTTATTTAGTTCATTAGAACAGTTAGGACCGCTTCAGTGGCCTAGTGGTTAGAGCATCCACCTCAGATGTGGGAGGTCGTGGCTTTGATTCCCAGCCAAGTCATACCAAAGACTTACAAAAATGGTACTAACAGCTGCCTCGCTTGGCGCTCAGCATTAAGAAGTTAGTGTTAGGACTGGTTGGCCTGGTGTCAGGATAATGTGACTGGGTGGGACATCATGCTACGTGTGTGTGGTATGATGTCCCAGTGCTAGACATCACTATAAACTGACATACTGCAGACATTGTAGCAATATGACTGAAAAATTGTTAAAGCAATGTTAAAAGTCCAAATCACACACACACACACACACACACACACACACACACACACAGAACACTTAGTATACTAATTTTCTTGAAGATGGACACTAAATAATAGTGAATTTGAACTCTGGCATTTCATTTGATGGAAAGAACTCTGTACATGATATATGAAGAGCTTATTCTAGTCACTTGAGTTTCAGAGTTGCTTTCTCTTTGCCAGAGAGCAAAAATAATTTAATCTTACAATTATGTGTTTATGTTATGAGGATGTATCTGAAGGATTCACAGCACTAATTAATTGGAAAATGGGAACCAGTCTAGAAATGAGTGATCACAGAATGTAGTAAGGCTGCACTTTACAGTTACTGTGTACTTCCAAGAGAGAGGCTGGTGTAAGGTGAGGTTGTTTGCATTGGCAACGTACACAGTAGAGAATGTTGGCATATCTCTGTGCTACAATCATGTACTGTGACTGAAATTTCTTTACATATGGTGATTATAGAAAGTGCACTACCTAAATCTGATAAAATGGCTTCCTCAAAAATGAGCCTAAACTAGTTAAAAGTACACTAACTTGATGGTTATTAAAACTGGGAAAATCATCTTTGCTAGATTAGACAGTACCAGCTTCTGAATGTGTAATGAATAAATAAAAAATACCTAACAATTAAAAAATGTTATCAGCTTGTCTTTTTCCAATTTATCTTTGAAGTCTTGGAATTGAAAGTGACCAGGATGAGCTTGTAATTTCTTATATGCACACATCTGAAATTAGGCTAAGCTGTATACTCTATACCCCAAAGTGCATCCATCAATAATATACCAAAATAAAGGGAATTAAAAGTTCTTTTAACAGTACCAATAATTTTTATAATAAACATTTTGTTTTGATTTCTTAAGAACTTGTTCTGCTTTCTACAGTAGCTAGATGTGTCATTTATAGTTTTTGAAAAATTATGTTCACAAATTATGATAGTCTGAAGCATAGAATTTTTCACTGATGGTTTTTACCAACTTCTGATCACTCATGTTGAAGCACCACATTTTTACATTTTGTGTGCCTTCCTACATTAATAATTAGTGAATGTATCCAATTATCAGTTTCTAGTTGGTCTATTTTCTGCATTTTATCAGATACAGCAGTGTCTGCCATTATCATTGCCCTTCTGGACATCTTTTTAATATATTGATATATGTAATTGACCTTTTGGCAAAGGGTGGCACCTTTCAACCAGCTGCTGCATAATAGAGATTCCAATAGACCATTAGCCAAATGAGAATTCCATTAAGGTATGAGTCATTACATAATCAGGTGGGTAGATAATTGCTTGCTCAACTGATTAAAGCATGTAACATTGATTACGGCAGATAGCATGTATGTATGCAAATTCAAGTTCATGCAACTTAAAAATTCTGCATTCAGTTTTGGAAAATTGTAGAAACTGATGTTTGAGTTTTGTGCCAATAACTTGGAAAAATTTCAGAACAAAAATGGACAGTTTTGAAGAAATAGACATGTGAATGAATAGACAGATCATTCTGCTGTATTGGTGGTAGCCATAGTCACCAATGGCATTGGTATTGGTGGTAGTCATAGTCATCAGTGGCATTGGTATTGGTGGTAGTCATAGTCATCAGTGGCATTGGTATTGGTGGTATTCATAGTCATCAATGGTATTGGTATGGTGGTATTCATAGTCATCAATGGCATTGGTATTGGTGGTATTCATAGTCATCAATGGCATTGGTATTGGTGGTATTCATAGTCATCAATGGCATTGGTTTTTTTGGTAGCCATAGTCATCATTGTCATTGGTATTGGTGGTAGCAAATTTACAAGTTTAAGTCATTGTGCATGCTGGCAAGCTTTTCTGCCATTTCTTGTTATTTCCATTTATATGCCCCACAATAGGCTAAGAGACTTTTGTTTTTAAAGATTCCTGGATTTTTGATAGATAATAAGACCTAGGTGCTGTTTAAAAACAATATACGTACATTTTGAAATGATAAATAACCCCGGGAAAATTATGTAATGGAAAACTTTATTGATATAAAATTATATGTCTCTTTTTCAGATATTTTTGGGGCACTAAGTCAGAAGGTCCATTCACAATATGCATGTGACACTCCATATCATTGCTACAGTAATATCTATTCCTTGAGCTGCCCAATTCGAGAGAAGGTTGCCATACGTAGTCTGGACTATGGGTCTAAAAGAGACACAAATGTCTGCCCAGAAAACAAAGCGACTTGTATTGATAAACATCAGTGCTGCATATATACACCAGGAGATTGTTTGAGATCGTTCTCTACAAATGACTCATTCAATGTCTACACATCATGCTCTCAGGGGCAGCGCTGTGGCTGGATATATGCATCATCTATAGATGTAACGCAAAGCTGTGTCATCAGGGAGCGATCTAATTACATAAGGGCTCAGTTTGAGTGTGTAAATGGTAATAAGTGTGGCCTTTATTAGGCATTCTTATCAATTCTTTTTTATATTTATGTTTTCTGACATCAGTAGACCGATTTCTAATTTTACAGAGAAAATCTTTTCCAGAGGAACCAAATGTTTATCAGCATGTAACTTTTTGAAACAGCAGACTTTTTTATGAGAAAAATAAAATTTCTTTCATATGCGGTAATGAGCATTTATCAAACTAATGATTTGTTTTGACACAACAAGCAATAATCATATATGCTGTTCACATGAATATTGAGGCTTTAGCTTTAATCACGGATTAATCTGTTATGATGTAATTATATATTATTTTGGTCAGTCTCCATTAAAGTTTGCTGTCTGTGACTGCTGTTTCTCATTCAGATACATTCCTAATCACATTACATTTGGAATATTAGCCTGGTACCTCGCGAATCAACCCCTTCTAAGAGACAAAAATCATCAGTTTCTCATATAGACAAAGGGCAATAACTCTTGCCATTACCTCCCCTTGCCATCACCAGGTGTCACTAGTTTTTCGCTTCACCGCTGTACTGATAACATCACACATTTTACCTCCAGCAGTCCAAGCCATTTTAGTGTACAAGTTGGACCATCCAACTTTCATTTTGGATTTTTCGTGTGGAGACTTTATTTATTTAAAATGACATTACACCACTCTATCATTGATCTCATGTTGTCATTTACGAGTTAGTGCGACACTGACTATTTTCACTTGCTCCATTAGTAACAGAGATAGTATTAGTGAGTTAATAACTTGCTGCATTGCTTTTTATGCTTTGTTTTCTCTTGTGTTGTTTGAGTAGAAATGTCAACTAAATGCATTAAATGCTTAAGTTAAAAGTATAGTCTACTGTGACACTGGACACTGACTATTTTTGATTACTCCATTAGTAACGGGAGTGATATTATCGAGTTAGTAACATGCTGAATTACAAATTTATGCATTGTTTTGTCTTGTGTCATTTCAGCACAAATTTTAACTGAATGCACGAAATGCAAATTTCAGAGCAAGTAAGTCAACCATGACTCATGTTTTGTATATACTAAGTTATATCATCTGTGACATGCAGCATGTGTAATATGTGGCCAGAGGTAGTCTGAGCTACAGTATTAGCAAGCTAGCAACATGCTGAATTGCTAATTTATCCTTTATTTTCATTTCATGTGTTGTTTCATGAAAAATGTTAACTAAATGCATGAAATGCAAATTCAAAGCAATAGTCTTAAAGGCATGAAAGGGAAGGAGAGAAGGAATAAGTCAAGGATGGCAACATTTAAAATCATCAGTCAGTATTCATCCAAAGACAACCTAAAGTTTGTCTCTTGCAATTCTGACTCATTGGGGGAGTATCCCCTAATTTTAGGAAGCCCAGTGAGCGTAAGTCCCACACACATATCAAGCATGGCCGTCAGGCCTTTGAGCCTGGATGCACAGTGTTGGCATTGGATCCATCGGAGTAGCCAGTGATAGTTGTCCAACTGTTCCAGCATGGGGACTTTCTGATCAAACAGTCTGGCCAACTAGGATTTACAGGGATTTTAGTGACAGATCTGTCTGTTTAGCTGTACCATCAGTGACTTACCTTTACTATGATGGATATTTCAGTGAGAAATCTGTCCATCCAGCCAGGCCCTTGCAGCGGCCGGTATCCATGATAGCCAGACCCACTGCCAGAATCGAGGCTGACCGTATGCCAGGCAGACCAGCCAGGTATTCTAGCAGTGTCAGACTTCCATATGTTCACTTTTGATCTAGAGAAGAATTAGTGACATTTTCAAAGAAGACGGCATTGGGTCGTCTATACAACCTGGTATTGCTTATCCAGAGCTGCAAGCAGAGTCATGTCAGAACTCATCACACTGAGTGTGACAAAACTTCTAGAAATAATCTGTATTCAGATCCGACTCTGGAATGGACTGAATTTAGCCTCAAGACTGCAGTCAAGGACATTTGTAGGGTGTTGGCAACTTCAGAATGCCCTCCACTGCCTACCACTACTCAAGACTATAAAGATAAAATATCAGTAGATCTCGATGAAGAGGAAGATACGCCATCCTTTTGGCTTCTTCCCCAGTCAGCTAAAATTAAGGAGATCATTGACTGGTTTTCAGTTAGAATTGCAGACCTGGAGAATTCTAAGGCTTTCCTATCAGGAAACCCGGTATTAGTGATGTTCTCAGCTCACTGGTACAACATTCACTCGGACGCCATCAGCACTGGTCTCCTGACCCATGATAAAAGAAGAAAAAGTCTTGTAGCAGGTCACATGTCTGCTTCACTGTTTTTAACTTGGACAACAATGTGTTTTGACGGCTTCAGTCAACTTCAGCCTGGTATAACATGACACATGTCTGTGATCCATGTCACTCAAACCTCATCCTACCCTGGCATTACAGATGACCCCATTTGGGTCACCGTTACTCTTTGGATAAAAAGTTGAAGAAGGTCATAGGCAGGCAGTTAGGTGGCGCTCACCAGATAATATGTACTTTTGAGAGAGTGACGTATGTAAGGTGAAGTAGTTCACATTTAAAACATGCACAGTGGAGAGAATGTTGGCATACCTCTATGCTACATTAATGTAATGTGGATGATATTTCTTTTGGATATTGTACTTTTGGAAATTTTACATGATTTAAGCACACTGCTAACTAAAATGACTGCTCCCTTGTGTTAAAAAATCAGTCTGAATTAGTCTAAAGTACACTATACATAGCAGCTATTAAAATAGGGAAAATGAATTTTGCCAGACTAGACAATACCAGCTTCTGAAAGTGCAATGAATGAATTACCAAATATATAAAATGTAAAAAAAGTTATCGGCTCTTTTTTATACAATTGACCTCTGAAGTTCAGGAAGTGAAAATGACCAAGTAGAGCTAGCACTTTTTTGAAAGGTGCACATTTGAAGTAAGGCCAAGCTGTATACTCTATAACCCATAGTACACCCATCAGTCATACACCAAAATAAAGGGAATTAAAGGTTCTTTGCATTATACCTAAGATATACAAGGTCTTTTTAAAATAGCCAGTATAACCAGTGAGGAAAGCCGAGGACATTCTTTTTCTTTAAAATCCTAACCCTATGCAAAATGTGAAACTGTATAGTGCCACCTTAGTAACTGACCCTCCATCTTGTCACTCACCTCACACTGGTGTTTTGAAACAATCTGAGGTAGAGATCGGATGCTCAGCATCCCCTCCTATTACCTATTTTCCTAATGTAATGTGATTGGGGAATATATTTGAAGGAGAAAGCAAATTTTGAACTAAATTATATTTCTCAAAGAATATTTACCCAATCACATTACTTAAACCCCATCCATCATCGTTAGTATATAGCACAGCTAAAAATTACTAGCAATACCTGGTAGTAGCAAGGGGAGATAATGAGCAAGAGTTATTAACCTTTGTCTATATGACGGAGGAAAAAATGTTTTTCATCTTTTAGTAGGGCTGGATTTGCAAGGTAGCAGGCTAATATTACTAACATATTGGGATTGGGTAAGTATTCTTTGAGAAACACAATTTACATTAAAAAATTTACTTGCTAAAACAAAGTAGTACTTCATTTCTTCATGTACATTATCTTTTTTGTTTCTTTCTTTTATTCAGTTTATTTAAATGTACAATGATAGACTTTATTTGGGCTGCATAATTTGTTATTGTTTCATTAATGTGGAAGGACTTAATTAAGCACTGTTAATAACTTTGTAGTGGGATAATGTACAATGAAACCCAAGTGTCTGCACATGATGCTTGAGGGGCCATAGAACTTTGTCCTTTGTCGGACAGTTACCCTTTATATAGAGGCTCAGTATGCAAGTGAAAGCAAGGAAAAAATCCATAAATAATGTTCTGAATGAGTTGTGTCCCTTATATTCTTTTGTCTGCAAAAACAGGTATCAATGTACATGTATTTACAATTCCTCTGTCTTCATTTCAGATGATGATTTTATTGATATTTGTTCAGACGTAACCCGTGAAGGCAGATCATTCCACCTGCATTACACAGCCACTGGTTTGACAAGAGAGTCATTAGGGACTCAAAGGTGTACATGTGTGATAACTACCAACAATTGTAATTCTACGGCCACACTTTCATTCAAGGCTGTGGACATCCGTTTGCATGAGAAGGATGACATTACAAAGTGCTCAACCCAAGCCCGTCTTGACCTAATAGGACACAGTGACCGAAAGATGCTAATGTGCGAGAAAAATAACTTTATTCGTGGTTTCCAGGAAATGTACAGAAGCATGGGGACATACATCATACTGCATCTGTCTGTTAGACCACAGCATTACCCTAGCAAGTTTTGGGTGCTTGTTGAAGGTCAGTATAGGTCAAGAGCTACAGTAGTAAACAAGGTCAATCAGAAAATCCTGTAATTGTCTGTACACTTTGGGGAGAAAAGGATGGAGCTGTCACATCTTCCCATCCAGACTTGTGTTTCATGATATATTTCCTTATATATGTATTTAGAGTAAGATGTAATTTCATGGGATATACCTTAGTGTAGTTTGTACAGAAATTTCCATACCTACAGGCATGGGATATAGCTTAGAGTAGTTTGTACACAAATATCCATGCCAGCAATGCATGGGATATAACTTCGTGTAGTTTGTACACAAATTTCCATACCAACAATGCATGGGATAAAGCTTAGTCTAGCTTTCCAGAAATTTCCATACTTACAGGTCATGGAATATAGCTTAGTATAGTTTGTACAGAAATTTCCATACCTACATGGCATGGGATATAGCTTAGAGTAGTTTGTACAGATATTTCCATACCTACAGGACATGGGATAAAGCTTAGTGTACTTTTTACAGAAATGTCCATACCTGCAGGACATGGGATATAGCTTAGTGTAGTTTGTACAGAAATCTCCATACCTGCAGGGTATGGAATATAGCTTAGTGTAGTTTGTGCAGAAATTTCCATACATACTGGGCATGGG
The DNA here is from genome assembly GCA_028554795.2 of Sinohyriopsis cumingii. Taxonomy (NCBI): domain Eukaryota; kingdom Metazoa; phylum Mollusca; class Bivalvia; order Unionida; family Unionidae; genus Sinohyriopsis; species Sinohyriopsis cumingii. The sequence continues at coordinate 17,180,976 of CM068826.1, forward strand.
ATAAAGCTTAGTGTACTTTGTACAGAAATTTCCATACCTACAGGGCATGGGATAAAGCTTAGTGTACTTTGTACAGAAATGTCCATACCTGCAGGACGTGGTATATAGCTTAGTGTACTTTGTACAGAAATTTCCATACATACAGCGCATGGGATAAAGCTTAGTGTAGTTTGTACAGAAATTTCCATACATACAGGTCATGGGATATAGCTTAGTGAAGTTTGTGCAGAAATTTCCATACCAACAGTGCATGGGATAAAGCTTAGTTTAGCTTTCCAGAAATTTCCATACTTACAGGTCATGGAATATAACTTAGTGTAGTTTGTACAGAAATTTCCATACCTACAGGGCATGTGATATAGCTTAGAGTAGTTTGTACTGATATTTCCATACCTACAGGGCATGGGATAAAGCTTAGTGTACTTTGTACAGAAATTTCCATACCTGCAGGGCATGCGATAAAGCTTAGTGTAGTTTGTACAGAAATTTTCATGCCTACAGGGCATGGGATAAAGCTTAGTGTAGTTTGTACAGAAATTTCCATACCAACAGGACATGGGATATAACTTAGTGTAGTTTGTAGAGAAATCTCCATACCTACAGGTAATGGGATATAGGATCATAATTTGCATGCTGTATTTTCCCCATACTTTATGTAGTGTCATAACTTACATGCAGTATTTTCCCCATACTATATGCAGGGTCATAATTTACATGCTGTATTTTTCCTACACTTTATGTAGTAAACAGCACAAGTTTAAGCATTTTGTATTCATTGTAAACTAAACATCCTTAGTACATGCAGTAAATGTATTCTTATTTACTAAGTGCTGAACCTTTTGTGTGTTCTTTCAGCCAGCAAGCCAGGAGTGGGTGTTAGAGTGACCTGTGGGGAGAAAAGCACAGAGACAGCCAAGTTATGCACACCAATAATCTATCCCTTTGACACAGTAGGAGAAGTACCAACAAGAGAACAGGATGAACCAAGTATATTTTCATAGTAGTGGCATGCTTTTCTGTTGTTGCATATGTTTCATTCAGAAGGATAGCTAATGTAAAGCAGAAATTTCCAGCAGTATTTATTTTGTTTTAAAAGTCACAAAACATTTTTGGCATAAACATTTTGTAGAGATAAAGACGGTCATGCAGCATTACATAGTATACGAGCATTCAGTGATGATAAAGTTACAAAAACTTAATGATGCTAGAAACAGAAAACTTTCTAAATCTGACATTCTTGGACCCCATATTCTGTCCCTTTTATTGAGGTAGGCAGTATGCACAGTTTCATTTGTAATGAGTGTTTTTGTTTTTTATATAATCAAATTACACATGTATGTAGCCTGACAAATTGTTAAAGCTACATTAAAAATCAAAATCACAAACATACACATTCACACATGCTGCATGCAGTCTGTTGAGGAAGTTGATTGCAGAAAGAAGTTTTTCTGTTTTATAATTTAAAATACTCATTTGGTTTGTAATCCAAGCTCCCATTTGAACGCTTTCTATTTGTAAGTGTTTTGATTGTAAACTGGATAGCTGAGTTTGTTGAACTACAAGGTGAAAGTTGAAACTGATTTACATCTCCAAAGGGAGAGCAAATATTACTGCTATTACCACTTGATGGTCTTAAAATAGGTAATAGAAAAGAGTGAGAATCAACAAGCTTTGTAAATTTCAACAAATAATTTTTTCCCTAAAATGTAAAAATGAAACATGTAAAAACAACTTATAGTATTGTGAATTAAATCCCAAAATAATCCTCAAATTTCAAAACCAAGTCCTAATGATGAAAGTTCTGAATAAACTTTAGTGATATTCAAAAATAAATAATCCAACACTGGAAGTGTTGATGTTCCTGTTGTGGCCCATGTCGTGGTGATGTGCTGACATTCTTTCATTGAATCACAATAATACAATCCAAGAATATATCCTTATTTGAATTTCACTATGAATCCAAATCTCTATTCCAAGAATGTTATTTTTGAGCACTTTCTATTGCCAGAGAAGAATCACTTGAATTAAATAATTTGAATAAATAAATTCCAGCCGAAATGAAATACCGGACACAACAATGATTCTGCCTGAAGATCTTCTTGCACAATAAATCATTTCCAGAAGACAAGATTATATATTCTTCTGCTTGACCTCAGGTCACAGTTAACATTTTCTAAAAATAACTATTACCTAATGGAAGATTTCATTCCACAAGGTTTCTAATGTTTACAGGATAAAATCTTTGTTATTATTAGAAAGTCTATTGCTAAAATTATAATAAAGAACATAGTAAACGCAATGTCCTTGACTAATGCCAAGATAATAATCCAAATAGTTAACCCATACTCAACAGAGAACAATTTAGCTATGTATTAGTTGTTTACAGAAGTTTAAAAAAAATAATCAATGATTCAGGTCAGGTAGAAAATGAACTTGATTCTGGACAAGGTCGAATCCAAAATACAATTATCCATAGCATATAATGAAATAGAGCAACAAAAAAAAACTAACTTACAAACAACGCATATTAAATAGACATAAAACTTGTATGTTGCATGCTTACGTTAAAAACGTTCATTAACATTGCCTAAGGTAACTTGTATAGCATCTGTTGGCATGTATTCTTGCCCCATTTTAGCTTCGAGAGGGCTATTGTACTACCCCTGACATCAACACCATCATCAGATTGTGCACAAATTAAAGCACGAACATGTACAGTGTTACTGCATTTAAACTGTTCTATCTTCCTAGGTTTGGACAAGGGTGCTAAGTTTTGTAATTAGAAAATATGTTTGTGTCTCTGTTATCAGCATTTAATCAAAACAATTTTGCAAGATGGAGCAACCTAATATACAAAATGAGGTGCTTTGGTGTGACGCAGACTTTCATGCAGGCAAAAAACAAGTTAGTACATATATACTGTATACAATAGAAATGATACCTATTGCTACAGTGGCAACAATTTAAAATAGAATGGAGATGAAACCCTGATGACAAAATTCTGAGAATCTTTAAAATGTCCTGTAAGTGAAGTTCAGAGTTTTTAGAAAATCCATTTCCTTACATGACAAACATTTCGCTATAATGAAGCCTGAATAAATGTGCTGTTCCCTAGAAATTTGACGGATTATAGTTGGATGGTATTTAAGATGTCAGCAATTGGACTAACATTTAATTTTTTATTTCATTATTATAACTAATATTAATATTTTCATTATTATTATTAGTTTAATAAATTTCTTTGTTTTAAAAATCAGATTACAATTTTTTATTTTAAAGTTATAATCACATAAGCAATTATTTTAAAATATTTCTATTTTATTTCTTATTCTTCAAAAATTTTATTTTGTTTTTATTTTAATTAATACTTTGATTCCACATTAATAGCTCTTTCTGTCTTCAGTAATAACAACAATGGGGCCCAGAGTGGCCGAGTGATCTAAAGCACTCTCCATTACGGATCACTGCCATCTCACCTCTGTCTGCATGGGTTTGAGTCTAGGATTCGGCCAATGTGGGTATGTGAGAAAGCTTGCCAGTAGCTTCTCATGGGTAGGTGGTTCTTTCTGGGGTTTTCCTGGGTTCTTCCTCCACCGATAATACTGGCCGCCATGAATAGCCTATTGTGTGCTGGAAAATGGCATTAAACCCTACAACAACAACAATAATAATAATATTAATAAAAACAATAATGACATCTAAATTACATTTGGCAAATGTTAGTCAAATTCCTGAAATAGTAATATTGCCAAAATATGAATTTTAAAAAAATGAGGATAAAATTTTTTTTGTTTGGATGGCATTGTGGAATGTTGGCATATAAGAAATGAGTTTAAAAAATCCAAACATGGCTTACAGAACATACTGTAAAATTCGAAAACTTTTATCAACATGGTTTCATTCCATTTTAAAAAAAAGTATAATGTATTATGACTGAATTGGTTTTTTACATGGGTGATTTCTTTTTATTTTATTTCAACTGGCCATTGTAGCAATAGGTATCTTGCATGTTCTACAAGGTATTAAGTAGATTGGTATTTTTTACCTGGCTGATACTCCATGTCACATTTGGCTGCTCAGTCTTAAAAAAAATAACATGGACTCAACATTGTACCTTCTGCTGACAAACTTTATTGTTCACAATTGCAGAAGTTTGCACTGTTGGAAGAATGGTATGGCTTGAAATATGTTAGGTATATAGGGATTAAATAGTTCAGAGATAAATTATTGATCCACATTTCTTGCTTTACTGACTTTAGTTAAATCTTGAGTGTTGTTCATGCCTGGATCACAAAGCAAGATTCTTGTATGGGTCTCTACTAGTGTCACACCCTTTCAACAAAAGAAAGTTTTTCTCTGTCAGATACTTTCCCAATCACATTAGGAATTAGTCTCTGCTACCTCTGAATCTGTGCCCCCTCCCAATGAAAAAATATCTTTCCAACTATATGTATTATAATTATTGGGAAGTTAATCTTACAGGTTAACTCCCCTGTCCCCACAAGGTCGCCACCAGTATCTTGGATGAACTGTTGGAACTTGAACTTGCAACTGTGGACAGTGCCTTCAAGAATCCATTGAAATTTATATATAATTTTGACCATAATTTTATTTTCACTGGTATATTAAGTTAAAACATTATACATTGTGTATATCCATTGTTCCCTATGAATTTCTTTGTGTTTTTGCAACAAAAAATTACCAGTCATTATGATCCATATAATATCATAAAATGCAAATGTTTTGAGCTGTTATTTAACGGTTTATGATGCACTTCTTTGATTGCCTCAATAACATGAGTTCACCTATTTCAACAATTTGTATATTTGTTGTATGCACTTGTTTGTTTCTTTCTTCTCTCTTTAATTACAGAGATGTCAGTCAAGTTCAGTAAGTGCAGACATTTCATTGTTGTGGAGAACAACCATGGGACATGCCTAACCTGCACAAAATGCTCATCTTGACACACATGTAGTGTATATGCAATATGGATAGAATGCATCTTATCCAGCATCTTAAAAAAGCAACTGAATAGCTGCAAAGAAAATGTATGCTCCAAATCTTTTGACCATGAACTTATAAGTATTCATCCAAATTTTGAATCTTCGATCAGCTTTTTGGAGAAGTCGAGATGCTACCCTCCATGAAGATACCGAAAACAACAACTATCACTTCAGGTCCAGTCAATGCCATGCCAAACAATTCCAATAAAAGTTTGGTATCACATATGATACACCTTTCACCGCCTTGATATTTATGTCAGTGAGAGTTCTGTTAACTCCTTGGCTTGTTCACTGCAGCAGCAGACCTGTTAAACATCTGCCACCTTTACAGGCACCTTCTGCGGATATCCTTTTGGTGCTCAGTCTCAAGTCATTTAGATGACCTTATTATTGCAACTGCTCTGGTGGCCTATTTGTTAGAGCATCCACCTTGGATGTGGGAGGTCAAGGGTTTGAACTCCGGCCAAGTCATACCAAATGCTTATAAAAATGGTATTATAAGCTTCCTCGCTAAGTGCTTAGCATTAAGAGTTTTGTGTTAGGACTGATCTACCTGGTGTCAGGATAACGTGACTGGGTGGGACATCATGCTATCTGTCTGTGGCATGATGCCCTAATGCTAGACATCACTAGAAACTGCCACACTGCAGACATTGTAGTGATATGACTGATTTTTTTTAAAGCTATGTTAAAAATCCAAAATCACACACATGCAGAGATGACCTTATTGTGTTCTGGATAAATTTTTTTAACACTTCTACTCCGAAAGGCAAAACAGGGACTGGCTAGTAGTGGGTATACCCTTAGAAGCCCCACAACTAGAAAACAAAATCAGCTCCAATGGCAATTTGTTGGATTGGTGAGCACACTTTATGACAAACACCTGCAAGGGATGCTACAAGAGAATGCTTTTTACATGTCTTGTGAAAATAAAGACCATTCCTAATGTCTCCCACACTTGGGTAGAATGCATTCAAAAGAAGACAGTTCTTATAACAATTTAGTCATGGTGATCTACCTTGTCAATCATGATGAGACAAACTCAGCAGACCTGTAAATCATGGTATGAGAGTACCTTCCTTGATGGGTCCAATATTACATATATAAATATACAAGTCTGACACATCCTAGACAGCTCTGTGCCTTGGCAAACTCATGATCTAGGAGAGGTTCATATCAAGTTCCTTGATCTCTGACATCATGGACAAAACAATATTGGCCACAATATCCAGACCCCACTAGCTGACCTTGTTCCCAAATTTGAACTTCTTCTGGCTCTTGACATGGCTCATTTAAGTTTGAGCCCCTGTCTTCCACCTCACTGAAGCAGTTATCATACATGACTTCCTGATGGCACTAGCCCAATCTTGCAGGGTGAGTGAGCTGCACGTGCTTTCTGTGGATCTCAACTACATGCTTTCCTGTTCTGCTCATTTATTCATTAAGACCGCAACAGTGGTTATCTTTAAAAACTTGTCACTACCCCTGATTGGAGGGTCATATGAACATGGGAATTTGTGCTAAAAGACCTTGTGGTGATGTGTAGTTAATCCCAAGGGAAAATGGTGTCAGTCAGTACTCATTATGGCTTGTTATCACTATGCCTCATGAACGGAAAGTCATGTTGACATGAGGTTTTCAGCAGAAGACTTCTTATGGTCTCTAATGTGGCCACCACAGCAACCTGAAAAAGACTTCTTATAATGTCCAGTTGGTACTAAATGAAAATAGTACCAGTCTTCTCCAAATATAGTCACCATGGTTGCTGTTTATAAAATCTTCTCAATTTTGCTTCTGAGTGGTAAGTCATTCTGACATGAGGTTTTTACCAGAAGACTTATTATGGTGTATAGTGGTCCTGATGCCTGTCTGACATTCATTATGAGCACAGTTGTAATCATCTTTAAAATCTTTTCAGACATTAGAGCATCAGCCCCTTTGAGGGACTTTTGTTTTATCAAAGTATCAGTTATTGATATTTTGTTTTCTGTCCATAGTCAATTTCCATATTTGGTAAACACAAGTTTGACTGAATTTTTTATTTCAGTTTCTTCATATCATGCCTTTATTCCTCCATTCATTCCTTTATATACAAGTCAGTTTCTTCTTTGCAAATGTTCTCTGATCACATTAACATTAGGAATATAAGCCCTACTACCTCCTGAATCCAGCCCTCCTAAAGATGAAAATTTGTCCCTGCTCTCAAATTACATATATATATGATGAGACGTTCACTTGGCTGCCCAAAATAAAAGTGGATAATTGTGCTATTTTCATTTCATCCATTGAGTATTGAGGATTTTGTTATTTTCTGATGTATTAGGTATTATTCTACAGGAGGTATACATTATTTTGTTAACTTTTGACCATATTTATTTGGTTTGTTCTCACTTATATGGACTTTATTTCTGCATTTTCTGACTGCATGTCTCAACATAGCTACATTGTATTAGAATGTGTTGAAGTTCATGTTCACACACCATTTTTCACCCCTGGTTTAGGGGTGTCTATGACGTTTTTAATGCAGTTAGATATGCGTTTCTTTTTAATTTGTCATTTCTTTCTGACTTTGTTATTTCAGAATCAGCTATAATAAGTATTCTAAATACAGCAATGCAAGCCAGCAAGAAATCTCATGACTGGTGCTGTACATTGTTGACTACATGCAGCAGATGGGCCAATTAGTTAGAGAAAACATGTGAGAAAATACATGGTCGACAGTTCTAAGGAAAACTGCAAGAAACAGGGAGTGATATTGGAAATCAAAGGACCAGAAGTAAAGGTTTTTTTTGCCATTCTTGTTGGGGACACTGTTACATATGGAGAATTTCAGTACTTTGGGGTAGTTTCCACCCAATTCAAGGCAGTCCAACTTTGACTTACTTCGGATTAAATCCCTCACCTTGTTTCTTATGTGGAATCTTCCTGGGTTCTGACTTGTCTGAATTCAGACAAGACTGAGCCTTTAGCCAGGACTTCATTGAAGCTCCTTTCATATAAAACCTATTTCCTGATAGCATTAGGTTCAGCATGCCCTCTCTGTTGACCCAGCTTACCTTCAGTTTCTATCAGATGGCTTGGCAGTCCTTGTGATGCAACCTGGTTTCATCACCAAGAACAGGTTAACAACAGTGGGCAATCAAAAAGTCATCATACATCCTCCCTCTTGTATTGACACATCTCAAGATACTTTTAAACAGGATCTGATATGTGCATTCAGACTTTATTTAAAGTGGACTGAGCCAGATCATGGAGCTTGCAGATGCTTCTTTCTTCCAATTAAACCTGGGATGGAGGACATAACCTATGGAACCTTCTCAACGAGGCTGAAGTGGGTAATACATACTGCATATTCTGACATGTTGCCAAAACAGAGTTGGCTCATGAAGAGCTCATGAAAATCTCTGCTCATGAAATAAGAGCAATCTCTTTGAGCCTTGCTTTTGACTGTAATGTCTCTATCAAAGATATCAGTGAGGCAGTCGGTTGTCATGCACAGCCAGTCTTCTCAAGTTTTTGTCTTTGAGACTTGACTCCACAACACACTCTGGATCTGGTAGGTCCATTCCCAGTCACACAAGTGGCAACCAGACCCAATTGACATCAGTACAACCTCTGGATGAGCACCCAGCACAGCTTTTGCTGGATTCACCCAGATATTTTATGTGGTAAGAAGTTTTAATTATTTCTTCTTTCCAGATGTAGACCACATCACCTCTGGTTATAATGCTTGTAATTTATAGAGTTAATGTTCTGTGGGGAATCCTATATTCTCCCTTAAGAGATTACCTGTGGTTTAGGTTGGATGCACAACATTCCCTCCACCTATTATCTATTCTCCAAACATTAGTGAGATCGAGGAATGTATTTGAAGGAGAAAGCTAATTTTTTGTTAATTATGTTTCTCTTAGAATACATACTTGATCACATTATTTTAAAATCTTCCCATTCTCCTGGCAATGTGAGCATCCTGTTACATGATGTTCTGCTGAGTATAAAATAGTGCCACCTGTAGGCAGCATATGGGAGGTAATGTGCAAGAGTTGTTGTCCTTTAAATATTATAGACAATAAAGATGAATTATCTTCTTTGGAACGACTGGATTTGGGATGTAATAGGGCATATATTGCTATTAAAATGATCTGGTAAGAATTCTAGGAGGAACATAATTTGCTAAAAAAATTGCTTCTTTTTTTAGATTGATTTGTCTTTATATTTTTTGTGATTTTTTAAATATTTTTTTGTCTAGTAAACTTTTTTGTTTGTTTCTCTGCACAACTGATTTACTGATTTGTTAATTACTTGGTTTCAGATGTGATAAACCTGGGTCCAGGAGATTTCCAGAATGATTCAAGAAATAATGTAGGAGGAAGCAGTAATTCAGCAGCGGCAGGTAAGATTATTATGCTAAGCATGATATGGACAGAGTTAATTTAAATAAAGTCTGATGATTGATCTGACTAAACTCCAAAACATTTAAGCTGATACTTACATATTATTTTCACTTTGTAATGAAAAACAGTGTCAGACAGGATCATTCAAGCATAAGTAATCTTTTAGTAAAATTATTCACGAACAACTATTCACGAGTAATCCCCTTTTGAAACATTCTGGTATAAATCTTCTTGAGTAATCTCCATTTTAGAAATTCTGTAAGTCTTCTTGAGTAATGACCTTTTAAGAATTGTGGTATAAATCTTCTTGATTAATCCCCATTTAAGAATTTCTGGATAACTCTTCAGTAGTTTTTAAAAAAATAAAATTTTGGTATAAGCTACATACTCATAATCCAGCTCTCCTAGGTTAAAAACTGTTAGCTAAAATGCTAAATGTTATCTGCCCACCTATGTGTTGGTCAGGCAGAGTGATCACCCCTTGGTACGGGGATTGGCACCAAGTCCCATGAATATAACAGTTACTACTTCCACTCAGGTAGCATGCTTTCATCAAGAGGGACCTCACAAAAATCCTCTACCAAGTTTCTGGATGTCCTACACTCACAAGTTGGAAGAGTCTTCACTTCAAAGAGAAATACACTCATTGTATATTTCCAACTTTTCTTTCTTCCAGTGACAACAAAGTTATGCCTTTACATTAAATCACTTTGTCATCACTTGCTGCTATTTACATATATGCACCAGTAGCCTATACAACTTCACAATAGTTCTGGCTATAGTTTTAATTTATATGTGCATGTAAGTCTTAGTTGGCTGTAGAAAACTTAACATTTGTATAATTTCTGCTACAACCAGATACATATAGGTAAAGTTTTCTCTACCAATGCATTTAGTGTCTGATTTTCTTGCGCAGGCCATCATTAAGAACGTTCCTACAGGTAGTATTGTGAACTGATATTATATATTGATGCTTCATTGCCTTCATTAAGCCATCTGCTAGCACTTGATTAATTGCATAGAACCTGTTCTTACTGGGAAATTGTCTCATAACTGATATTGTAGCAACTACATTGTGTTGTGCTTCAGTAACTTTTTTATGTGCAGGTTTTTGTGTGTAATATAGCAAACTTGTTTAGATTACTGCATAGCTTCTTCTCTGGTTGGACAGGTACAGGTCAGTTTCCTATACATGGTTTACTCACTAGTGTCCAGCTCATGCAGTGTTGCTTTAGTGATTTTGATCTGTATAGGCATTTAAACAATTGGCCTTCATACGGGTAAGCTGATACTCGAATTGATTTTTTGCTTTCCAGTTGGTACATGTAAGTACTATGAGCAACACTCCAGTGCTTCTACCTGGACTGGCATTCAAATTCACATGCCAACAGGTCAGATTGTTTATTTAGTGACCACTTCTGATTATTAATACTGATGATATTTTTCTACCTGTACAGGTCATGTGCATCCCTCTACAGGTGTTTGTCATAGTGTTCACCCTGCATGGTTTCTTGCAAGTTCAAAGCATGACACTCACTTCACTAATGTATATAGGGTCTGCTCTATTTTGTTGTGCAGATTTAGATCATGGGCGAGACCTATCTGACAACCATTCAATGTATGTAATGTTCTCTGTCATTCCTGCAATACATGCTGGCCTTGCCTTATAGGAACAGAAGTCAGTCATAGCTTGGCACCATATTGTTCTTGAAGAGTGAGATGGAGAGCAGCAACAGGCATCAGTTACAGTCTCTCTTATCAGAATTATGGACTGGATTCATGGATCAAACATCCCATAACCTGTCCCAACCTCAAGATCTGGACCGCATCATGTCAGACAAGATGGCCATGTGTCTTTATGACCAGACTTGCTATATAACTGATCACAATGGATGATGACCACAATCTGTCATACAGTATCAGTGACTAGAAAAAAACCCATATCCGGTTCCACAACTCGCATAATGATGACAAGCTCTTCCTGAGCATGATGCCCAATTTTGTGCCATTATACCAACAAACCTATATCATGATTCCAGTTATACATGTATTAATCTAACCCACATAATGCTGCTAGGCACTTCCTGCAGACAACGACCAGTCTATACAGGCACTCTCATGGATCAGTCTAATCACATAGTGCTGCTAGGCACTTTCTACTTAAGACATTCAGTTTATATAGACATCCTCATGGATCAATCTTACCAATGCTAGTACCTCAAAACACTTCTGGCATCTGTGTCCATCTTCAAGGGATGTCTTTTCACTTACCCACAGGTCTCTGCCTCACAAGAGTTTCTACTTATTGACGCGTTAGAAATCACAGGATCTGTCTCATAAGTGTCGTAAGTCTAGTGGACTGTCATCATCAACATTCTTATCCAACTACTTCACAGGTAGTGCAGGAGACATTGACTTCACTTCCTCAATCTATAGACAATGAAATGGTCATTCCAGATCCCTCATCATTATTAGATCCAACTTCAATGAGTTCTGTCCTCGTTTTTTAACATCACAAGCCAGGTCCACTGTTCTGACTCCTAGTGAGAATAATCTTTTGAAAAATCTACTTTCAGTAGCTTCCACAATGTGAATAGGTTTTGACATTTCAGGACTGAGTACATTGTCAATTACTAGTTCCAAGTATCTTTGGGTGAATTGTATGTTATATCACAAATGCCTCCTGTTTTCCATTTGAATACTCATGAGTTGATTCACGATTTTGTGACTGTGGATCAACCTAGTTTCCAATATTTTCATGATCCTGAATATGTGGACCATACTTTATATCCGTCCAACATGAATCTCAACAGAATAAATTGGTACATATTCATAGAAGGGTCCACTTAATGACATAGAGGTGCAACATCCTATTGCCATAATATCAACTATGAACTTAATCAAAATGGAAGAGATTCAGTGTTCTCTATCAGCTCCTTACAGATCTGTCTTGGCCCAAGATATGCTCACAACCACCATAATCTATTCTCTTATGTTATTAATCAAGTTGATGGAATTCACTATAAAACACTATCACCTCTTAATCCCAGTTATAGTAGAGGGATTTACAATGCAACTAACAAGCTCATAGGGACATCCATAGGGTGCATGCCACTGAGAAACAATCTTAAAACTCTTGAACAAAGTTGAAGAGTCACAGGGAGGTCCATCATTTCCACTATCGTTCCTAGGAGACCATCCCTTTCTCAATGTCATACATACAGGCCCCACTTACTACTCTTATCTCAGATTCCTGGTGGATGAAGACTTCAGTCTTTCATGCTTGAATGGGGAAGACTTACCATGATGACATGTGGATCCAACTCTGTATCACATTCAGCCCATGTACTAAGCTTTTGGCCTTAGCTCTTTCAGCAACAACACACCACTTATCATTTAATCCTCAACATAAGAACATTCAGTCAACTCTATTATGCTCTTGGGTCTTTGATGAAATATAACACCAGGTCATAATGCTGTCAATTGTGTAGACTGCGCAGTCATTGTGGACTTGCAAGAGACGTGATTTCATGCCCCATTCAAATGGCTTATGATATGTGGTCAGTGGGATTGACTTATGATGAACATTAGTTACAATGTGGAATGCCATTAGTCTCAATCTTTGTCAAACCAATCATGGGCCCAAGGGCTGGGCTAATTGATGCTTCCTATACATTGGAATGGCTAATTGTATCCACATCCAAACACCTTGGAATCTGAACATTATACAGGAATCAAAAGTATCCAAGTGTCCCTTCATCCTGATTACTTTGCTAAAATAGGGAATATAGGACCAACCAATTATATTAAGGCAATGGAATATAAACACAGTGGTTCACTAGTTGAAGTGCTCTCAAGAGCTTAATTTGTTCACCTATCATACAAGTCCTGCCTCCTCTCTACTTTGGCAGCTGGCAGGCAAAATCAGCAATACACTTCTTGGTGGACCTATCTACTTACAGTTTCAACATGATGGATCAATATTGCATATAAAAACCCCACTTGCAAAGGCATAATTGACTCACCTTTTATGTAAGACCTGCTTCCTCATCTGCATCAACAACGGCAAGCAGAATCAGTGTAATACATGCTTTATCAAGGGACCCAGATTATGTGCAGTTCTCTCAACATGGGTCAGTTTAACTCATGACAATATCCTCTTTCATTGCCAAGAACAGGATCCCATCCATGGGTAACCAGACACTTGTAATAAAATCACTGACTACTCTGGACACTTCAACTCAAGACCATCTACAAGATCCAGTACGAGTTTTGAATTGGTATTTTCAATAACAAAGCCACTGCATTGAGAAAGATCAAGCTTAATTCTACCTCTCAAATAGGGACATTACTGTATAACAGCACAGACACTTTTATCCTAGACTGAGTGGATTATTTGCTCTGCATATCAAGAAATAACTCCAGCATTTTAGCTCACGAGGTTAGAGCAGTTTCTGAAGCATAGCCTTGGATTGGAACTGTTCTGTGACATTATCCATGCTGTGTGATTGAGATCAGACTCCACATTCTCCACTTATTTACCTCCATGGCACAAGAAGTCACCTTTCCAAGTCCTGCTGGATTTGCGGGAGGGAAAGTTTTCCCCTTAAGAAGCAACTCCCCGACAGATAGAGCCTTCTCTAGTCCATTTACCTAGAAACTGACTCACATACCTTTGGGGACAGGAGATAGCATCTCTGCAGTGTGGGGATGTACCTCCCACAACATCTTACTTATCCTACAAAATTATTATGATTGGGTAACATATTTAAAGAAAAACCAGCTAGGTCGGCAGATAACGTTTAACTTTATAGCAAATGTTTTTTGCCCTGGGAGTGCTGGATTTGCAAGATAGTAGCAGATCCCCTAAGGTATTTTGATTGGGTAAGTATTTACAAAGAAACATTTTTTAATAGAAAAAATTAGTTTCCTGAGTAGTCCCCTTTTAAGAATTTCTGGTATAAATTTTGAGTAATCCCCTTTTAAGAATTTCTGGTATAAATCTTCTTGAGTAATCTCCTTTTAAGAATTTCTGGTATAAATCCTCTTGAGTAATCCCCATTTAAGAAATTCTTTTGTAAGTCTTCTTTTGTAGTCCCCTTTTGAGAAATTCTGGTATAGGTCTTTTTCTTATGTCATTTTGAAAATCATCATGAAACCCATTCAGATTCTTCCTTATAGCGTTTCCGTATCAGATTTAAGGCATATCTGCACTAGGAGATCAAACTGAAGTTGTAGAGCAACCACCTTGGATGTGGGAGGTCGTGGGCTTGAACCCCGGCTGAGTCATACCAAAGACTTACAAAAATAGTACTAAAAGCTGCCTTGCTAGGCACTCAGCATTAAGAGATTAGTATATAGACTGGTTGGCTTGGTGTCATGATAATGTGACTGGGTGGGACATAATGCTACGTGTCTTCAGCATGATGCCCCAGTGCTAGACATCACTATAAACTGCCACACTGCAGACATCGTAGCGATATGACTGAAAAATGGTAAAAGCTGCGTTAAAATTCCAACTTACACACTCACTCAAATTAAAGTTGTTTGCTTTCTGTGTTTTGTTTATTTCTCCTAAGCCCCCATTTCCTGATATCTTCGAAAAAATCAGCCATGAGGTTTGTTTGAAATTTAAAGTCATGCGAGACCTTCAAGTGCCCTGATATCCCCAATTTTTTTAGAGTTGGGAACTTTCACAATGGGTCAGAGAGAAATACTAGAATGCACATACTTTGTTTTGAGATTTGTTTATTTCCAGACTTGGATTGTAATGTTGTTAGTGAAGACTGGCTTCATCAGTGGTCACCCTTTCATTTGTTGTGAAAATTTTTTTATAACCCATTGATTCTATGTGGATGAATAGCTTTGTCAAGAAATATTATTTTCAGCCACATTTTGCAGTGCTTTTTGTTCATGTTGTCTTCAGTTCACTCGCTTTCCAGCAGTTTTGGTCCAGGACCTTCTCTTGATTTTGAAATTTATGACATAAGATAAAAATGTACTGTAGGAATTCACCTTACAATTTATGACATAAGATAAAAATGTACTGTAGGAATTCACCTTACAATTTATGACATAAGATAAAAATGTACTGTAGGAATTCACCTTACAATTTATGACATAAGATAAAATTGTACTGTAGGAATTCACCTTACAATTTATGACATATGATAAAAATGTACTGTAGGAATTCACCTTACAGATTTTCATTAAGGAAAGTTTCAGAGATAAAAAGGGAGGGTAGAGGTGGTTACTTCTGTCCCAGAAACTAAAGGGAGGGTAGAGGTGGTTACTCATGTCCCAGAAACTAAAGGGAGGGTAGATGTGGTTACTCCTGTCCCAGAATCTAAAGGAAGGGTAGAGGTGTTTACTCCTGTCCCAGAAACTAAAGGGAGGGTAGAGGTGGTTACTCCTGTCCCAGAAACTAAAGGGAGGGTAGAGGTGGTTACTCCTGTCCCAGAAACTAAAAGGAGGGTAGAGGTGGTTACTCCTGTCCCAGAAACTAAAGGGAGGGTAGAGGTGGTTACTCCTGTCCCAGAAACTAAAAGGAGGGTAGAGGTGGTTACTCCTGTCCCAGAAACTAAAGGGAGGGTAGAGGTGTTTACTCCTCTCTCAGAAACTAAAGGTCTGAAATGAAAATTGAAAACTTTTTACTGCACATCTATGAATCGAAAACAAGTTTGTCATCAAGTATTTAATCATCACCATTATTGCTTTTTGAAAGGATTTTCATTACCATATAAATGCTCTTTCAACAATGGACCCTTATTTTTGATATATTTTTAATGTATTTCAAGACCTCAGCAACACCTGTGTGTGTCCCTTAAGAAACTACTTGCCATTTATATAAAAGCTTTCAAATTATTCTTATTTTGCAGACATGTTCATTAGATGGGCTGAAATGACCAGTTGCTGATACAACATGCTGGACATTTTACACAAGTGCCCATAAATTATCCCCTGACATTTTTGGGTCATTATGTCTTCTTTACTATTCAGTGATTATTCAGAAACTCTAAAATAATAAATAAAATAAAAAATACAAGATAATTGAAACATGAAAACCTCTCCTAATCTCCAGGATTTTCAGAAGCGGCCAGTCAGTTGAATGATTGCCCCAGGTTTATTACTGTAGCTTTGATAGGTCAGTCTTTTACACATTGTGATATGTCTTTGTTGTGATATGTCTTTGTATGGCAGCATGTCAGCAAAAGTCTGTTACACACTGTGACATGTCTTTGTATGGTGTCATGTCAGCATGTCTCTTACATACTGTGATGTGTCTTTCTTATGACAGTTAAAGTCTCTTAAACACTTTGATATGTCTGTATGGCATCATGTCAGCAAAAGTCTCTCACACACTGTGACATCTCTTTGTATGCCATTATGTCAGCAAAAGTCTTTTACACACTGTGACATGTCTTTGTATGGTGTCATGTCAGCATGTCTCTTACATGCTGTGATGTGGCTTTCTTATGTCAGTTAAAGTCTCTTAAACACTTTGATATGTCTTTATGGCATCATGTCAGCAAAAGTCTCTTACACACTGTGACATCTCTTTTTATGCCATTATGTCAGCAAAAGTCTCTTACACACTGTGACATCTCTTTGTATGGCATCATGTCAGCTGCAACACATGTAAGTGGCTTAGTTTAGTTTACTGCCTGTAAATGTTTACAAAATCACTAAGCACATAAACAAACATGTGGCTCTCAGTGATGAAGGAACTTCCATTCTAATTAAATTGATATATAATTTTTCAGGTAATTTCTTCTTCAAATACGTTACCCAATCATAATACCTTAGGAGAACTACTACTACCTCACATATCCAGCCCTCCCAGATACTACTTTTAGCTAATGGGAGCTAAAAGTTGTCTGCTGACCTATTTGGTGGTTGTGCAGAATGATCTCCCCTTATATATAAGACTTAGTGGCAACGTGTAAGGATATCTTAGTTATTACTTCTGCTTGTGCCAAGAAGCATGTTTTCATCACATGAGACCTTGCAAAAGCCAGAAGCTACGTGGAAGATATACCACTACAAGTTGGAGGAATTTTTCACTTCTAAGGAAAGTGTACTCCATCTATATTTCCAACTTTTTCTCTCTTTCTTTCACGACAAAGTTCTGTCAGTACAAGTTGCCAAACTTTTGTCGTCATCACATATTAGGTACTTGCATGTGGATCCTAAGTGACTTCACAGTCAGTTCATGCTATTTGTATTTATACGTGCAAGTCTCTAGTGCTCATATAACTCCTATATGCAGTTGGTCGAGTGGTCTAAAGCACTTTCCATTATGGATCACTGCCATCTCACCTCTTTCTGCGTGGGTTCGAGTCTCGGATTTGGCTAATGTGGGTGTGAGAAAGCTTGCCATTAGCTTTTTGTGGGTTGGTGGTTCTTTCCATGGTTTTCCTGGGTTCTTCCTCCACCATTAATACTGGCCGCCATGTATAGCCTAACGTGTGCTGAAAAATGGCATTAAACCCTACAACAACAACAACAGCTCCTATATATATGTAATTCCTTTACAAATGGGTACATATTGGCAAGTTTCTATCCAAGGCATGCATGTCTTATGCTCAGAAGAACTCCTTACATATGTTTGTTCTTTCTTGTAAATAAAGGTGAGATCTTTTACAACGGTATTTTTAGCCTTGGAACACCATGCTTCAATGATTCTACCTGTACATGCCATCCTTGACCTGACCTACAGCTAATAAGCATTGTAATTGAAATCGCCTGGCTTCACATTTTCCAGGTAACCATCATTTGGTGTAGCTGTGTGCCCACATGTTATTCAAACATCACATGTTTAGGCACACAGGTTTATAAGCAGGTGGTATTGTCATTAGATTTTACCTGTATGCTTCCTTGCTTTATTAGACGTATCAATTCTGGGTCACCCTTTTAATGATTTAGCTCTGCATGGACATTGCGTTTTAAGACAGGTGCAGGGCTACAGGTTTTTATGTTCTGTCTGTTTTGTCTTACAGACTAGAACTATGGGAAAAGTGTAAACAGCATACAGCTCAGACTAAAGACTTCACCAGTCTGCATGCTGATTTTGTCCTCAGTGTGAATCTTTATGGGAATAAGGGAGATAATTTTTTTCAACTTACCTTTTAGCCACAAAGTGCTGGACATGGACATGCTTAGAAACAGGTCAGGGACCCAAGTTACCACCACAGGACTCATCATTTTTGGAAGTCCCCATACCTTCCCTCCCTGGGATCCAACTTGATTTTTCCTACAGAATGGGACAGAGCTAACAAACAGCCAAGTTTCTTCTCATTCAGAAGACATGGTCAGGTTACATGGATCAAATATAATATAACCCGTCCCAACTGATGATCCTAACGATATCCTCCTCACACTGATGGCCTGTTAATGTTGCAACCAGCCTAGGCCATATACTAGAGATCATGAAGGGCCAAACATCAATATTACAGCTCAATCATTCCAGTATGTCGAACCCAACTTTTGCATGCATTATCAGGGATCAGTCTAACTCATACCACCTTGTGATACTCACTCAGCATGATACCATGAGTACATCCTCACACTTCAACAGAGAAGAGCCTCTTTACTCAGAGACTGTCTTGAAGTCACGGTTTCTAATTCAGGGCATTCGATGAGTTTAGTGAGCAACAGACCTCACCCCTCTTCGCCAGGTAAGTCTTATGCATTACAGGGGACTGTAGCCTCACTCCACACAACCAAGGTGATGTTGTTTGTTCTACCTGTACTGTCATCTATTCAACTCTATACGAAAGCACATTAAGATTCTGCCTCCTGAATTTCCATTGATGACATTTTTCCACCCCAGCCTCTGTTGATCTTAAGAGAAATGGAAGGTTCTGACTTTAGTTACATTTGGACTCCCACCAGCTTTTCATTTGGAAGCCAAGCATTGACAGTAATCTCACTGTGTTGGGGATAACATAGCTACACAACATACATATTGATCGGATGGCCTTTGTTGTCACTTCCCAGTTAGAACCATTACCATGACATCGTTGTTGGACTTTTGTTCTCTCAGGCTATCCTCCAACCGACGTAACATAGCTTATCTTGTCTCACTCAGAACACCTCAGAGTGTGCATGGGAGTCAGTCTGAAGCTAAGAGCATTACCTTTATCCTCTGCCTTCTGTTTAACATCCCGATGGATGATGTACGTTAACAAGCCATCAAGGAGACACACTTCCTTCTCTTTCACAACCACAGCATTTATACATCGATAATACAGGGAATCAACAAAAGGATCCAAGGGTCACTCATAGAACACTAACTTCTGAAAGCCATCCTATCAAAGCTCCAACAATTTCATAATTTCCATTTATCTATGCCCCTTGGCTCCTACAGGATATACTACTATGCATTTTGAACGATATCTGTGAGGGAGACTTTGCCATCACTGTTGGTTTTGATGGTGCATACCTTCATGTCTCTATTCATAGGCTTCAAGGACATTTCTGCGATCCACCTACAACATCTTCTATCAATTCAGGGCACCCAAATTGAGGCTCAGCGTAAGCCCCAGGGTCTTCCCTTATCAAACGAATTGAGTATTGGTGCATGTCTGGACCATTTCTATGGTGACAACATAAAGTTATTGGGACAACATCCTGCAGCAACATCTATGAGTTAGCTCTAACCAGTCATAAAAGCCCATGTTACCAATCTGGATTTCTCATCAACAAGGAAAAATCTGAGCAAGTAGCATCTCAACGGTTTGTTCACCTAGGTATGGACTTAAACACACAGGCACCATTATTTTGTATTCCTCAGGATCGGGCATTCACCAGCAGACATCATGGCCCTAGGTCATCTTCTACTGCAATGCTACTGTTTTTTCTGCACAAATGGAGTCCTCATGTTTGCCTATTGGACCATCCCTCTCAAAATTGGCACCCAGTGGAGGCACCATTGGTGGAATTGGGAGCAACCTAACTTGGCTCACAGCAAATTTGCATCTATGCATCCACCTGCTTGAGATTACAGTCTATACCGATGCAAGTACGAAAGGCTGGGGAGCCAACCCACTACCATCATTTTGGGATGCCAGTGGTGCATGCTTTCTCCAGGAATCACATCTTCATATCAATAATTCTGGTGAGGACAACCATTGTGAAAGCTTTTCATTGGTTGCAAGAATATTTAGATGGCAAGGGAGTTCTCATTCTGTCTGACAACTCTACAGTGGTGACTTATCTCAACAACAAGGATTATCTCAATCCTACAATGGTGATTTTTCTCCAGCAACAAGGAAGACCCCAGTCCCCAGACCTTTGTGTCATGATGTGGGACTCATCTCAAACAACATGGGGTAACTCAATCCTACAATGGTGATTTATCTCCAGCAACAAGGAGGACACTAGTTCACAGACCTTTCCATCATGGTGTGAGACTTGTCTCAAACAACAAGGAGGAACTCAATCCTACAATGGTGATTTATCTTCAGCAACAAGGAGGACCCTAGTTTCCAGACCTTTTCATCATGGTGTGAGACTTATCTCAAACAACAAGGAGGAACTCAATCCTACAATGGTGATTTATCTCCAGCAACAAGGAGGACCCTGATTCCCAGACCTTTCCATCATGGTGTGAGACTTATCTCAAACAACAAGGAGGAACTCAATCCTACAGTGGTGATTTATCTTCAAAAACGAGGAGGACCTCTGTCCCCAGACCTTTGCATCATGGTGTGGGATTTTTTGAGGTGGTGTTGTCATCAACAAACCATACAGGTTCACCATATCCTGTGACTCCTTAACTCACTGACCAACCCTTCCTCACAGAACAGTTGATAGTACAGAAAGAATGGTCTCTTCATCCCTCTGTTCTCACTCAGATCTGTACCTAATGGGATTGACTGTTGGTGGGCCTGTTTGTGACAGTTGGGAATGCCAAAACCCCATCCTTTGTCTTTTCTGTCCCAGACCCAACAGCTTGGGCAGTTGACGCTTTATCGTTGGATTGGGCCAACCTGAACTCCCACAAAAAACCCAAAACCTCTGATTCCAAAGTGATACAGAAAGCAAGGGAATCAGCCTGTAGCCTCATCCTCATAGCACCATGCCATTGGGAGGAGTTGTGGATTAACTTCCTCATCAATCTTGCATCAGAAACCCCACGGAATTCTGGTTTTCTTCATCTACTCATATAACCACGATGGCAGTTGTTTCATTCTTGTCTGGAGCCTGAACCTATACATCTGGATCATCTCAAACAGGGCCCCCAGAATTAAACATTTTCGTAACTCAGGCACGACAGGCCTCCACTCTGAAAGCATATGAAGTCATTGGCAGAGTTTCACCCAGTGCTGCACAAATGAACATATCTTACCTCCCCAGGCATTGATACCACAGACAGCTAACTTCATCCCCTGGCTCTTCAGAGAGAGTTAATTCAGAGTATGGTCCAAGATTAACGTTCCACGATCATCATGATCTTCGGAAAGAGGATATCGAACAAATGCAAGACTTGTCTGACCTTCTCACCAACTTTGTGTATACACAGCCAGAAATGTTAACCTGGCTGGATAAGACACCTTCTGAACCATTTCAATGGCATCTCGGGCGGTTCTTTTCTTACAAGACCTGCTTCCTCATAGCATTAGCAACTGCAGGAAGAATTCTTGACATACATGCCCTATCAGCAGACCTGATTTACATGCAGGTCAGTCTTATTCATGATGGCATCCTCTTTCATTGCAGAGAACCATCTCTCTTCCACGGGTAGCTAATCTTTTGTCACAAACCCTCTGTCTTATCTGGACACATCAACTGTAATTGTAATAAAATACAGGAGTATTGATTGCAACAGAATATCACATCCTGGAGAAAGGGGGTTATTCACTCAGCATAAAGGGAAATAACCCCAGCTCATAAAACTTTTATGCACTTTGGCTCAAGAGGTTCAAGCAGTTGCCACCAATCTAGCATCAGACCAGAACTGTGCGCTAACCAACATCAGTAAAGCTGTGGGATGAAGATCCACATTTTCAAGCTTTTATCTCTGAGATCTGTCTCCCAGAGAGGCCAGTTCAATCTGGTAGGACCTATATCCACAGCTCAACAGATCTCCCTTCCAGATCTATTGACACTTCCTAAGATGTGGCTTCACTACTTCTGCTGGATTTGCGGGGAAATTTCTTTCCCTTTTGAAGCCGCATCCCAACAGATGGAATCTCCTCCAGTTGGGTTACCTAGTAGCTGTCTCAATACTTTAAGGGACCAGAGAGGGTATCTCCAGGGTAAGGGGATGTACCTCCCTGCAGCTCTTATCTATTCTCCAAATGTATTATGATTGGGTAATGTATTCAAATAAGAAACCAATTTTTTATCATAAAATATGTTTCTGCAAAAATACTTACCCAATCATAATAAACATATAACCTACCAGCCTTCAGGCAGTTATGTCCATAGGGAGCGTGCCCTCCACTCCATTAATAACTGGGATATTCTTACACTGTGCTGCCAAGTCTTATATGAAAGGGGAAATCACTCTGCCCAACTGCCGAAAAGGCCGGCAAACAACTTTTAGCTTCCTTTAGCTATAAGTAGTATCTGGGAGGGCTGGATTTGTGTGGTAGTGGTAGTTCTCCTAAGGTATTATGATTGGGTAAGTATTTTCGAAAAAACATTTTTTACAAGGAAAACTTGGTTTCTTTATGTATGGATGATTTGTACATCAACCCTGGCATCACTAGGATGAGGAGTCCCAGGATATCACCTTGGATGAGGGAGGTCGTGGGTTCGAACCCCGACTAAGTCATACCAAGGACTTATAAAAATGGTACTTGCAGCTGCCTTGCTTGGTGCTCAAGATTAAGAGGTTAGTGTTAGGACTGGTCGGCCTGGTGTCAGTATTATGTGACTGGGTGGGACATCATGCCACATGTCTGCGGCATGATGCCACAGTGCAAACTGCCACAGTGCAGACATCTAAGCAATATGACTGAAAAATTGTTAAAACTATGTTAAAAATCCAAAGCACACATACGCATATGGATGTCAGTTGTAAAGTTTTGTGCAGAAGTTGGGTTTTGAAGCAGCTTGATTAAATTATATCATTTTGGTCATTGTATACCATGCGCTCATTTTGAAATTTTGATAATTCTTTTGTCTTAACATCAACTCATATAATGACCTTGAAAAAAACATTATATATATATATATATATATATATATATATATATATATATATATATATACTTTTATTGTCTGATATCTAAATATTTTCTTCTTTTTTTGAGCTAACTAATCCAGAAATAGTTAATTTTTTAACAACCTGATGACATATTTTTAAAAGGTAATATAGTGTTTTAATTTTTTATGCTATAAAAAATATTGATATAATTCTTTCAAGATTCTTTTATCATTTGTAAAATAATTTATTTTAACATCCTAACATGACATTTTTGTTAATTTCAGGACTTGGTGTGATAATTGGAGCATCAGTAGCTGGTGTACTAGTCCTGGTTTCACTTTTCATCATTATATGGGTTTGCAGAAAGAGACATTGGTGAGTTGTTTTTACATGCCTTCTTTCTTTCAAGATTTACAGACTGCAGTTCCTCTGTTGAATATACCGTATTTACTGTATGTTTTCATACTGCATCAAATAATTAATTTTTTTCATCCAAATGCATATTAAATTCTTCAATTAGGTGTCCGAAAACATACAGGTGAAGATAGATTTATTCCCCTCCCCATGTCCTTAACGAAGTTACCGTTAGCTCACATGACAATGTGCTGCCATGAAATAAAACAAGTATTTTGTCTAACACCATGGAAAGGATAATGAATGAAAAACAGGCATTACTTGCCTATTTTGTCTATTTGATACATGTCCATCCATCAGAAAACACAGCCATAGATGTATTAGAGCCACGATGGTGTGCCTATTTTCCAAAAGAACCGCCATTTTAGTAATCTTGCAATCCACAGTTTAACCCTCTGCTAATCAGTGTTTATTAAAATTTACATTACAGTCGCATGCAAGCTTTATTTCTGTGTAATTAAGATATTAATACAAACTAAATGAGGAGATTTTGGAATTATAATTTGTAAGATATTTATGACAGAAACAATTTAGTATCGAGCATAGAAAAACTGGTACATGTATGATGGCTTAGAGCACTAAGGGTGAGATGCTCCAAATGGGGTGTGTTGTATGCACGCCTAGGGAGGGTAAAAATAACAAGCAAGTTGCAATATACGAGTCAGCATGATTAATGTGTTGGTATGTTTTTTTAAATAAAGGTGATCTATTTGTTTGTGGTTCTCTCTTCTTTTTTTTTCCAACTAGCCATGGGTAGCTTCAAAATGAGCAGAGCTTGCCAACTCAAAACTATCGACTGCTCAAAGATTGTTTTGATGCATGTCGGAGATTTCATGGTGTCTAGGTGATCATTTTTAATAATATAACTTGTGGAATTTCTTTGACAGGTGTGTTTGGAAATAAAAGGCAGCCATCTACATTTCATTAAAAGAGCACACAATGTACCGAACATTTAGCACCCACAATCAATATTTATCGTCTACAAAGAGGTTTTCTACCTGTAGAACAATAACTATGTTTAAACCTTGGTATATAATGCTTCAGTGATAAGGGGTTTGTTTTGTTGCACAATGCCAATGAATTTTACTAATCCATACCAACTCTCTGATGTATTGTTTAACGATATAAAGCAGGGGTCATGGTTTCTAGGCAGAGCCATAACTGTCACCTGTTTGAAGTGGTTTCTTGCGTAACAATGTCTGCACTAACAACCAATCAAATTTTTGTTAGCCGAATCAAGCTATTAAAATATAAAGTATAAATAAAATACCCACCACTATCAAAAGTTTATATACTGGATAGCTTCATTGTGAAACATAATATTGTTAGTACTGTAATAATTTTAATGGATAAGTTTATCATACATTGTGCAACAAGTGAGGAGGCACCAACTAGTTTGTGGAGTGACTCTCCCTTGCCAAAATCGTGTCCACTGAGGCCAGTAGGCCATTGACAGAAGTGACCTCAAATTAATGATTCTGAGGATGCATCACAAAAAGACCTGCCTACGAAGAAAGCTGCTCTAGATGATGAGTCTGATTATCTTGAACCCAAGAGTGCTTCACCCAGTTCTGTACGTGGTCATTGTAAACATTATACATTAAAGCAAAAGCAGGATATCGTTAACAATGCAAAACTTCTGGGAATTAGACCTACAGCGGAATAATTCAAGATTCCTAAATCCACGGTGAGTACCTGGATGACAATTTACTTTTCTGCAGATCTGAACTTGAACAGACATTTGCCTAAGTGTGGACGACCCATTTCATATGGACAAGCTATGGATGATAAGATAGCTCAATGGGTGCTCACTCAGCATGACTTACAAATTCCGGTCAGTGTTGAGGGAATATGTATATATGCCAAGGAGCATGTCTCAACAGAACTTCTGGAGAGCAAATTCCATGCCAGTCATTCTTGGGAAGAGAGTTAGACTCCTTTTGTTGAGTCTTCATTAGTGTACATAGCAGTCTCTTTTGTGGTGGTCACATAATTGTTGCCAGCAGTTGTAGTTAGAATTTTTGCTAAAATATTTCAGCAGTATGTTTGACTGCACACTGGACATGCAAGTTCTGGCCTTCTTGCTTATGTACACTGATGAAACTCAGCATGTGGAAGTATCTCAATGATGGTATTTCATCTACAGTGGTCCCTCTCTTATACACCACCCCTTCTGCACTGGGAAAGTGGCCTTATAAGACAGGTGGCCTTTCCAGATGGGGACTACATGTATGTGTAATGTATATAGTAAGAAAGCTACATACTGCAGAGTATTTAAATTTTTCATTTAAAAGTAACATTAATTATTAAAATGTTCTTCTTGTCTTAAGAATAGACTTATTTCAACTAAACATACATTAATAATTCTAATTCTTGACTTAAGTTTGATATGCAGTGGGTATTGTAGACATGCACATTGCAAAACCATTCAAAAACTTGATAAATCTTGGCACATACATCATTTTCTTTGCATTTTCTGACTACTGCTGAATATTCCTCTTATTGGTTATAATGTTATTTGTTCAAGTCTTTTCAACATAAAATTGTTTTTCTCAAGTCTTTTCTACATGAAATTGTTTGGCAAGTCACCCTTGCCACCCCCACCCCCTGATGTCGTTGAGTAGAATAACTTTGGCTTTAATCTGAAGTAATACATCTCTGTTTACGTGATCACATGATACAATTTGGTAATGATTTATTCATTTGTTGCTAATTGTACAGTACTGTGATTTAATTATGCAGACGAAACATTTGTAAAGTGGACAAAATGCCTTCTTTATAAAGGAAGTGATACAGGTATTGTAACATGATTTTTTGGTCTTTTTCTGGTACCCTGTTTTCTTCAAGGTTAATTTCTCAGTGTGTTAATCCACAAAATCAATATTTTGCCTATGCTAACAATGTTATGATCTTGACAATTACATCCAGTTGTAGTCAAAGAGAATAACTTGACAGTTATATGAAGCCCAAAACTCTTATCACAACATTGTTAAGCCCATTTCCTGTAAACATCAGCTTTTATAGATAATGATATAATCTTAATCTTAGTGTTAAATGGACTTTATTTAGCCAACCCTTCTTTCAGCAACAGAAACCTGACATTGGGAGACAGGTATTGACAGTAGAGATACTCTGATTACCTACATTACAATATGAATGTACTTCTAGACACATTTGAAATAAAATAGTGTCTGCATTGTGAGGGGACC
The DNA here is from genome assembly GCA_028554795.2 of Sinohyriopsis cumingii. NCBI lineage: Eukaryota > Metazoa > Mollusca > Bivalvia > Unionida > Unionidae > Sinohyriopsis > Sinohyriopsis cumingii. Next base: position 17,208,154 of record CM068826.1, read on the forward strand.
ATTTTATGTTTTTCTACTAATATGCTGACTGCTAGTCACATTAGAGGGGTGGCCATTCTTGAGGGGTACTTTTGGACATAAACTCTTCAGTGAAAAGGGATTCTTGTCATAGGACCACTGTATACCCAAACTAGGTCACTGTAACCTAATTTTCATGCTTGAGTAACTTTTGCATTTTTACCTATCAGTTCAGTATACATAGTATATTTTACCCTATTTCACCTGCACTTTTGAAAATTGGTTTATGTAGATGTATCTTAAGGAAACATAAATACAGAAAGTATGTCTCTGTGACCTAATTTTCAGGCTTGAGTGAATCTGGTGGTTTCCTCTGTATCAGTCTGTATATTGTCAGCTACTCAAACTCTGCACCTGTTTACAAGGGTATTCATGTTTACAAGTTAGTCTGTTAATTTTTTCTTCTTACTATATTTTGTTTTATTTGCTAAATCTTAATTATATAAATGGTAGTAGACAGGATATTTGTTTTAAGAAATGAACAACAAACTTTTTCATTATCATAACAATTTGCTTAATAACTATGAAATTTGCCCTTGAAAGAGTGTCAAGTAAAAATTGAGTCACATTAATCCAACCATACAATCATATACAGTTGGCTCCACTTAAATGCATATCTCTTAATTGCATAGATCGCTTAAGTGCATAGCAAAAGTATGGTCCCATTTGAAATTGTAAATAGAAATGAATTCGGCTTAAATGCATACTCTATTTATATGCATAGCTTGGGTCCAGTCCCGAGGCTATGCATATAAGCGGAGTTGACTGTAGTAGCATCCATTCAGTATGGAAGGGTTTAATTTTAACAATTGCTTTAAATTATTTATATTGATGGGATCACAAGAGAGCACTAGTCATATTAACAGAAGTTATGTTAATGAGGCTAAATTGTATTGATTATGAGGCATTCTGAGTCTCATGTTAATATCAAAATTTGTATTTTGCAGTAATGGCATAAAGATTGAGTTAAAAACCAATGGGCACAGCACAATTCCAATAGATGAAGATTTAAACTTATATGAGCCAGTTGAAGATACAACCAGAAAAGTACCCATCAGTGCCCCTCCTCAGCCACCAAACAGAACTGTCTACAACAAGCCCTGGGACAACAATCTATCTAGGCAAGAGCCCAATGACTCACCACTGACAGAGAATAAAAATGTCTACAACAAACCTTGGGGAGACAACTCAGCAATCCTGGTGAATCGTGCCAAACCAGCAGACTTGGCTTATGCAACAAGTGAGGAAATCAAGGTCCTTATAGAAAAGATGGAGAATGACAGAATGAATCTACGTGAAGGAGAGGACTACAAACCGGATCCAAAATTTTACCGTAATATTAGAGACTATAAGTTCAAATTGAGTGAAAGTGAAGACCCAGAAAACCCAGACCACCTTTATGAAGACTTGTTTGATGGTAATGATAGCAATACAGAATCCAAGCAAGGTCATTCAGACCATGAGGTGGTGGAGGTTGTTGAATCAGAGGATTCTAAGGTTGAGGCAGACATGGGTGATGAAAATTTTGATAATGAGAATAACTTGAGCTCAGATCTTCGAGCTTCACTATTGGAAGGGTACGAGTCTCCACATTCAAGCAGCTATTATCCATCAATCAGCTCCTCCAGTGGGCGATTCAGCACTTTTCACCCATCCATTAAATCTATCTCAGATGTAAGTCCAACACTTAAAGGTTTTTCAAGTGGAAGCAGTCATTCAGAAGAAAAGGTTGAACAACATTCTGTACTTGAGAAGAATGACATTGACTCTGACATTCCAGAGGAGTATGCCCCAACAATCCAGAATTTGTTACAACCTCATCAAAATGGTATCATTCAAGATGATGTTTTCAGAGGATGTGAGTTGAGAGAAGTGGGCCCTGTAGTTTGTAATTACAGTCAGCCATGTGATAGTATTGAGGACATGACACAGGTGGGGGTAAAGGGAGAAAATGAGGTCCAGGGAGTGGGAGTTGGTGAGGAAGAGGAGAATGGGAGGTATTGTGAGGTTTATGATAGGAAAGATAAATATGTCAAAAAGGAGGTTGATAAAACACCATCTACTTCTGATTCTGACAAGCAACTGAAACAGGAATATGTGAAATTCTGCAATACCACTTATAAAAAAGACAGAGAAGTTATAGATGCATCTACAAAATTCTAAATAATACATAAGTAATTTTCAGAAAACAGCAGAAAGGCATATTTGAACCTATTTCTTAAATTTAATGTTTCTTGTAATCCTTGTGTCACAATATCGATAATTTTCTGGCGAGCCCCTGGGAATGGCACATAGCTCCCATTTCCTTTGTATTATACAACTGATAATGTGTTAAAAGTGCTTATGAAATTAGACAATCAACCATTTTCATGGATTAGTTACACTTTAAATGTTCTGAACATAAAATAAAGAAATTGAATAATTGGACTAATCCATTTATCTGGCAGGTGATGTAAAAACAGTAAAATTCTTTAGTTTGACATAATATGGGATAGAGGATGTAGATAGAGGATCTTGTGTCTGACAAGTGTGTAAAAATGGTCACAATACGAGGGGTTCAAGATGTGAGGGCACGTCTGTTTTCCTTTTGTGATTGCACAGTCATCTTTCAGATGTAGTTTATAGCAGTGTGCTGTCAGTTTGTGGTGGTGAATTGATATCAGACTTCTTTCACTGATTTGCATTCATGCAGGGATGGGATCGAAAAGGCATTTTGGAAATCAATTATCTGAATCTCAGCATTGATACAAGTCTGATGATTATTTTACTTCACATTCATTCTGTAATCCTTGTCCTTTTCTCATCCACTATTCTAAGAACCATGCATTTTACCATTTGGTCTGTTTTTTCATAAGGTATGGAAACTGGAATAATAAATTTCAAACTGACTTTAAAGAAAAGAATCTTGGGAATAACAGCCATATTCCCTTGCCTGCTATGACTGCAAGAGTTATGTCCCTTGTTGAGTGGTATTAAAATTACTGCAGCTGAATTTGGATCTGCTTTGTACAGATATCATGTTAAATGTAGACAGTACCCTGAAAGAAAAGTACCAGTCTTGGGCTTTTATTAATTTGGATCTGCTTTGTGCAGATATCCTGTTAAATGTAAACTGTACCCTGAAAGAAAAGTACCAGTACTGGGCTTTTATTAATTTGGATCTGCTTTGTACAGATATCATGTTAAATGTAGACTGTACCCTGAAAGAAAAGTACCAGTCCTGGGCTTTTATTAATTTGGATCTGCTTTGTACAGATATCCTGTTAAATGTAGACTGTACCCTGAAAGAAAAGTACCAGTCTTGGGCTTTTATTAATTTGGATCTGCTTTTGTGCAGATATCATGTTAAATGTAGACTGTACCCTGAAAGAAAAGTACCAGTCTTGGGCTTTTATTAATTTCGATCTGCTTTTGTACAGATATCATGTTAAATGTAGACTGTACCCTGAAAGAAAAGTACCAGTCTTGGGCTTTTATTAATTTCAAACAGTTAATTCAACTTTTCTTCATTTATCCAGAAAGAAGTATTTTAGGGACAAAAGACTCATAATTTTAAAGCTTACAAATATGATTCAGAAGATTATTTTTTTGGCACAAAATGCATTGGTAAACATCTGTTTCATGTACCTGAAAACGTTTTGAACATAATTAGTGATACATGTCCATAATTATGAATTTGAGGTGGGACAGGACATAACATGTAAAAGCTTCTTTTGATAATTGGTTTTGCTAACTTTAAAGTAAGTCTTCCACTGTTCTGATTCACAATTATGATAACTGATTTATCATTCTATCCACTTTAGTGAACAAGACATTTTTTTCGGTCCTATTTGGGGCTGGAATAAAAATTGTGCTCTCCTTATCTGAGAAAAGTTTTCATACTGCTCAGATGAAATGCTGTTACAAAGATTTACACTTTGGAGTATGTGGATGTAAAGCGATTTAAATCTAGAACAAGTGGACATGGACCTACCTATGTCTGGAGAAAAAATATCCTGGATATTTTAAGGTATTATAGCATAAGAGTGTCATATATATTTAAGTACATGTATATAGAAGCTTGCCAAAATGCTCAGTGTCTTTTGTCAATGGACCATAACCGTATACATGTCCAGCAGTTTGTTGTAAACTGGGGATTGTGTTTAAAAATGCAAAGAAGGTTGTGTTTCTGAAATATTATTTATTCTGTTTTAAATTCTTTTAGCTTCAGTCTTTCTATATGAGATTGCACGGTATGTCACACATACACATTCTAGAACTTTCCAGAGCATAGGGGTTGAACTTAATGAGTTCGTCATGTAAAGGCATTCCACTAATTTGAATATCCAAGCATTCCATTCACTTTTGGGTTGAGATGGCTGGGTATTTGTTTTCAGTGAACAGTGTCTGGCTAGTTTTAGCAAAAACAAAATAAAAATGCCTGTAATCCAATCATCTCTTCCAATTCCACTTAATTTAGTACCATATTAAATATTTGTTAAAAATAGATATTCAGTCATAAATAGAAATCTGAAATTTGATATGAATGATATGGTTCATTAATATTAAATTATATGTATATTATAATTTATAATGAGATGATATATTAAAGTTCAATAATATTAAATTATATATATATTATGGGGTGATCATCTCTGTGATTCTATGAATATTTGCTTTTTTGTTTGGAGTCAGTTTTATGTGGAAGTGAAATGAAGCTGTCTCCTTAACTACTGAAAACCTTTTACTTTTAAATATTTTAATATTGCAGTCATCTACTTTTACAACACTGTAACATTTTTTTTGTTATATAGTTTCATTGACATAGCTTTGTAATTTTAATTTTAATTTTGAGCTGATTTCTTCAAAAGATAATGACAAGCCTGAAAATAAGATTTGTAACAGTTGGTAAGATAGAAGATGTTGGAATTTCAATGTCAACTTGGACTAAATCATTAGTTATATATTTGTAAATGCTTTAATGTTTAAATCATAATGAAATACTCAATTCCAATGTCATGTAGATGCTTAATCATTTAGAAATCAAAACAGTTTTAACTTGTTAGCTTTATGGTGTGTATGTGATGTGAACAAAACTTAAAATTTAGGTGTTATTCTTTATTATGAGAACTGTGTTAATGCGATAAACTGTGAATCCACATATTTTTGTGGAATCCATTTTTATTATTTGGCCAGAATATGTTTTTGCTGGTGCTTGATTTTATGGATTGTGTAAGAGGACCTATTTTTTTCACAAAAGAATCGCTGTTTGTTGAGTCTTTAGATGCATGTTTTTTGTAGCAACCATGAAATTCCCCCAAATTGGTACTCCATGAAACATAGTGAGTGCACAATATGTATTTTATCAGGGGATGTTATTTGCTTATATTTTTGTACTTTTTTTGGTAATCTCGAGATTTAGATATTTGCTTTATTGCAAATGATATAGCACAAATTTGTACAGAATTTTGAAGGCCAAGGACATGGTTGATGTAATAAGGTAATGCTAATGTTAGTACAGATGTGTGTATCACAAGCCTTTCAGAATTTAGAATAGATATTCATGTAGTGAGATGTCTAAGGTCATAACAGAATGTTGCATGTTGGGTAAAAGGTAATGTCACCCAGAGTTGTTCTCAGATATATTAGCTCTGTAGAATTCCATGCCACAAATTATGGTTCAGACCCAAAATAAGATTTTTAAGTGAATGTACTTAGAAAAACAAGATACAGAATTCATCAATGCTAAACTCATGAATTTTATAATCTTGCTTGTGAGAGTAAAACAAATTTAATACCTGCTTTTCTTCTTTCAGTCTTTGTAGGTAATAATTTTCTCTGATGGACATTCTTAACATTCAAGCATGAATGAAGCAGATTTTAAGTTACCAAAGTTGAATGCATGAGAATTTTTCATGCATAATATCAGGCTAATGCAGTCTACATGTCTTGTAGTATAGGACACCTGGACAGTGTTAAGTTTAGCTCATTTGATTGGTGTCTCGGTGTTCTAGGGTTTGATTTCTTGTTTGAACTTGCGCAAGGATAAGTGATCCTTTATCCAAGATTAGTGCTTTTCTTTGGATTCAGTAGTGACCTCTGTTTACAAGACCACCCATGCTAACTACATAACCCCTCCGCCCCATCGTTTCCTTTACCCAGGGGTCATAATACAAAGTCTGCCCCATAAATGGTGTATTATCCTGTTCTGACTGCACCTGTAGAGTTTGATCATGAAGTATTTGAAAGTGTCATTGTAATTTAGATTTTTGTACATCTGGCTTTTGACTGCTCATGGATGGGAGCCAGTCTGTGTAAACCTGGCTTGTGACCCATCTTGGGTGGGAGCCAGTCTGTGTAAACCTGGCTTGTGACCCATCTTGGGTGGGAGCCAAGGATGAGTGCCTGCCCCTGCAAGTTAATATGTTTGGTTATAGTTTGTACTGTGCATTATTTTAAGATGTTTTATATTTTCCTAGCTATTAATCTCAAATAATTTAAAATGTTTCGTTGTTTAGTTGTAAATAAATATAAAAAAATAACTCTGTATGATTTTCTCCTGAAACACTTCTAGATAAATTGGTAAGAGTAATAAACCTATTACCTTAAGAAATCCTGTGAATTTGGTAACCAATCAAGGCTGATCAGGTGTAGGAATCAAACCTGCATCCTTCTGGTCACAAGTCCAATGCCTTAACCACTGAGTCACCTTATCTCCCTATGGTGGGGATTCCAAAAGTTTCTAAGTTACAACTCCAGGGCTAGAGCCCAAGGGACAGACCCCATTAATCCATGTTGACTGCACAGATTAGCTTAGATTGTAATGCAAAGTTAGTTCACAGTGGAGCAGTGAAGAGTTTTTTTGTCATTAATCAAGGCTTAATTCCCCCCCCCCCCCCCCCCGGGCAGGCATGGAGAGATTCATATTCATATATATGTGGTCTATCAGAGAAGATAAATGACACAAACATAATCAGACAGTCTTTCAACTTTGTATTCCAGGCTTTTCTTTCCATTGTACATTTTCAGTATGTGTGTGAAGTACATTCACAGGTTGACATATATCAACTACCCAGGTGAGAATAATATTAGACCCACATTGGCTTCATTTTAAGTTGTGCATAGTTACACATTCACCATGAACTTTTTTGTGTTACATCAGTTGTATATATTTATTCAAAATGGTTGTGAAGAAACAGGAAAAGTTACTAAGATTGAAACATTCCAAGTCGGTTGTTCTTAATATGAGTTTTTGTTTTTCCTTCATTGAAGTTTTTTTTATTGCACGTATATTTTCATATACATCTCAATACATTCTTTTAATTGAAGATTATATATATTAATATTTACTTTAATATTTGTCTGAGTGCTATCAATTTGAAAATATGAAATGTAAGAAGAGACAGATGCAGGTGAATCTTGTCTTGTTTTATAAGTGATGCATGTAAACAGTGGATTTTATCATTACTGTACATCGGCAATATTTGGCTAGAGGTTTGTTTATTAATAAACATTTTTGGCTAAGACTAGAATACTGAATATAATTACTTTTAAATTGGCTCCAACTGCAAGCTGTGCAGACTTAAGACTGCTGTTGCATAATGTGCCGGTAGGTCTGGGTCTGTGCAGTTTGTTGAAACAAATAATATAGACCCTGATCTGCAAGTGGATTATATGATGACAGGTCAGGGTCTGTGTTGTTTGCAGTTTGACACAACGTATGAGCAAGTATAGATGGTACTCCAGATTTCCCTTGCTATAATTCCATGTTTATTGTACTTGGCATTCTCAAATCTTCTAAAATAAGCAGTAATGAAATTAGACCATGCCATGGACAATTCAGTATTTATACTTTTTTTTGGCACTGAAAATATCCAGTATATAAATTAACTTATTTGAATTAGTGAAAACTCATGCTATTCATCCATTAAAGATAAAATGTCTTATAGTTCAAACTAATTAAATTGTGAGGCCATTGCTAAGATAACAATGAAAAGTAATCCTGTGCAAAGAATCTTTCATTCCTGTTTTCAGAGATAATGAAATTATTAATACTTAATGCAATTGATGTGTATTTTTTCACCATGAAATATTTTTCTAGGAATGATTAAGGAAAAGTATGATATGGTTTAAATTGATGTCATTTGTTGATATTTCATGAGTTTCCACTCGGTGTCGGTGTGCTTAAATTGTTGTTGTTGTTTTGTGTTTAACTTAATTGTTTAGCCCAGAATTAGATATACATAGCAGCCAATATATCTGGTTAAGGAAGAACCCAGAAGAATTCTAAAAAGAACTATCAACCCACGGGAAGCTACTGGATAGCTTTCTCATGTACCCATGCTGACCAGTTATGAGACTGTAGCCCATGTGGTCAGAGGTGAGATATCAGTGATCTGTAAAGGCAAATGCCTTGGACCACTTGACCATCCAGGGCTCCTGTTTACATACTTTGAGTCTTTTTTTTTTTAAAGTAGGCTTAATACATTCTGCAGTAAATGTTTTGTGAAATGAGACATGCATCTGTTGTTATAAAGTATTAAAGTATTACATGTATCAAAAATCAGCATTTCATTGTAGTAAAATCTTGTTAAATATTGCAAATTATAAAATGGGTGGTGGTGGGGATGTTACCATAGTTGTTTTTTTATATAAAAAAATGAAACTGTACTATGTCATTATATCCACCTTGCAATATGTTGGTCCTTTGTCCTTAATGTTTTAAACCAGAAACCCAAGCTCAGGTTTAGACTGCCCCCCCCCCCCAACCAACATTTTGATCACATTTAGTTTTGTCCAAGTACAAACAGCAGATCCAGCTCTGCCATCACAAAATGTGCCAACAGATCAGTATTTATGTTGTTTGTTTTGCTGATTACAAACTGCATAAAGCCATATCCGCCTGCACATTATGTGGCAGCAGATCTTGGTCCATGCAGTTTGCAGTTGGACTCCTTTCCTAATAAACTTGCAGTCTGCCAAAGTTTGGAACTTGAAGATTCAGCTTTTGAGCCAAGAACTATTCCAGAATGTTGGGGGGCAGGTCAGTCATATTGAATAGCTTAGATTTATAATTTTGTTAACGTGACGACTTTACAGGCGATGGCGTGGAAAATGTTAGCCTTCAGTAAGCCATAATGTTTGTTTAGGTTTTCAAGTGCAGTATTGCCCATAAAGATCTTGCTTATATTCTTTATAGATGAAGTAACCCGTAATTTCTGTAATTGATCATGATTAAGTCACACTTACATTTGAACACAGGACCATATATACATTTGAGAGGTGTTATTGTGTAATAAAAAAAAATGTGTTTAGATTTGTTGTGTAAGGGGTATGTCAGTTTATATTCTTCCTCTACAGATGTAGTAACTTCTGTAGTAATTTCTATAATTGATCATGATTAAGTCACACTTACATTTGAACACAGGACCCTATACACATTTGAGATTTACAATGTGTAATAAAAAAGATGTGTAGAGATTGTTGTGTATTGTGTATGTCATTGTTTATGCAGCTATGTTAGAGGCTGACAGTAACCCTCCAGAACTTGGAATTATTACCTAGACCATGCCTTTGGAAATGATGGGGTTAGGTTGTGAGAACGTTTCTTTTGTATTTTCTGCCATGATGAGGAAAAGTTTATTTTAATTGATTACTCCACATTCCATGTTATTTTGTTTCATTAGAAACTGTTTTAAAGATTATATTTTGTTGCAGTTTTATTTATGTTGCACATATTTTATACACCTTATATTTTTTTTTACCAGTCACATCCTAATACAATAGAACCATGATCCCCTGAACATGGAGCACATCAGAGGTAAAGTAGATGAACAGTTGCTGTCTCAAATTACTCTTGTAATTGAAGATGAGGTTAACAACTGACCAATAGACTGTATATGGTAGGTAAAAAAAAAAAATTGAGCTGTAATTGGTCAGGCAGTTAGAACTTTGTTATCTTCCCAATTTAAACATTTTGTGAAAAGTTGATACCTTGGAGCTGATGTTGTAGTTGAGTTTTAAGCTAATTAAGCCCTTCCCAGTTAACTTTGATAAATGATCAATCAGGCATCAAGCGTCAGTTATCAAATGCTGTCAGGTAGTAGCTAAGTTAAAACCAAATAATCAATTGTCATTAAGTAACATCTTAAATTTACAACAGCCTAATTCACTTGGGGCCAGTAGGTGAAATCTGTTGCACACAAACCTAATTCACATAGAATCTATAGGTTGAATGTGGTACATAACAGCCAAATACACAAAGGAGCCAACAGGTGAAATCTGGTGCATAACAGGCTGATTCACAAAGGAGCCTATAGGTGAAATGAGATGCATAACAGCCTGATTCACAAATGAACCTGTATGTGAAATCTGGTGAATAACAGCCTGATTCACAAAGGAAATTCACTATGTGAAATTTGGTACATAACAGCCTGATTCACAAAGGAGACTATAGGTGAAATCTAGTGCATAACACCCTAATTCACAAAGGAGCCTATAGGTGAAATCTGGTGCATAACAGCTTGATTCACAAAGCCTGTAGGTGAAATCTGGTGCATAACAGCCTAATTCACAAAGGAGACTATGTGAAATCTGGTGCATAACAGCCTGATTCACAAATGAACCTGTATGTGAAATCTGGTAGCATAACAGCATGGTTCACAAAGGAGCCTCAGTGTGAAATCTGGTACATAACAGCCTGATTCACAAAGGAGACTATATGTGAAATCTGGTGCATAACAGCCTGATTCACAAAGCCTAAATGTGAAATCTGGTGCATAACAGCCTGATTCACAAAGGAGCCTATAGGTGAAATGAGGTGCATAACAGCCATATTCACAAATGAACCTGTCTGTGAAATCTGGTGCATTACAGCCTGGTTCACAAAGAAGCCTCAATGTGAAATCTGGTACATAACAGCCTGATTCACAAAAGAAGCCTCAATGTGAAACCTGGTGCATAACACCCTAATTCACAAAGGAGCCAACAGGTGAAATCTGGTGCAGTGTCAGCACCATGAGTTCCACACTCTGTTACACTTGTTATATTGCAAAATGTCACTGCCCTCAACCTGCTAGTTTTTCATTAGGAATGATGCAATTTATTTTGATCAGTCAAATCAGGGTCTAAAATCTAATTTTTGGTGCAACAAATGCTGCATACCCTTCATGGGGAAATTTCAGTCTTGTTATTCAAATGCTTAATTGTACAACCTTTGCTGAAGTAAAATGTGTTGCAGTGTTTTAAAAGTTAAACCTTGCAGAAATGTTCCAGTATTTATTATATACATTGTTTCTGTATTGGTGTAAGTTGTTTTTGTCTTGTGTTGCTGTTTGGAAATATTTTTTGTACTGTTTTTTGTTGTTATTGAAAATGAGAGGATTATATGTATACACCAGATGTTAAGTGGGGGAATGCACATGTTCCTATAAATCCATCACTTCATGATCGTATTTTATTTAAAGAATTTCTTTTTTTTGTGTGATCAAAATTGTATTTTTCATTCACAAGAAATAATTAAATGCACAGTGTCTTTAGCTTTTCTCTTCACATGTAATTTTTATTATGCTGTTTTATCTTTGTATTCCTTGGAATTGGTGTATGTTTGAAGTGTTCATTTGAAATTCATAGTACAGAGTGAATATTAATTTTTGAACAGCACTTTGCAAAATGCAATAAATTTTAACTTTGAATGAAATGAAATCATGCAAAAATGTGAGAAACTATCAAACTGTACTAATCTGATTTTGGATGATTCAATTTTGCAGCTTTTGAGAGATGTTCCAACATCATAAGTGTTTCCAGGTCTGTCTATGTTACTTAATCTTTACAGAACTGTTATCATTACATAACCATTTTACAAGTTATACATTTACAAAACTGATGTCTCGGATTTGAGGAGAATGCTCCATTCATTATCATACATGTGTGTATTTCTTTAAATTTGTTATTTTTCTTTCTGAAAAATGTAATTAAGATAGACAGAGGACTTTTAAGTTTGTGGTAAAAATTTTATAAAAATGTCTGAAGGAATGTTGAAGTCAAAGATTTAAATTGTATGTGTTATATAGTGAAATCTATATAAGTGTCCTTCAAGTGCCATGATACTGCTTCACTGGCCTGCATGCAGAGCAGAAATGTTAAGTAAACACACATCAGGGCGATACATTTTTCAGCAAGCCATTGGAATTTCTGTTAAGTGCTAGTTGACCAACAGTTGCCACACAAGGCTGAAAAGTCCGTTACATTTTTTGCTACTTAATAACATGTTAATTTGTAAGTGCTGTTCATTCATTTATGAGTTGTTTGGTTTTTTGTTGTTGTTGAAAACCACTCTTGGTTGAAGTTAGTTTTATAATATTCATAAGCTTAATAGGTTTATAGCCTGTCTTTGTATGGGCATTGCTTTTATAGCATAATGTGGGAATAATAGTTGAGTAAAGAATTTGTCTAAGAGGTTAGGAATTATGTACAGTTTGTATTCTGCATTTTCTAGACAAGAAGTTAGTGAATTATTTTTTCTTCAGATTAGCTGAGAAATGTTTTTTGTAATCAGCAATAGCAGGTAGCAAGACACCTGTGTTTTTTTTCTCAAGTGGCAACGACAGTGGAGTTTAGTTTTAAACTTGAGGTGTAGGATTTCTTGCCAAAGTATTTGAATGTTCGCGAGCAAGAAATAATGCTGCATGGGCCCCAAGCTTCATGTTAGCATTAAAGATTCATGCAAACATTTTATACAATTGTTGGTGTAGGCTTTTCATTCTTTGGTGAATATGTAATGATTTATAGTCAGACATCAATCCAGACTAAAATTATTTTTTAATACAGTTACTTTTTAGAAATGATGATGATTATATATATCATTATTTTCATTTCCTGTTTAAAGTTTATTATGGCTGGCATTAAATGAAAATTTACATATGCAAAATTGGTTTTTTTTTAATGTGATTTGATATAGTTGGTTTTGTGCTTAATGTGTCTTTGTCACTGTTGAACTTTTCATTGTTAAAATATATTTTGTTAAAAACTCCATGAAATGAAGAAACACAAGCAAGAAGTGAATGTATTATGTAAATTTGTATATGTTTGCTCAAGGTTGTGGTAAACAGGGCTTGTATATTTGCCATTATTGTTAAACAGAGCTCTTCCAGTGATTCAGTGTTAATGTCTGTCAATTTAATAAACCTCTTTTGACACATTTTTTAATTGTTTTATTTCCTTTGCCTTTAAACTTTGATTTTCATTTATATCTTTCTCAATTTTGTTTCCATTTCTTTTAAAATTCAAAACACTCAATTTCTAGCTCACCTTTACTTAAAGTTCAGGATGTCCTATGTCAAAGTTCAGGATGTCCTATGTCAAAGTTCAGGATGTCCTATGTCAAAGTTCAGGATGTCCTATGTCAAAGTTCGGGAAGCCTTATGCAAAGTTCAGGAGGTCTTATGCCGAAGTTTTCAGGAGGTCTTATGCCAAAATTCAGGAGGTCTTATACCAGAGTTCAGGAGGTTTCATGCCAAAGTTCAGGAGGTCTTATACCAAGGTTCAGGAGGTTTCATGCCAACGTTCAGGAAGTCCTATGCCAAAGTTCAGGAGGTCTTTTGCCTACTACTTCCGGCCCAACTAAAAAATTACAATAATATTTTCCCGTCTGTTGCATATAGAAAAAGGGCAATAACTCTTGCACATAACCTCCCGTTGCCACCACCAGGTGTTGCTAGTTTTAAGCTTCGCTGCCGTATGGCTAAATGTGCGAAATTACATCCTGATATCCTAGCCAATATTCTACGTTTTTATCAGCAGCTACAGCCAAATTTGGAAGTATTGTGTTCCTTAATTATTACTACACAGGTTGTATACATTATTTTATTTTCTCCAGTATTTGGGCTGAATTTACCATTAATGGACTTGTTCATTTAGACTCCTATACGAAAATGGCGACCGCGCTATCGTTGTACATGTGTTATTGACTTAGTGTGCGAATGTAATTTTTACTATAACATGTCAGTAACTGGTGCGTAGTTGCATACTTTGGATGATTTGCCATTTAATGATTTAGTCTTTTCGACTAAATATACAAAAAATGGCGACCACGCTATCGTTGTGCACGTGTTATTGGTTTAGCATGCGATTTCCGCTAGAAGTCATAAGTTTACCCCAAATATCCAACGATTTCCATACAACTTCAGTTATAATTAGAAAGCCCGACGTGTCCGTTCTATACATAAATTTTACTCTAATCAATGCAAGACCACAGATCTCACAACCTGCCAAATATCCATCAACCGCACATCTGCATGGTTTGTCCATGTTAAGTTTTCGTACCGCTAGCATTTCACGCCGTAGAAACTATACAACTAACCCTTAACATAGGGAACTATTTTAACATCGCTACTCTAGGCCAGTAAAAATGTGGTTTCCAAGCACATTTTGCCAGTACGACCGCATCACATTTGCCACCATGGCGACATAAACGGTATCTGCCGAGTCTCTTCTTATTGATTCCATTGTGTAATTAACCGGCTTCCTACAGTAAATATTGCCACTGCAGTCACATCACCAATGTACACCACTAGTGAATAATGACATCATGGAAACTCACTAACACTTTACTCCGTGACGTTTGCTCCTATTATCTGGCTAATTATTTCGGGCAAAGGAATATTTATATAACACCGAATTCCAATAATCAGGCAAATAATCACAAAAATCTAAGAATTCCTTAAAACGGGGCGCTATAACCAAATGTGCATACTCAAAATTTATTACAGTGTACTATTAACATGTTCGTAACTGGTGTGTAGTTACATATTATTTACATGATGAATTGCTTCTTACACTATATCGTGCTGATTTTCTTTAATTTTGTATTGTTTGAGTTTGTAAAATGGGGACCAATTGCACAAAATGTAAACAATTCATGGTCATTCAAGACAACCGTGACACTTACCTGTGGCGTATAAGGTGCACTTCTTCTCTAACATGCCGTGTGTACAAGACCTGGTCTAAGGACGTTTGGTCAAATGTGTTACAATAAGCAACCAAAAGGAAAGAGAAAAGAACCAAATCTAGCAAGGAGGGGTATGTTTTGAGTCTCTACCCTAAAGTAATCTCTTGCGGGCTTTGTGAATGGATCCTACCCGTGGTCCCCAAACCTAAATTAGGGTGTCAATACGCTACAGGGACATCATTTGAAATGGAGGAAAATTTAGCCTATGGATTACATAGATCTACCGTGGAACGGATGCATAGTCTAGTAAGGAGTCAATGACAATTACTATACGGCAAATTTTGCCTCTTTTTCCTTCATTTTCTCCCACATGAATTTATGATGCTTTGGGTTAATGTTTTCCCCAATTTTAGGCAGTCCTATGGGTGTAAGTCCCTCCGCATGTCTGATCTTGACCCTCGAGCCTTAAGTCCGGCCGCATGGGGCCATTACAGGATTCATTGGAACCAAAAATGGACATGTCTTTTCCGTACAGCTGTCCCAGCCGTCCAGCTTTACCAACCATCCCGACCATTTAGCCATACCAGACGTCCAGCTCTCTTAAAATGAGGACTGGATTGATATACTGGACCGGCCGTATATACTTTACAGGGATCTTAGCGATTGGATCGTCTGTCTTTCCGCACCTTCAGTGACATCTTTTTACAATAGGGATTTTACTGGTAAATCCATTCGTCCGAATTTCACCTGGCTATCATGGCGATTGGCCCGTCCATGCCATACACATGCGACCGACCGATACAGACATCAGAACGTTTAGTGTTTTTTTTCTAGGCAGAGCCAGTGAACTAGCTAAAGATTACGGGATAACGTCATCTTTACCCCCTTGAATGGTATACACTGAAACGTATGATTACTCAGTCCAAGACTCACAATTACGTGATTATTGTGAAACGACTTCAAACCAGCCATACTCGAATCCTCCGATAGAAAGGACGGAATTTTGTTTCAAAACGGCCGTCGAAGAAATTTATAGACTATTACCAGCTTCAGAATGTCCTCCATACTCTACAGCCGGAACAAATTATAAGGCGTCGGTATACTTTGATGACAATCCCAATCTATCACAATAATGGAGATTGCTGATCGTCTGTCGGGTCGAATTAGTGATCCGGGTAAGTCAAGGCTTTCCTTACAGAAAGTGAAGTACCTGCAACGTTTTCATACTGTTGTTACATGAGACATTCACACGCCTTTTGTACAAATGTCCAAGCACTAGACACAAATATGTCAGCAGTACACATGTCCTCGCCAACGTTCTATAAAATGGAAACAAATACGCTTACGACTACTTCCAAGCTAGTCAGGAATGTAGTTGCCACTTCCTCTATGGTTGACTTAGCATTATTAGCCATTTTCCGACTAACAGAAAAATCAGTCAAAGACCATACCTGGAAGGTGACAGCCAGATTTGTTCGAGTAATCAATAGAGCAGCGCATCACTCTGTGGCAAATGCGAAAACAACTTCTGCCAATTTGGATTTGGTCAGACATGACGCATACCTATGTTACAAGTCCCTTACACCGCCCCACAGTCTAACTTTAAGGACTCCCCGTTTGGGTCACCTTTTCTCTTTGGAGGAAATATTGAAGAAGTTCAGTGTTAGACAACTCGGGAACTGACAACTTGCCGCCCAACCCACGCAGCCATTTCTGAACAATCCGTCACAACAACAAAAGAAGGATGATATGCGGAAGAGGGACAAGGGATCTTGACAGTCATCGACTCGATATAGATTCCAGCCCAGAAGACAATAGTCTCACTATCAGGCAAAATTACCGTGGAGTCAAGAAAACCAAATTTCTTCACCTTTAAGAATCCTAGTGACAAACACTGACATGTTAGACCAAACCCCCCTAGCCAGCTCACAGGTGGGCGGCCGTCTCCAACATTTTCATTAGCACTCTATCACTCTTTCTTTCAGAATGATTGGGTGATCCAAGTACTGTATAATTCGCTGCCATATCCTACAATGTTGAGGTGGTTTCATCGTTGTAAAACTGGTCGCTAATCAGTGAAAGGTGATCCTCCTGGAACACCATTGTATGTGATCAGTGTGCGGAAACTTCTAAAATCGAAGCCAATAGGATAAAGTCTTCCTTGTATATCGAGGTGATACTATATCCACGCTTCATGTCATCTGCAAGGGGTTTCAGTAATTGAATCGGCCATGCTGACTGAGCTGATTGAATTCAGTTTTAGTAAATTCTGCGCGTGCGATTTATTGAGTTACTTCATGCACATCCTTCAGAAGAAGCTACTTGAGTAAATGTATTAAGATTTCTGTAAAGTTGGTGTTTTAATGCATTTCCTAAAAACTGGTTATTTCAGATCAGTGAAATAGATTTATGATCGAATTGCAAATTGAGTCAGTATTTTAGTATTGATGTATAATAACAATTCAGCAAGCATGGGTTATTGATGCTTTTACTAAATAAATGCATCTTTACATGTGCACTTTAATTAGGGAGCAACAATTAGATAGCCGGAGGCAGTGAGAGGGGAAAAGAATTACATTGCACTAACTTGATAGTCTTATTTGCTGTAATAATTTGGCAGAAAAAAATCCACTGATACAAAAGCTTCGTGGTTTTTTGTCACACAAGAAATTAAGCTCTAAAATATTGAAAAGATTTAAAAGCGTTCGGGGCGACATTAAAGGTTAAGTTCGGTGCATATAAAACCTCAGTTATATGAGCTCCTTGATCCAAATTTTTTTTTTCATGATAAGGTATAATTCATCCAAAGACATAGGCGATAAAATCTGTTTACACAGTACTTTCCACACAGTTGAATACGGAGTTTACGTTCAATTCCGGCACGCCGAACGTTTGTAACGTCATTGACGCCAAACAAAAAATAATTTTCTGCAATCTGATATTGCTATAACAGGTGTCAGCAATGAACATATTAGAGACACCCACAAAAACATATGCACTTGAAATTATATTTTATGCTTTCTCTTACAGTTTCATTAAATTTAAGTGATTTTTTTCTCAAGAAAGTGACTATAAATTGAAACAGCATAGTAATCTTTATATAGAGCATGTTACTTGTTATATTATTAATTTTAAAATAAAATGAATGAATTTCTCAAGCTGTTCAGCCGCCTTCTACAAATTATTGGATACATCATAAAAACGAATCATTCTTTGATAGAAAACATTTGTTGTGAAAATAAAATCGGGTTGAAACGCATCTTAAGAAAATGCACATATCGATAGAGGTCCACAATATAGACCTACCTATTGCAAACAATATATATATATATATATATATATATATATATATATATATATATATATATATATATATATATATATATATAAAGGTAACAAAAGATATGTATAATTCTAGAAAAATTAAACAAGTCAATATTCTAGCCAACTGTCTGATGTCTAAATATTACATGTGCGCACAATATTGAATAGTCAGTATCCCTGAGAATGATACTCTGCTCATTTTACAACGAGAGCTCTTAGACCTTTTCTGCAAAGACAGATTCATGCGCTTTTCTCAAAGAGTATATTGAACGTTTGATGGTTGGTCCGATTTAGGTGCCAATAAAAGTCAGTTTTGTAATATTTTCAGTCATTTCGAAACAAGTCATGAGGTACCAAAATGAAGAGGAACTGAACATTGTTCTAAGAATTTGAATTTGTTGAATCTATCAGCTGAAAAGATTTAAGGGCCGAAAATGTGAATATCGGTGAGAGTCATCAACAAATAATTTTAATTTATTTTTCGCAGTTTTCAGGAGAGTTTAATTCCGTAGACAAGAGTTGCGAATGACACGTTCTTCTATGGCGTAAATGAATAAAGATCAAACCAGAACTGGAAGTCTACGTACTGTTCACAGTTTCGGTGTCTTCAGTTTCTATTTAGGGATGAATGTGTCAATCCCGCAGAAGCAGACGTGTTGTTTGTACACGTACATAACTAGCTCCAGCTGCACTGGGCATGTTTGGTGGCTGTGTTTTCAAATAAAACGGTCAGATTTTAACGGCCGATTACATTAACTAAATTTAGGACATAGTCGGTACACATTACATACAGTATGTGTAGTTTATTATTTTTGACATGACAACATGTTACGGTATCACTTTATGTGATTCTTATTGGTCCAAATAAGCCCATGAAGTTATTATACAGTATTCTCTTTACTGACTGGCTAAGACGGTAGGAATTTTCTCACTCCGCGTGTTTGTTTTTACTATTAAAATCAACATTTTGCCGGCCATTTTTCGAATCCTTTGCCCAAGGGACGTTGGGATAAATGTTATATTTGCCAGAAAATAGCCAATTTACCCCACAGGGCTAGTTACAAATAAAACTAAAGGTATCAGTCAATGGATAGAGGGCTTGGAGGGTGGTGTGGCTGTATCAGGGATGCACATTATGACAATGATAAGAGTGGTCCAAAGGTTAACTTACATTTGTATAGGACAATATTATCAACATTTTGGCTGCGATTTTTCAAATCGATTGCCCAAGAGGCATTGAGAAAATAGGTTACAGTTGTCGTTATCTGTCGAATTTTAAGACAGAGTGGCTCGTTACAAATAAAATTATGGGTATCGGTAAATGGACATTGGGTGGGGAAACTGTAATATGGACCACGGCCTAAGACAAACGTGATTTAAGGGTTATATTATATTAGTAAATTAACTCACCTCTGTTTAGCGAAGAATGTGGACATTGCCAGTCTCCCAACTGACAGAAAGTTCTCCAACAACAGCTTTTGTTTTCGCGGTAAAATAGCTCCAACGAGCTAATGTTTCTTATTATGTGATACAGTTTCGACTCTAAATAAACTTTGTAGATGTCCATAGTACTACTCTAAATCAAATATTGCAAATATCTGGTCACAAATACATTGAATCTAAATTTCTGCACGCCAGTAATTAGCCATTCACACTAATTTTCAGCAACTGGAATGCTTAGAAGTGGAATTCTCACACTTTGGTTTAAAACATCGTAAACATTCTAATCGATGTATATACACGTATGGCTGGCCTATCCTAACATGAATGAACGATGTGACATCATACTCTGTACCGAAGTTTTCAATAGAGATCCAGGGTTGAAAAATAATGATCGGTGTCAAATTTTCGATTGATTTTTAACTAAAGTTGCTCTTTTAAATATATTTTGTCGAACCAAAATCTACTTTTACTTGTTACTGGCTACAGAACTGCGTATTATTAATTTAACTAGTGTCTGGGACTATTTTTTAAGCGCTACAAACCATAGGTGCAACGAAATTATTCCTTCTTTCTCTCGATACCGCTCCGGTGGCCGAGTGGTTAGAGCGTCCGCCTCGGATGCGGGAGGTCGTGGGTTCGATCTCCGGCCGAGTCATACCAAAGACTTACAAAATGGTACTAACAGCTGCCTCGCTTGTCACTTAGCATTAAGAAGTTAGTGTTAGGACTGGTCGGCCTGGTGTCAGGATAATGTGACTGGATGGGACATCATGCTACATGTCTGCGGCATGATGCCACAGTGCTAGACATCGCTATAAACTGCCACACTGTTGACATTGTAGCGATATGACTGAAAACTTCTTAAAAGCTGCGTTAAAAATCCAAATCACTCACTCATTCTTTCTCTCTAAACTATTTCAGTTGAAATAATAACTGATAAACAAAATCTCAAATCGGTACTGATTTAATATTAAATTTATGAAATTCGTTGAATAATGTCCAGCTTTTCAACTCGTTTCATAAATTCAATATTATCAATATAAAATCATTACCAATTTCCTCTATTAACAAATGATCAGGCAAACGTTTTGACTTCACTTGGCAACGTCAGTTTTCGTCATCAAACTGTATGTGTTCCTTGGCGTGTCTGGTTTTGTATGACAATCAACAGTAAGTACATAGACCATACGTAAATAGAGACAAGGAGTTGATCGTGCACAGTCAGACAGAAAATTTGTCAACAATCGAGATAATCCGTCAGTACTCTTTCAGTCACATGAATGTTTATTCAGACGTGTAATTGGTAAACAGTATAAAATATAACGTCAACAGCTTTATAACTCTGTTATGTAGAACTAAATTAGTCATTAAATGATCTCGACTTGAAAGTACGGTTTCATAGATCAGAATATTTTGTCAGTTCTAAAAGTACTGAAGCTTTTATGTTACCGTGAATCTTGGATCATCATATATAGCCAAACAGTGCATCGATGATGCAGCTTCAAATTTTAGTACTTCTCTGAGCCGTGTATAGAGATGTTGCAATACTGGACGAAACGTTTGCTATATCATAGCTAACGTGAATTAAAAAAAACCAAAATAATGGCTCTAGCTACATTATGGATGTTAAAATCTGATGGCTGGCTTACGCCGATGACACAGGGCTCATAAATGAGAAACGCACATAACTATCTCAAAACTTAAAAATATTCAGCAAGTTTTGCAAAAACATGGGTTTATAGCTGAATGCTTCTAAATCTTGTGTTTCATCATTATGCCTATAGGCAGCAATACGTACGTTACGACGGACCTAAAATAGTTGTAGATGGACATGAATCCATTGGGTCGAACCAAGCCAAGCAACAAGATTCTTTGGTGGCTATCTTGACCCGTGGGCAGTACTGGTAAATATCCATACTGCAAATCAAATGTATCAATGGTGCTAAACAATTAACAAAACCACTCTCCTAAAGTCAAGAAAAAAGGTCGAGATCCTCAAAGAGAATCTTGTACCAAAACTGCAATATGCACTAAGCCTCCAAAAACATGTCAAAGGTACGCTGTAAAGAGTGGACGCAAGAATAAGATACTGGGGAAAAAGAGGTTGCATCGACCAGAATCAACATCCACACATTTCTATTACACTTCAATAAGTAGAGGTCTGCTATTATCAAAGCTAAAAGAAATAATCTCAAAAGCATTAGTAAAAGGATGGTACATGATCCACGGCAAGGAACCATGCTTTGAAGCAATTGCAGAAGCTATTGACTTTAGGTCATACACAGAGAGCGTAAGATGATCGGATGGCATGCACAACCAAGAGAGTCACACAAGAAGTTTGCTTTCTGGGCAGATATATATAGAGGTCCTTTTGCTATCCAAGTTCCAATTAACAGTATATGGCTCAATAAAAATTCCAAACTTTCAGAAGAGGAATACATTAATGCATTACGCATCATAAATGGAACATTTCCCACAAGAGTGTCTGCAACGGGGGCAAAAGAAAAAGAAGCTCCAACAGCAAATGCAGATACTGTGTCGCTCCTGGTGAGACTATTTTTGCGGAGATCTAATGTTCTTTGACATCGTATGTGCATGACAAAGAACGTTAGATCTCCGTATAAAACGACATGATCAGATCTACACCTATCTTAGTGATAGATTAAGGAATATAGAATACCTGTTGCTCGAAAAACCACACAATGTTGTAAATTCCAAGTTCTACAATCCGGAACTGGTCATCACTAAGGCGACAGATTTGTGGATCTTGGATCCCACAGTGTTCTAGGAAGGGGACGATGAGGCAGTGCACTTCTCAAAGGCACTGGAGAAAAAGACAAGAAAACATTCATGCCTCCAACGCATTGTCTCAAATAAGATAAAAACAAACTTAACGGGTGCAAACTGCGGCCTTGCAAATGGTTTCCGTGGGAACTACAAGTACCTAAACGATGAGACACTAAATCTGCTTGGTCTAAACACGAAACAAACCAATTAGCAATGCGAAGCTAAATTAAATTTTTTGAGCATTATCTGGTCTCTCAAAGTTCGTTTCATTACTACAGACACCGAAAACCAACTGCCCAGATCACATAGAATTATATCATGTAACCAGATACTGACGTGCATCATGAGTTGGTTAGCCGAGACTTATAATACGCGTTACCTGTTGGCAGATGATCATCAATAGTCATGCAATTTACGCTTTACACACTCCTATTTACAAAAGTTGTTATAAATTTGACCTTCGTGGCTGACGAACACTGAAATATGAAATTTTCCAATGCAAAAACATTTCTTCACAAAAACGATTTTAGAGACAACTACTCATATCAAATAGTAATGCATACAACCGCCGAATGCTAGTATAGGGCGGGACAAATTTATCAGTGTGGACGCGTCACGAGACGAAGATGCGAGTTACTCTATTTTGCAAAAATGTCCCGGGATATTTAATTGATTATGGATTGATTTGATTGCGTCTACCAGACGTAAAATGAAAAACAAATATGCTTTTGCATCTCATTCAAATAGTGCTGCAGCGCCGGACGTGTTTCACTCGTTTGTCTTAAGATGGACATGGTCCTGGGTGGGTTTCTCACTCTTGTTGTTTTACACTTGCGTGGAGAGTTGTGTAATGGAACGTGAGGTGCTACGCAAGTTCTAGAAGCCCGGGCCCACCTTTGGCAAGCCAACGGAATATGCGGCTCAAGAGCACGTTTGCCACATACGAAATATGGGTTCCTAGAACATTGTCAGTCTCATGTCCTTCTCGCGGCCAGTCCATAACTTATTCGTGCTAAATAAACCCAAGTCTAGGAGAGATCTAAAACCGCGTACAGACAATTTCCCCTGTCTGTTCTAGGGACCTGCACCAACTCCAGACAAGCCACACAAGAATCCGCTCTGGAACGAGTCACTGGTTTATCCAGTTAGCCCTATGACAACCTTGCATAAATTCGATATATGGTGTAGGGAAGACGGATGTGCTGTACTGAGAAAAGTAAAAACAGTCCGATTTATAGCTTACATCCAAAATATTTTTCAACGTTTAACCACCATGTTTATTTGTTAAAGAGGTGGCTGAATGAATTGAGGATTGCCAAATATTATTCTCCCCATCGCGTGCAACTACTATGGTCGATACAAAAAAAGTTAATCTACATCTGTAAAGCTTATTTCTTTGTTTGCGTTGTGTAGACCGGGATGAATCATCACAGTAAACAACAGATAAGAAGTCTTAGGAACCAGACACTTTGTTTGCGATGTGTAGACCGGGAGGAATCATCACAGTAAACAACAGATAAGAAGCTATATGAACCTGACACTTTGTTTGCGATGTGTAGAATCATCACAGTAGACAACAGATAAGAAGCTATAGGGACCAGACACTTTGTTTGCGATGTGTAGAATCATCACAGTAGACAACAGATAAGAAGCTATAGGAACCTAACACTTTGTTTGCGTTTTGTAAACCGGGAGGAATCATTACAGTCGACAACGGATAAGAAGCTATAGGAACCTAACACTTTGTTTGCGATGTATAAACCGGGAGGAATCATTACAGTCGACAACGATAAGAAGCTGTAGGAACCTGACACTTGTTTGCGATGTGTAAATCGGGAGGAATCATTACAGTCGACAACGGATAAGAAGCTATAGGAACCAGACACTTTGTTTCTCACATCTTTTTGGTATTCTTGTCGACATTTCATTTGGAACTTTGTCTTGGTTTTTGGCGTGTTTTAGGTGGGATTTGGCTACGTAATGAGAGATTAGTTCTCTTACCACAAAATCGTTTGAAATATAACTACCAAACTTGATCTAAAACATTTCCTCTGAAATACAAGTAAGAATGAGAACAGAAGTAGAAGAAACTCGTACTCATCGTTGTGGACAATTTGCACGGTTTAGTATCTATTTCATCAACTTTTGTATACACAATCTAGCATATGATTGTGCAATTCAGGTCATATGAATCACGCGGACAATTCTTTCCGAGCACTGCCCATAGGAAGTTAAAAGATGGAGACGGTAGATTCGTTAATTCTACGGATGAAGATTTCTGAGCGCTCGAATTTCACAATGAGGAACTGTATGTATTACATATTAACCCACAAAATTGCCGTTTAGATTATATTTAATAAATTAATAAACGTAAATGTTCTGATACGGCTGTGAGAAAATTCATTCTCAGCTGCAGTATTGTGTCATAAAGAGATAACTTGACTTTAAGTGCATAAGAGGTTAATGATTTACTTCAAGTGGCTACGTTTATAGTCCGTTTGCTTCACCTTGACCGTCAATAAATATCCAATTTTCTTAAATGTCATATATCCAGTCTTAGTTTGGTAAGATCTGCTTGAACATACTCTTTTATTATTTTTTTCAGAATTGCTTAAGGATGCTGCTTGATACTTTTCATTAGTTCGCAAACACGTTGGAAGAATTATCACACAGGTGTTACTCAGGAGATTGAATAACTCAAAGATACTTTTTGATTGGATGATATCCGAGTTGGACGTGCATTTGATTATATTACTTGCTCTAACCATTGCACATATTGACATACAGTAAGCACATGGTTAGTGTTGTTACAAATGGGTAACTCCTACATTTTGTTACATTATCATTCCGTTTGTACAACCGGCTGTGATAGATGCATGTACAAAGTATGAAAAAATAAACACTTGGAAACGTAACCTTTAGAAAACTGCAAATATCTGATTTGGATTTATAAAGCTTTCAACGCTTTAGATTTGTCCAGGGATTTTCGCGCTTGAAGGTAGATCAAGGTTGTTGTTGTAGGGTTTAACGCCATTTTTCAGCACAATATAGGCTTTACATGGCGGCCAGTATAAATGGTGGAGGTAGAAACCGGGAATACGCTGCAAAGAACCACTGACCTACGAGAAGCTATTGGCAAGCTTTCTCACTTAACCACACATGCAGAGCCCGTGACTCTAACCCATGCAGGCAGAGGTGAAATGGCAGTAATCAGTAACGGTGAGCACTGTAGACCACTCGGCCACTATTCTGTGTACTATTCACATTCAGACGGAAAGAACTATGAAACTCTCTTTTATTGAAATAGAATAGACGCCAATAGTGGTGTGTAAGTATTACATAAATGATACAAATATTAACGGCAAATATAATAAATTATGCATAACAATTATATTTACAAAACACACACACACACACACACACAGACAGACACACACACACACACACACTTGTGTATGTGACAATTATAAGGGAATATATAATGGGAAGACAAAATACGTAGTACACTGTTTTATGATAATTGCACAAACTTTACCTATGTTTAATAGAAGTTCTGGATGAATGCATGAAAACGAAAACTGATAGCATTGTGTGTTACTTTGAATATTTAAAGCATACAATTTCTGTCTATAGTTTCGTTAAAACTACCATATTTAATAGCAGGTATATGATTGGAAATTTATTGAATGAATATGTTATTTTTCTAAGGTAAGATATGTTCATAGTATTAACACTCAAAATCTTATTTTATAGTTCTATAATTATTACGTTTCTGACCATGAAACAGTTATGCAATCCAAGACTCATTTTTTATCAGTTCGTTTTAGCCAAATAATCTGATCAATCCACAATGCATGTCCTGTTGACTAATATACAAACAAAATTGTATATGCCATATACTGCTTGTTTTACAGCTACTCTTTAAACGAAGTATTTGTTAGTCTCGGTTTAAAAGCAGTCGAAATCTAATAATATTTCACCAAGTGCACATCATAATTTTGTTTAATACTTTTAACAAAATTTTGCAGTAACTTAAATGCAGTGTCTGGATAACAATGCACACAAATTCTAAACCATAAATTAACATTAGCAAAACAATACCATGAAACAATTATTGTTGAGTGAGTCAAGGTAAATGCTCGAATGTGCGTTTGTGTGTGTGTGTGTGTGTGTGTGTGTGTGTGACGTTGAAGTTGAACTATAGTTAAATGGTTACACTTATGTCATGGAAACACATAATACACAAGATTCATGGGGCTTCGACCCTTAGAACCTCAGTAGGAGGTTTCGTACCACAGATCCTTCGCGTACATTGTTACGTTCCCCCCCCCCCCAGGATACTAAACGATATTTCTAAATCTGCGCATAATTACTGTATTGGTTGGTTAAGTACTACGTTGCATACAGCAATCCTGGTTCAGTTTATTTTAAGAACAAGCAGTCTTATATGTATTAATGAAAAAATACAAACACAAATACAATAATCTAAGTAATACAGCAGACAAGTTCACTTTTTACAAACTTATGTCATGAATTAACTTGCATTATGTGATATATCAAACATTTTAATATGATTATAATAATATAAATTTCCAGAGGTAAATAGAATTATACAAATACATGCGAACCTTGTATAAGTTGCATAATTTTTTGTATTAAATCTAACATTTTAAGTACACAATGACTTCTCGGTATCCGAGACGCTGGCATCAGGTGGTCATCTGTTTCGTGATTAATGGAAAACACACCTGTCCAAGACACTTATTTCAACTTTAGCCATTGTCCAGAAATAATTTGATTGCATCATGGTTATCAATGTTCATTCTTGTTTAATCTTCGTCTGATGAGGTCTTCTCCGGCTTGTTGAGAAAAGAAGATGTAGAAAAGGATAACAACAACATGCAATGACGGAGGAATAATGATGCTGGATGAAATATTCTTTGTAAGTTTGTGTACTTGTAATGAAATGCCCGTAGCTCAGTCAAAATATACAACTATCTCCTTATAAGGCTTACCTTCGGATTAGAAAATGTAAATTTGTCAGATTAATGAAGATACTTATAAAGACGAGATAACATACAATTTATTAAAACATTTTAGAATGACAATGATGTGATCATTTCAGACTTCAAATCTGGACATTAAAACTTCAACATGTTTTGTTTTTCGTGTGACCGTACTATTGGTAGGCAAATTTAGTTTGAAATGACATGAAGAACATCAATTTCTTCTATCAAAATTCAACTCTTGAATAAAATAAAAATGTAGCATTACAAATTAATTCAGATTTAAAAAGTGTTAATAATGGTATAAGTATCAAATACATAACAGGTAAGGAAATAGCCATGACAATGTAAGAAACTATACCGGAATGACATTTTTGCACTGCTCGGACTTGGCTGTCGGATGTAGATCATTGTGTTCGAGGGATGTACTTTCTGCATGAGCAAAAAAGTAAATATATTAAATTTTGTCATGTGTCTATACATGATAAATATTGTACATTTTTAATTCTCTGATTTTGTTTTACATCTGCACATGAAATAGAATAGTGTGAGAGTTTTTCAGTATGAACGTCGTTTTCACCGAAAGTTGACAGCGAAGACAGTACATGTGATATTTTAGGCTCCGATCTTAGATATAAACTAATTACGTCTCAACAATCAGCGTATCTACGATGAGAACTCACGCAGTAAAGAGTTACCGTTTTATCTTACAATTGTCGATTTGAACGTAGACTTATATTTTAAAATAATTCTTTTACGCAAGAATGTACATCATATGCATATAATTACAAATAATGACTTTGATACACTTGCATTGACACTTTTCCTCCTGTCAAACTGAAGCTTTCGAAAATTCCTGAATCTACCAATTTCATGAAATTTTAAAAGACAACATATAAGAAAATTCAAATTAAGAATTAGGATATTTACGTTGTTGACATATTGCACTACCACCGCTTCCAATCCCACTATCAAACTCATCGTCACCTGAAAATACAAAAAATATGTTTTTTTTCCTTTGTAAAATTCCAGAAAATTAAGACAAAGTTTGTCAATCATAATTTACACTGAGATGTATTATCTTAAAATTGAAGTAATCACGTGACAACAACAAGAACAACAACAACAGCAGTAATACTAATAATATAATGTGTGATTACAATTTTATATTATTTTTATTATTATTATTAGTAGTAGTAGTAGTAGTAGCAGTAGTAGTAATATTTTGTGGGTCTGGCTTTATCGCTATAAGAGATACTTTCAAGCATTGCATTTTAGTATGAGTAGTGAATGGGGTGAGATTAGCGACAATGGGAATTAGCATTAAAAACACCCCCTGGGTAAGATTAGCGACAATGGAAATTTAACATTAACCACCCTGGGTAAGATTAGCGACAATGGAATTTAACATTGGAGAAAGGAAAAAAAAGGAAATATTGATTTTAGCGACAAATTCATTCGAACAATGGAAAAAAAAAATATCGATTCTAGGGACAAAGGCAATTGAACATGGGGAATAGAGTTTGGGTCTGTTTAGGGACAAGGGGAATTGAACATGGGAATAGAGTTTGGGTTTGTCTAGGGACAAAGGGGAATTGAACATGTTAGAAAAGAAAAGAAAAAAAAACTACTTTAGGGACAAGGGGAATTGAACATGGGATTTTTTTTTTAAAAAAAATTTAAAAAAGGGTAGGCAATCGAAAGGCTGTCTCGTTTCGAGAAATGTGGGTGGCCCTGAAAAGGACCTTTGGGTTTATGTTAATATTAATATTAACATAGACGGCATCTGTCACATCTTCTTCTTCTTAAACTCCTTCTAACTGCAGGTCCATACACAAGTACCCTCTTGTGGCATCCTTGTCTTTCTATGTAAACTCTTCTCATCCATAGACTAGTATCTGTCCTATCAACAACAGTCCACTTGGACCGGACATACATGAGCATGTCCGTCCTAAACATCATTGAAGACACAAGGGTGGATGATTCAACTGTGGTCCACATCATGAGGCGACGAGAACAGGTGAATCAATGCAGTGAACTGCGCTTATTTATAGGTAGAGGAAGGATTGAAACGGATTGAGTTCATTCACCAATCCGAACACGCGTTACAAAATTCAGTCAGTCCGCATCCAATCCGAAGAGAGCAGTCTGTGACGTCATGTGGTCTATATAGATTCGCTAGCGCCTGTGTGCTGTCAATCTATGCGACAGTGATTCAACATGACGGAAACTCAGAAAACGATCCATTGGGGTGCATCAGCAGTGGAGACCGCCCAAGGGAATCCGGACTTACTTTCAGAAGAGGTACATTGGGATTTTGTGGATTTTCTTACCTCGCAAGAATTTGTTCCGGAACCTTCGTCTCATTCTTCATTACCGCAAGTGGAGAATTTTAGACAGAGACAGAAAGAAGAATTGGAGAAATTTATGCAACGACAAAAGGAAGCGGAACAAGCTTTTATCCTACAGCAACAGCAACAGCAACAAGAAGAGGTAAGAAAAAAACAACAACAAGAAGAAGTAGCAGCAAAGAAACAAGAGGGTGAAAATCAAACGGCCACGGTACTGTTGGACATTTTAGCGGAGTTAAGAAGTCTGAAACAAATGTATCAGACTTCTTTATCACGACCGAAGAGAATACGACCTTCCCGAGCTAAACACGCCAACCCTTTGACTAAGCCTATCGTACCACCCTTAGTGATTTCAACCCAATCATCATCATCAGAAGTAGGCCTCGGCCGTGGCAAAGGCTTAAGGCAGTTAAAGTTGATTGCTTAAACTCACCCCTACACCAAAAAAGGCCCTTTTCAGGGCCACCCACTTCTCTCGAAAAGAGATAGCCTTTCAATTTGCCAATAACTCAAAAATCAACAACAAAAAAAAAACATTTTACCCTTATAGTACATGTCTGTGTATGAGTGCGTGAGTGTAGCTTCTTATTTAAAATCAAAACTCAAAGACACTTACCTTATATATAATTAATGTATTCTTTTCTCCATAGTTACAATCCAATTCACAATTCACAACAGAACACTTTATAAATTACATTCACTTCTTCTGTTTCTTTTTTTACTCTCTCTTTTTTTAATTTCTTCACCGTCACAGTCTTTTCCTCCTCTTCCTCCTCACTTTCTTCCCTTCTTCTTTTCTTCTCCTGTTTCTTTTTCTTCACCTGGCTGCTTTCTTCCTCGGAAGAATCTCTCTCTCCTTCTGAAGAATCCGTCTTTTCTTCCGACTCCTCTTGTTTCTTTTTTGGGCAATCTGGAGACCAATGTCCTTTTTCTTTACAATAATAACAGGTATCTTGACTTTTGTATTTTCTAGCCCCTGTTTTTATTCTTTTTTGACGGTCTGGACACTTTGAAGACCAATGCCCTTTCTTCTGACAGATATAGCAAGTATCTTGACTTTTATCTCGAAAGGAAGGAGAGTAGTCCGTGGGCTGGTCTGAAGAGAATTTTCTAATGACCCCTCGCAAAGCTCTGATGAAACGTTCCATCTGGGTAGTCTCTTCCATCGTTGTGCTCGGTTTGAGAGTGAAATGAATAGTGAAAGGACAAGACACACACCCTTTTTATATACGCTGGTGTGCCATGACTATAAATTAGTCTATGGTGTTTAAACTTGAGTCACTTGACGTTTTGCACTCAAGATGAAACGATCCTATTCATTCGAGAAGAAAGAAGAACAAAGTAAGAGGCAGAAACGTGATCTATCGCCTTGTACCAGAGCTGAAGTCTTGGCACAAATTCATGCCAGCGATTTTGAAGAGGACATGAGTGAACCAGAATCCGAACCCTCTAAACAAAGTTCACCACCCTTAGTCAACCCTGAAAAGTACTATTCCATTCGAGAGACGGAAAAGCGCTCCTCTAGAAAATTTAGAACCACGGCTTACACCTACACAGTTTAGTTTAAAGATTTCAAGTCCGACGTACCATTGGAGAAAGCAGAAGGGTTTATCACCGAGATGTGGGATTCTTTGCTCACCGCACTCAAGCGACAATGTCAACCCAAAGAAGACGATCGCTTGACACTATCCATAGATCACGACAGCTTGAAATCCCCTGTTTGGATCGAGTTTAGCAGACCCGCAGAACTAACCCCTTCCAAAGTCATGGACAAGATTCAACACGTACAACAATCTAATGACCAGTTTGACATCACCGATGGTAAAGCCACACTGAAAATGGCCCACGTCTCTCCTCCTCAAGGGACCGGACAACGCAATAAGGTGTTATTGGTGAACGACCTTCGCAACACCAAAAAGAGTCTCGTCCAAATTCACAATTCTCAAGACCAGATGTGTTTAGCCCGAGCCATCGTTGTGGGACGAACCTATGCCAACAAGAACGACACGGTAGAATGGAAAAGAGCCTGGAAAACTATTCAACGATCCGACCGAGCCAAACAACGAAACGAAGCAGAACTCCTGTTACAACAAGCCGGACTGTCCAAAGACACACCCTGTGGCATTCCTGAGATGCAGAAATTGCAAGATGTCCTAGCTCCACTCTACACCTTGAAAGTGCACCCTCAAGAAATGCGCGGACCTCTGTTGTTTCGAGGGAAAGACTTTAAGGACGGAAAATACATTCATGTCTATTATCACGATGACCATTTCGATACCATTACCACTATCACTGGATTCCTGGGATACGGTTATTACTGTGAGAAATGTGACTATGGCTATAACAATCGAGAGCAACACAAACATTGCGGATGGAAATGCCCAGGATGTTTGGCCTCTCCACCCTGTCCGAGCGAAGGACAAGAAAGAGTACATTGTCCTGCTTGTCTGCGCACGTTTGTCAGCCCTGCCTGTTACCAACAACATCTGAAGACGCAAGGTTCACAGCAGAAATGTGCTTGTCAACTGCTGAGATTGTGCCCTGCGTGTCGACAAGGCCTACGTACCAACAGTACCAAGACACACGTATGTTCAGGAAAAAAAAATGTCACATTTGTCACCACATCGTGGACCTGCAACACGAATGCTACGTGCAAAAATACCAACCCCCACCAGAGAAAGAGGACGGTCACAAGAAGAAAGGCAATTTCATCTTTTTCGATTTCGAATGCATGCAAGAGACTGGCATTCACATTCCTAATTTCTGCGTGGCTCATCGAGCGTGCGAGAAGTGCATTCAAGAACCTATCTTCAGTCATTGCCCTCACTGCAGCAAGATTCCCGGAGGGCGTGAAAAAATCTTTCGAGGACCGAACACGTTAGCCGATTTTGCCCAATGGATCTTAGATCCCATCGACAAGACGTGGAGCCAAGAGGACATCGAACGTTACGGAGATTGTCATCGTCATGCCACAGTGATGGCTCGCATTTTCTCCGGATACGATGGACAGTTTCTTCTCAGATACTATACGGAACAAGGCACCGAACGTCCTAAAGTCACTTTGAACGGAGCCAGAATCATTTTCGTGCAAGTGGGACAAGTGCAGTTTAAAGATTCGATGAGCTATTTGGCCATGCCTTTGAGTCGAATGCCTAAAACGTTTGGAATGACAGAAATGGCTAAAGGGTACTTTCCACACTTTTTCAATACGGAAGCCAATCAACACGCCGTTCTACCCCATTTGCCTGAGGTTCACTATTACGACCCCGACAACATGCGTACCGAACAACGAGAAGATTTCTACGCTTAGTACCAGACTCACGCCTCCGACCCTTTCGACTTTCAGGAAGAAATGCTAAAGTATTGTCGTTCTGACGTGGACATTTTACGGCGTTGCTGTGGAAAATTTCGAGAACTGTTCATGGAACACGGAGGGGTCGATCCTTTGAAAGAAGCTTGCACCATTGCCAAAGCGTGTTCCTTAGTGTATCGACAACGATTCATGCCTGAAAACACCGTGGCTGTCATCAGTCCTCAAACGACCCACTATGTCAAACGTCAATACTCGGTCAAAGCCCTACGTTGGTTACATTACTTGTGCGACAAGGAAGACAAATGGATTCAGCATGCCCGCAACGGAGGAGGCGAAAAGACCATCGGAACGTATTCGGTCGATGGCTGGGACTTAGAAAACCCGAAGATCGTGTACGAGTTTACGGTTGCTTATTTCACGGATGTCCCGTCTGTTACCCTGATCGTAGCACTAAAAATCAGTTTTTACAACGAACCATGGAAGACTTGTACAAGGACACTTGTCAGCGACGCCTAAAGTTAGAACAGCAAGGATACCAAGTGGTGGAAATGTGGGAACACGAGTACGATCACCGTATGAAAACCGATCCCGAGTTTAAACGTGCCGTGGAAAGTTACAAGCTGATGGACCCCCTAAACCCGAGGGATAGTTTGTACGGAGGAAGGACCAATGCCACCTGTTTGCTGTACCAAGCCGACGAAGAGAAAGGGTTCGCTGTATCCTTACGTGTGCAAATATTGTCCCTTTCCTGCAGGGCACCCGCAATTGTTAACGGAACACATCGACCTGGAAAACATTCGACAATACGAAGGCTTGATCAAGTGTAAAGTTTTGCCTCCCACGAACCTATACCATCCCGTCTTACCTCACCATTGTCAAGGCAAACTGATGTTTCCATTGTGCCGTACTTGTGCCGAAACGTGCAACCAAGACCAACCTTGTCAGCACACCCAGGAAGAACGGGCCTTGACGGGAACCTGGGTCAGCGTAGAATTGTTCAAAGCTCTGGACATGGGATACCAACTGTTAGAAGTGTACGAAATTTGCCACTTTCCCAAGACACAACAATACCACAAGGGTGACCCCAGACAGAAAGGCAGTTTCGCCGACTACGTGGATGCCTTTTTGAAACTGAAGCAAGAAGCCAGCGGCTATCCTTCCTGGTGTCACACTTCCGAAGACGAAAAGACATTCAAAGAGAAATACTATGAACAAGAAGGCATCTCTTTAGACCACATCGAAAAAAACGAAGGCAGGCGGTCGTTTGCCAAAGTGATGTCAAATTGCTTGTGGGGTAAAATGGCACAACGACCGTGTTTACCCAAGACGGAATATTTGACAGAACCTTCCCGCTACTTTCAGATGATTCACGACAAAACCAAATACAAGAAACAGGTGGACGTCGTTCGCGAGGATTTGATCTTGGTCAATTACGAAGAAGATCTGGACTTTGTACAAGACGACCCTTTTGGAAATGTCATCATTGCGGCTTACGTGACAGCTCATGCTCGCTTAAAATTGTACGAAGCTTTAGAACTGTTAGGGGAACGTGTCCTGCACTTTGACACGGACAGTTGCATTTACATCCATCACCCGAGTCAACAGCACCCTGACATCGAAGGAGACCGTTTAGGAGCCTGGACAGACGAACATCCCGACGACAAGATTCTAAGTTTCGTCAGTGGTGGTCCCAAAAATTACGGCTACGAATACCGGGACCCACAAGGAGAATTGCACACGACGTGTAAAGTGAAAGGATTGACTCTGAATTATCGTACCAGTCGTGTGGTGAACTTTGGGGTATTGAAAGAAGCCTTGCAATCGGGAGAGGATGCAAACTTTAAAGTGACCACCTATCAACCGAACAAAATTGTACCTTTACCCACTCACCACATCGTCAGTCGACCCTTGGAAAAAGTCTATCAAATCGTGTACCAGAAGCGAGTGCGACTTCCCAATCATTTCACCTTACCGTATGGACACGTCGGTATTGGTCTGTATATAAAAAGGAACCCCAGGCAAGATCGATAGTTCATTGTGACTACCAAGACCAAGCGAACAAGATGAATACTTTCAGAGAAACACAAAACAAGTTTAGACAGGCACAATTCAAGTGTGGGACTTCTTAAGTGGAATGCGATTGGGAGCCTTGCGACTTTTCAACCTGTGTTAGTGACGGTGCCAGAAGAACCCGTCACCCAGGACAGGACTGTCGTGGACAGGCCTGAAAGACCCTTTCAGGAGGACACTTGTGTGACCTTACCCCCTTATAGAACTGGTCAGAACATTACCCAAAACATGTTGTACAGACACTTGTGTTTATTCCACGTTAATGGTTATCATGTGCCTTTTATCCTTGTACTTAAGCCTTTGGCTTTTATGTATTTTTTTTTGGTCTTTCGTATTGATGTTTGAAACATTCAATAAACGTCTTCTGAAAAAAGTATATAAACTCTCGTCTTGTTTGTTTTCGTGTCACAAGTGACATTCCAGACACTATGGCTACCTCTGCTGTCTCTGCTCCCTCTTCCTCTACTGTCAAAGTCATCGACGAACACTTAGATCGTGCCAGTTGGGAGGCTTTGTATCTTCGCCATCCCTTTAACATGCTCATTGCTGGACCTAGCGGTTCAGGCAAAACCGAATTCGTCAAACGTTTGATCGAACATAAACATCATTTGATCGATCGACCTCCTCAGCGGATCGTGTGGTGTTACAAAGAGTGGCAATCGGCGTATAGCCTCTTGCGAGAAAGTCAAGGCGATTCCATCGTGTTTGTGGAAGGCATTCCTAAAGAAGACGACGGCATCGTCTCTGACTCCCGTCAAACCCATTTGGTCATTTTTGACGACATGTTAGGAGAAGACGAAGAAGAAATTAAACTGTGGTTCACGCGCAAAGGGCATCACCGTAATGCCAGTGTCGTTTACATCACCCAAAATTTGTTTCAACAAAGTAAAGCCCATCGCACCATCAGTCTCAATGCGCATTACGTGGTCTTGTTTAAAAGCCCTCGAGATAAATCGCAAGTGCAAGTCTTAGCCAAACAGTTAGGAACGCCTTGGCTGACTCAGGCGTACGACGATGCCACTCAAACTCCACACGCCTATTTACTCGTCGATTTGAAACCTACGACCCCCGATGATTTGCGATTTCGTACCCACTTGTTTCACCACTGGGGCCAAGACGGAGGGCCTGTCCTGTACACGTCTCCGTCCTCGACTTAATTTCACTCCACAAAAGAAATCTATAAAAACCTCAGACCCTTTTCGTCTGTCTCACACACATTTTGAACATGACGTCCCTTCAGTCGCATCTTCCCGTCAAATTGATTCGTGCCTTGTATGGCATCAGTCGAGAAAAAAATCCACAAACACGAGCTCGTGTCTTAGAAGCTAGTCTCAAAGAAGTCTTACGATGGTTCACGGTGACGGCACGTCAATTACTCCAAGGGATCATTCAGATTCCTCATCAAACCAAACGCTTTTGTGATCGAAACAAAGTCGCTTTGGTCCAACTGGCCGATCCCCGCATCGACACTCAAACCAAAAGACAAATCATTTTGAAACCTGGAGGAAGCGGTACTCTAGAAGGGGTCATCATTTGCTCTCTCTTAAGATGGGATCCTAATGCCCCCAAACTTCTCCCCAAGAAAAAAGTCAAACGAAGCTCCAAGACGAAGAAAAAGACCAGGTCCCCAAGGAGAACTTCTCCAGTGGCGGGACCCTCCTCTTACCAGACACCACCACCCCGGAAAAAGAAAAGAAGCCCCCAGAAAAAGAAAAGTCCACAGAAGAAAACTAGTCGCAAGATAGGCACTTCTTCGGCCGGGACGCAACTTTACACTCGCAAACCACGACCTGCCACGGCGGTGACTGCGTCTCCGGCAGCCTCACGTTCATCCACTTCTCCGTTGATGACACCAAGAACTGAAGAGTACTTGGAGACGTTGATCACACCAAGAACATTTCCGTTGATGACCCCAAAAAGAACTTCCCAAGTGGCAGGACCCTCCAATTTAGTGTCAATGGCTGCTGCTCACAAAGTACCTTCTCCCAAAAATCAAAGTCCAAGAAATATCGGGCATGTTACAAAGTTTACTGGATTTGTCCAAGCAAGAACTGGCTCGATTTAGTCCGTTACGTACCCCTGCACGACGTGTCATGCCTGTCCTCAAACTGATACGACGTAAAGAAAATCAGTGGCGACGCGTTCCAGTATAATAAAGGTCTGTGACCAAGTAGGGGTATCAGTGTTTTTGGTGCTGAAGACTCAAAGATGTCACCCTCCAGAAAACATCCCTCTTCTAAACAGCCCCAAGGAAAGAAAAGAAAAGGTCTGCCTCCTCGTTTAGTTAAACATGGGGACATGTTATCTCTCCTGTCCAAAGCTTCTCCACCCCTACGAAAAAAAATCATTCAATCGGCCTCCAAAGAGGTCATCGATACCGTGTGCGAATGCTGTTTGAACGTCTTGAAAGGCACGATCCCTTTGTCCAAACACCAGAAACAATGCTTAAGTAAACATCGTCACGTTCTTCGCCAAATGGTTCAAAAGAAAATTCCCATTCGTCAAAAGAAGAAGATGTTGGTCCAACGTGGAGGCATTTTACCCCTCTTATTAGGTCCCTTACTGAAAGGAGTCTTGGGAACCATGTTGGGAGGACTGGTGGGAGCAAGATAAAAAGGCCCTCGGAAGTCCCAAGATCTCAGAATCGACCCCTGACAATCCCATGGAAGGACGAAAACTAGCTTTAGTGCCTTACAAACGATGGATGGAATACCATCGTTGGCAAGAACAACGCACTCCGCATTTACCTCCCAATCCCCATTTGAACGAGATGTCCCAGTTACAACACGAATTGCAGTCCTTGATGGATCGCCAAGATTTGTCCGAAACAGAAAAATCGCAAACGTACGGTCAACTCTTCCAACGACTGCAACTCTTTCACCAGAAAGCTTTAGACGAAACAGCTGTACCCACTCTGAAAGATTTTAAGACTTTAATGAAAAGTCCAGCA
Organism: Sinohyriopsis cumingii; assembly: GCA_028554795.2. Classification (NCBI taxonomy): domain Eukaryota; kingdom Metazoa; phylum Mollusca; class Bivalvia; order Unionida; family Unionidae; genus Sinohyriopsis; species Sinohyriopsis cumingii. The sequence goes on from CM068826.1 coordinate 17,246,342, forward strand.
CCATCACCAGTACCAGTACCAGTACCACCACTCCCAGTGACCAAGACAGAAAAAGGAGAAGAAGAAGAAGAAGAAGAAGGGTTTCAAACTCCACCAGAAAAAGTACGCAAGTTAACAACACCACCTACCTCCAGAATTGGATGGATTAAAAAGATGATGGCCACCCCTTCTTCATCACAAGAGAAAAAGAAAGTGAAGACAGAAGTGAAGACAGAAGTGAAACAAGAACTGATATCCCCCGCTCAGACATCCTCCTCTTCAACACCTATTGCCGGTCGCACACGCAAAGCATTGCAATCCAAGAAAGTACCCCAAGAGAAAAAGAGTAGCATCCTCCAAGAGTGGGTGTCTTATTAACACACAAACAAACAAAAATGGAAAAAGTCTTAGCCAGCATTTACTACGATCCGTCTCATCCTGCAGGTTACGCAGGAGTTAAAAAATTGTATCGTGCTGCCAAAACTCGATTGAAAAGTCTCCGTTTACCTCAAGTGCAACGATGGTTACAAGGCACCGAATTTCTGAACCAAGCTTTCCAAAAAGAATTAAAGAAACCTGACATTCATTTTTTTACCACCGAGAATCCAGAAACCAAAGCCAGCATCGTGGAACGTTTTCAACGCCCTTTGAAAGAACGCATGTGGAAATATTTTACGCATCACCACACTCTGAAGTACATCGACATCTTCCCGCACCTGGTGCAACCGTACAACCAATCTTACCATCGAAGCATCGGACGTGCCCCGCAAGACGTGACTCCCGACAACGAAGTACTGGTGTTTGAGCGTCTGTTCGGTACGTCCCTGACGAGGGCTGTCCCCAAGAAAAGTGGAGAGTTGGCCGTAGGAGATTGGGTGCGCATTGGCAAAACCAAACGCACTTTCGACAAAGGTTACTTACCTAACTGGACGACCGAATTGTTTCGTGTCACTGGACGAGTGCATGGCCGTCATCCTGCCGTCTATAAATTGGAAGACATGAACGGAGAAGTGCTCAAAGGAACGTTTTATTTGCCCGAGTTACAACGTGTCACCGAAAAAGAAGACGACATGTACGACATCGAAAGCATTCTCGAACGCAGAACCCGTAAAGTGGGCAAACGATGTGTCAAAGAAGTCAAATTACGTTGCAAAGGATATCCACCCAGTTTTGATTCTTGGATCGACGCTTCGCAAGTCATCGACTATAAAAAGAAGTGACCATCATGCCCTTTCACACAGACGCAGCTACGTCGACCACTCCTTCACCTAGTTCTTCTCTGCAAGATTTACAAAAACAACCCTTGTGGGTGTGGTGCGGAGAACGTGTGCCTAAAACGCAAATCGTCTTTTTCTGCCAAATCTTCGTGGTGTATTGTGTCATCGGGGCAGCCATTGCCAATTTGAGTTCGCAACAAGGAGACAAACAATTGTGGACCATTTTATTGAGCAGTTGCATCGGTTACCTGCTTCCCAATCCCTCCCTGAAATTCTCTTCCAACGGGAACCACGGGAACCTTGTGTCCAGTGCCAGTGCCAGTCACCACTCCAACCACAACCAGAACCCCATTTTGAGCGGAGACACGCCTCTGACGTCCAGTAACCCCTCGGACAGCCACAGAACTCTGGAATTAGGAGTCACCAAAACCAATTTTACTTAACCTTACCCAGTGACAGTTCCATGGAGGTGTTTCCACACAACACGTTGTGCTGTTACACGGCCAAATTAACTCAGGCCATCCCCTTAGATCACGAAGCCCATTGGGAAGTGGCTTTAGTAGAAATTATTCACCCAACACAAATCAAAAACATCAATGAAACTCAAAACACTTTTGAGGTCGAAATTCTGGACCCAACAGTACAGCAAACCATGACGAACACTCCTCAACATAGATCATTTCTTGCGAGGGACCCATTACCCCGCAGCAGCAGTGACACTTCTCCTCCTTTTTACGTTTATCACTTTAAAATTAACTCAGGCCATTATTTTAGTGGTCAACATCTGGTGGAGGCCATCGCTGACAAATTCTATGCAACATTTGACAAAGTTCTGACCGGACTAAGAAAACGTGTCACCATTGAGTACCACAAACTGTCTCACCGTCTACTCATCAAATTTGAAAGTGAGGAAAAAAGTATACGTATTAAATTTTGCCCTGAATTGTATGACATTTTGGGTGGAGACCTCAATTTGGTCACGGATAAAAAGACCAAAAAGATAGAGAAAGCAGAGATTGACAACAACGGGCATTTTGCAAGGTATTTTCGTTTCCCGGTAGAACTGAACCAGGGACTGAATTTGATCTTTGTGTACTCCGATGTGGTGGAGTACAACGTGGTGGGACACACCTCCGTGCCGTTACTGCGTGTCATTCCTTTCAAAGTAAATTCTGCCACGGCCACTGACGAGGAAGGTGGAAACACTTACCATGTCCACAGCGAATTTGTACATCCTCATTATTTGCCTGTCAGCAAGTCGTATTTGGATACGGTCAACATTGCTATAAAAGGAGATTTGGGACAAAATATTCCATTCACCAAAGGAAAAGTCACCGTGAAACTCCATTTTCGAAAACGGTTCTCTCACGTTTCATAAGTCATGTATCCAGTGTACCGAGGGGTTGCTCGACAGCGAGGACACGGTTTAGGAGATATGTTGAAATCGGCCTTTCGTTCGGTGGCTCCGGTGTTGAAACCGATGGTGACACGCGGATTGCACGCCTTGAAAGATGCGGCACTGACACAAGGCAAAGAATTTCTCCAAAATGTCATCATCGACAAACAAAACCCTAAAGAAGCCTTCATGAGGGCAGGCAAAAATGTCTTGCTACAAACGGGTAAAGACCTTTTCGGCCAACGAGACACACCTATAAATGCCCTGCACGCTACCGAGTCAGGCATTCAGCAAGGACAAGGCAGAAAGAGACGACGAAGAAAACTCCCTTTTATCAGACTTCACACGTCTAAAGCTAGAAAGACCAAGAAAAGAAGAACCGTTCGAGACTTAAACGTTTTCGATTATTGAGAAACAGCAACAAAAAAAAATGATGCACCGAGATTCATGCGCCTGTTCCAAGTCGGAGCTGGATCTGTTTGCCATGCCCCCCACCATGATGACCATGCAAGAATCCCAATGGGTGGAATTTCACCCCGTCTCCTCATTGACCGATTCCGCTCCCATCGAGTTTGAAATCAAGGGACAGCCCGAAGATTACATCGATCTGAATAGCAGTTACTTGTACCTGAAAGTCAAAGTTCTAGATAAGGATGATGGTGGAGTAGAAGACACTGAGAATATAGCTCCCGTCAACAATTTCATGCATTCCTTGTTCAGCTCAGTGGACTTGTACTTGAATAACAAACTGGTCAGCAGCAGCATGGATACTTACCCTTATCGTGCCTACCTGGAAAATCTCTTGACGTACGGAATAGATGCCAAGAATACTCATCTCAGTGCTTGTGTGCTATGGGAACCTGACGAAGCGAAGGAGTTTGACGAAATAGATAAAGACAATGACGGCTTTGTGGAAAGACGAAGCAAAATCTTAAATAAGAAGAGTTTAGAACTGATGGATCGTTTGCATTTGGACATGTGGTTGCAAGAGAAATATTTGCTGAACGGGGTAAATGTTCGCTTGAGACTGAATCGTAGCAGTGCCGCTTTCCATTTGTTGGCTGATACTGCTGCTAGCAATCCCAAAAGCTAAATCGAGGAGGCCAAACTCTACGTACGACGCGTGGAAGTGTTACCTAAAGTGGGAAACGACATCAGTCAAACGTTGAGCAGAACGACCGCCAAGTATCCCATACGACGCGTGGAAGTGAAAACGTTCACCATTCCCGCTAACCATCAATCCATGATCGAAGATCATCTGTTTCAAGGACAGTTACCCAAGCGTTTAATCCTTGGTATGGTCGAGAATAAAGCCTTCAATGGAGTCTTCACTAAAAATCCTTTCAACTTTCATCACTTCAACGTGAAGAAAATCGAAGTCAGTCGCGATGGCAAGACCTTGTGTACCCGACCTTTCGAACCTGACTTTGATCCCACAAAGATGAATTACTTGAGATCGTACTTGTCCCTGTACGAAGCCACCGGACAGTTAGGGACCAACACCAGTCACGGCATTACGTACGAGGATTATGCAGGAGGTTATGCTTTGTGGGCATTTGATTTCACTCCAGACCAAGGCAGCGACGAGGGACATTTCCACCCTATAAAATCCGGCCAGATTCGTGTGGAACTTCAATTTACAGAACCACTGAAAGAGACAGTGAACGTCATCCTGTATGCAGAATTCGATAATACGATAGAAATCAACAGTTTGAGAGAAGTCATTCTAGACTATTAGAAGCTATGGAAGACTGTTCTCCCTCTTTACCTAGTGGAGAAGCTTTGAAGATGGAATGTGAGGAGACCGTGGAAGGAGAATCCCAACACAAAGACGAAAAGGACATCGTGATCAAGTCGAGATGTCCAGAACAAGAACAGCAATTGGTCTCCTACTGTGCTACATACCTGGCAGACACAATTACGATATGGATGAAGCATGATTACTATGGATGTCAAAACATCAGTCAAGAAGAAAAATTCAACGAATATCTGGACGAAGCTTGGAGTCTGTTTAAAAAAGACGTGTTACGTTGGTGGTATAAAGACTTGCGTGAACATTTCTGTCCTCCATTAACGACTCGAGACATCCATTACATCAAAGCCCTCTTTGACAAATTCAAAGAGAAAGTCGAGATCGAAATTGATCACTTATTATCAGCAAAAGAACATTTAGTGACTTATTTTGATCGTGATTTTTCTAGAAACGCTGAGAAAGTAAATCGTTGATTTTGTGACTAGTATGCTTATTTTGTTGTCTTCAGCTAGGAAACGTAGTGTCCATCCATGACTCAATGACTTGCAACAGTGGAAATCACAATTTCATTCACAACTTTGCCAACCCTGTTTAAAGTAGAGTGTAAATTGAAAAAAATGGTTGTCATTTGAAAAAAATGTTTGATGTTATATTGTTGGATTATTGTTAAAAAATGTTAGAGTTGTTGGTTAATGTTAAGTGATTTTGAATAAAAAATGTTGTGTTTTGAAAAAAATGCCTTTGTGGTTTGTTTGGCTATAAGAATGTTGATTTATGCTCTTTGACTTCTTACTATCCCTCTCATGACACTCATTGAACGTTGCGGCTCGAAAACCGTAGAGGGATGTTTTCCTTCACGTCCGCGCTTTGACTTTAAGAACCGGGGTTGTTTCCAGTCTAACCATCCATTGTCGACTCATCCTCCTACGAAGATGTGTTCCAAACTAGCTAAGCTCAACGAAGCCTACGTGAATTTGCATAGGGTCAGACACAGTCTGATACCGAAGCCAGAAGAAATAGAGAATGTGAGAATGTTAAAAATCACTGAAGACCTGATAGAAGAGCTCTTCAGAGAAGAAATGAACAGGGAAAAAGAAGAATGGACAGAGAAGTACAGACTTCAGAGACAGCAGCAGCAACAGCAACAGCAACAACAACAGCAACAGCAGCAGCAGCAGCAACCTGAACCTGACAGAGGCTTTGTCGATTGTCGTATCGACACCAAAGAGTTCTTCTTCTCTTTCCGAAGAAGCAGACCTATCGCCAGAAAGTCTATCCTCAGAGGACATCGCATTCTTAGAAACTAAAAGATTGCCATAGCAAACAAAAAAAAAAAAAAAAAAAAAAAAAAAAAAAAAAAAAAAAAAAACCAGGCCTTTTCAGGGCTACCCAATACTCTAGAAAAGAAATAACCATCAATTTGCCAATGTATGTAGGTAGAGTAGTGTGAATATAAACACTAACTCTTTTTTTAATAGTGCGAGTGGATGTGTTTGTGTGTTTGTGTTTGTAACATCTCACGTACGTTGGTGTGGATAGTAGATTAAGATCATGTTTTTTTTGGCTGTTTGAGGTGTGGGGAGAGTAGATTTGGGGGGTTTGATTGGATTGCTTTGCGTATGTGAATAGTATATTGAAGTGATTAATTAGTTAGTTAGTTGGATTATAGTGGTTTTCGTTCTTTTGAACATGTACCACTTGTTTATTCACGCACTGCGTGATTTTTAATTACTCCTGGGGGAAGGAAAAGGAGCCTCATCCCCCAGGCTTTTATGTACTCAAAGAGTACTTTTTTATTTAGCCACTCAGGTGTAGGACTAACTAGTCCTTAACAACCTGACTGAAAGGCTAATAGACATGAGTGGGAATAGTCACACCACACACTCGTGTTTCTTAGTTGGATTGAAATGCCCCAGGTGTCAAACCAAGCAGTATGTGACTCCCGCCACGATTGGTCGGCAGCGATGAGGTCACATTAGGACACCCGGTCTTGTGGCATTGACGAAGTGGCCCGCTTTTTTGATATCATCAATTGCCTTTCCCAGTCCCATATTCCGGTAGACAGAGCCTTCCTTTTTTCCACTCTGTTTAGGTGGTGCAGGTTCATCAGCTTCATCGCCGCTGGATGATGATACTTCCAGGGCCGCTGCCAGCGTGGAAGTTTCAAATTCTTCAGTGTCGTCTGCCAACATTGCCTGGATTTGGCTGAGTATGTTAGTAGAAATAGCTGTGGAAGCTTGATTTAAAAGTTCAGCCAGATGTTGTTTAAGAGACAAGGAGACGGTTAGGAGTATTTTTTTTTTTTTTTTTTTTTTTTTTATTCATCAATTCCTTATTTATTTTGATTCCCTATCTTATTGGTTTGGAATGAAAACTTGTTTTTATGGTTGTTTGTATGTTATTATGGAGTCCTGTTTTAATTAATTCCTATTTTCCTATTTTAATTTTTTGTGGCCTTAATTGGTTTTTATTATTCGGGGTATGAACGGCTGTGTCAGTTTGTGAACCTACGAGACCTAGCAGGCCGTCATAATTCCCAAACAGTGATTTTGTAATAGGAATGGGTAGTATAAAAAGTGAGTGAGTGTTTCTTTTAGATCCGCGCGTTGTTTGGTCATGATCTAGGTAAGATCAATTTTATGTTTTTAGGGGGATGTTTTCCTTCACGTCCGCACTTTTAGTATAAATTGAAACTCGTTCGGCAGTCCAACTACCCTTGTTGATTGATCAACACCAGAATGAACACCAGACTAGCGAAACTGTTGGAATTTCATGTGCATCTGGATTATGCCAGGCGCCTGTTGAACGAACTGGCCGCGGAAGCCATTGTGGAAGAGGGAAGGATGAAAGAGGAGGAGAGAAGAAACAAAGAAGAGGAGGAGAGAAGATACAAAGAAGAGGCGGAGAGAAGATGCAAAGAAGAGGCGGAGAGAAGATACAAAGAAGAGGAGGAGGAGAAGAGAAGAAACAAAGAAGAGGAGGAAAAGGAGAGAAGAAATTTCAGAATCCCAGAGACAGAAAATTGGGATTCTGAAGCTATTTATCCTCCCTCTGCTCTCTCCCCAAAAAAAGTAAAAAGCAACTGGAGAACAAGATGCGTATGTGGCGCCAGGCCTGCAAGGTGCCATCATTAACCAGGTGTCCATGAAGTTCCAGAAAACAGCCCTTTTCAGGGCTACCCAATACTCTAGAAAAGAAATAACCATCAATTTGCCAATGTGTGTAGGTAGAGTAGTGTGAATATAAACACTGACTCTTTTTTTTTTCATAGTGCGAGTGTATGTGTTTGTAACCGCTCACGTAAGTTTGTGTGAATAGTAGATTATGGGTTTGTTTATTATTTCTTAGCGTATGTGGAGAGTATAGTTTGGGTTTTGTAACCGCTCACGTACGATTGTGTGGATAGTAGATTATGGATTTTGTTTTAATGATTTGCGTGTGTAAATAGTAGATTTGGGGTTTGTTTATTGTTGCTTCACTTATGTGGATAGTATATTATATGAAATGAGAAAAGTAGGGGGATGTTTTCCTTCACGTCCGCGCGTTGTTTGGTCATGATCTAGGTAAGATCAATTTTATGTTTTAGGGGATGTTTTCCTTCACGTCCGTACTTTAACTATAAGAACCCACAAGGTTTGATGCTCGAACCATTCTACGGAATAATAAAAACGAAGATGGTGGTTGCAAGTGAGTTGTTCAACAATTTGGTACATATATACAATTGGATAATGGATGGTATCTATGTAGTGGAGAGACTAGAAAAAGAATGGAAGATAGCAGAGTATCTGGACTACGCTAAGTGCCTAAACGTAGCAAAAGAAGTGATAGCAGAAATGGTAGAAGAGGAGGAAAAGAGATTGAGAGGTATGATAAATCCCACCTATGTCAGAGTGGGAAGCCTAAAGGAAGAACTTGACAATGCAAGCAAAGTCAGGTGCTTTCTTGAAAATATGTCACATGGGACAGAGTGCTCTTTTGTGGAGAGAGGTCAGGAAAGACTGAGGAAAGGAGAGGAGTTGATGAGAAAAGTGATGGAGGTAGAGGTAAAGAAGATTAAAGAGAGATGGAATAAAGAAAGAAAAGATCAGGAAAACAAAAAGAAACAGGCTGATTTTGAAAGGCTAAATCAGAATTGGATCCAAGTCCAGGAAAAGTTTAGAGCCTTGGGCCATCCAGAATGGATGCCAGAGGAGAAAAAGAAGAAGAAAGGAATAATGGAAAAAGTGAGGACTTGGTGGAAGAAGTGGAGGAGTTAGAAAAAGAAGAAGAAACCCAAAGGCCCTTTTCAGGGCCACCCACATTTCTCGAAAAGAGATAGCCTTTCGATTGCCTACCCCTTTTTTAATTTTTTTAAAAAAAAAATCCCATGTTCAATTCCCCTTGTCCCTAAAGTAGTTTTTTTTCTTTTCTTTTCTAACATGTTCAATTCCCCTTTGTCCCTAGACAAACCCAAACTCTATTCCCATGTTCAATTCCCCTTGTCCCTAGACAGACCCAAACTCTATTCCCCATGTTCAATTGCCTTTGTCCCTAGAATCGATATTTTTTTTTCCATTGTTCGAATGCCTTTGTCGCTAAAATCAAAATATCCTTTTTTTTCCTTTCTCCAATGTTAAATTCCATTGTCGCTAATCTTACCCAGGGTTTTTTGCCCATGTTAAATTTCCATTGTCGCTAATCTTACCCAGGGTGGTTAATGTTAAATTTCCATTGTCGCTAATCTTACCCAGGGGGTGTTTTAATGCTAATTCCCATTGTCGCTAATCTCACCCCATTCACTACTAGTATGAAGAATCATTTTCCTGTATTTGTAACGGACCATCCTGAAATCTCAGTCAAGTCTCAAATATAAACATATTAAGAGAAAAAAATATCGTCATTTTCTCTTCATCGGTGAAACAGTAATCCTACGTTCTGTATCAAAATTGCTAAAGAGAGAGAGAGAGAGAGAGAGAGAGAGAGAGAGAGATTACAGAATTGTCCAGTTCTCTCGGATCTTCCTGTATGTTCTCTTCTTTGCACATCTTCTGGATGACCCGAAAATCTGCTTTCCTCAGCTTGGTGCTGGACCCCTTCCACATAAGGGATTGTATGTATTTCTGTACCATTCGACTCTACAGCCTCCTTTGTAACAATTAATGGTGTTCTTGTGTATGCGCCTTTGTTTGCCTGCAAGTAAGCTTGCATTATTTTCAACTCTTGATTGTTGACCAAAGCCTCTTCCGTGTCCTCGAGTGACTGATACATTTTACGCAGGCACTCTATTCCGGCATTTATGCCTCGTTTTGTCTCCCGTATCCTATGTTGGGTATCTCCATTGAAACTCACAGGAAGTTTTTGGCGTTCACCCTCATTTGCTATGGCTGCACATTCTCTGTTTAATTTCATGAGATCCGCGTGTCTCTTATCGAATAGATTACACAGATCAATAGAGTCACTGTTTACTTGACTGACAAAATTTTTCAATTTTATAGTACAAATCCTGGCCTTGGTTGAAACGTCTCTTACGTTAGTCTCTTGCATATCGTCTTCCATACCTGTACAAATATATATATATATATATATATATATATATATATATATATATATATATATATATATATATATATATATATATATATATAAGCTGTATCTGACAAAACGCCTTTAGCGTTTCGTTTAATACAGTTTTGTCAAAACAACATAGATCACTGTATAATAACCTGTAAACAAATTATTATTACGAGTCTCCAAACATACCCACATTTAAATACTATCATTTGACACGAATCTTTCAATTATACCTAAATTTCCGCTTTATACCTAACGTATCTCTTAAAGAAAACTATAATTCATGGCCACCAATCTCTCTCATGCACAGCAAAATGCTATGACGAGCAAACCATGAGGGGTGGGGTGCCTTTCAGTTATGCGTGTATCTGATCTAGAATCATTTTGTTATCAAGCTGAAAAGGATTTCTGTGCTAATAACAAATTTTGAAAATCGAAGAATGTGGTTCGACACAATTTTCACGTTCATTTGTTATGCACACCCCCCCCCCAAAAAAAAGAAGAAAAAAAAAAGAAAAGTAAATGTTGAAATTTGGTGCTATGATTTTTCCTAAATAAATGAATATCTAATAGAACATTTATATTCATGCATGTTACCGCTCAAGCACTTCTGTCAGATATCTCAAGAGATATATCGGTACAAAATCCTCGCATTCAGCAAACTTTTTCGGAACTAAAAAAGGAAAAGATGACGTGGTCGACTAACGTTTTCGTAGGGTTTTGAAACACTTCTGTGTACAAAGAGATAAGTTCTGTCAGCTGGACAAATAAATGTTTCGTCTGCATTCTAGATTCCACTCACGCAAAACTGATAAATTCAACTTAAGTTTCTTTTGTCATGGTCTAAGGCGCTCGCCTTTACAGATTACTGCGCTGACATCAACGTTGGTATGTCAGAAAGCTTGCCCGTTGCTTCCTGTGGATCATGGGTTCTTTACAGATTTTTTGCGGGCTCTTCCTCTACCAAAATATACTGGCCGCCATGCGTAGCCTATCATGTGTTGAAAAATTGCGGTAAACCCCCAACAACCAGTGTAATGCATGATTCAATAAAAGCCTTCTCCATCCACATATTAAGTCTCATTAACGACGCATGCACAAAAGCAGAAAGGCAGCCTCAAAATACCCGTGACTTAAAAATGCAAATCTAATAAAGAGGACGCCCTGGTGTGCTCTAATAACGAATGCGTACAGAGTAAAGAAAGGAACAGAATAATAGAACTACATGTTTAGAAACAAATCTAGCGTCTGTGTACAAGGTGAACAAACTCAAACTCAAGCTATGAGCACAATATCGCTGTTTTTTTTCCAACGTGACATAATTACCTGCGCCATTACAGGTAATTCGGGTCAGACAGGGCATCACAGAGTAGTGTATAATTTTGACGCTTTAGCCTTTATCTCAGAAACAATTTCAACCACCAGAAAAAACAGATATGAATGTTTTTACTTTACATGAGGAAGTACTCGAATCAACAATAATAATAATAACATACTACTACTACTGCTATTACTACTATTACTACTAATACTACTACTACTAATTTATACCACTTAAAGTTGCGCTCCAGTGCTCAGAACATTAGAATTGTCACATATATGTTGTCTGGACTCATGCTACAATTATGACTTCAGGTTCAGCCCCAGCCTATTTTTAGAGCATTTTGGTGGTGATGCAAGAGCTTCATTTGGGCCTTCTTGATATCGATTTAAGGGTAATTGTTTATTCTTTAGAATATAAGCATTATAGTGTGGTTATTTGTGTGTATTTCGGCGACACTGCACAGTGAGTAATGATGCATTGCTGCTGATTCGGAAATGAAACATGTGACCCATTGCACGTTGCTTTGTTAACAGTCCAGCCTCTCAGAAAATGCCGGATCACCCATGACAGAAAGCTCACCGTAAGTTCATCTTTGAATATAATTTAGACTAACATCTGATTTATTAGGATTTGTTAGAATTTGGACATAGTGAAAAGTTCAGTTCTAATAAACAAAAGTAGAGACTATATAGGAAAAATAAGTGTGATCTGCGTCATGCATGAGGTTTCATCTTTTGCGAGAGAACTGTCGAATACCTGAACCATTTTCATACCCTATAACACCGTGTAACAATTGTTTTTTTGTTCCTGAATAGTAAGTGTTATTTCCTAATTGCTTATGTCTCCAAAGTACATTCAAAACGTCTTCCCTAAGCTGTCTGAGGCAAAGGTCAAAGCCGGTGTCATCGTCGGACCACAGATAAAGAAGATCCTGGAGTGCGATGAATTTCCCAAGAAGCTCACTAGTAAGGAGAAAGCGGCTTGCAACAAATTTGTCGCAGTGGTTCTGGCTTCCTGGGCAATCACAAGGTCGAAAACTATGTGGAGCTGGTTGAGACTCTGATGAAGAACTACGGCACAATGGGCTACAAGATGTCCCTCAAAATCCATATCCTTGATGGTCATCTTGAGAAAATTCAATGGGAACATGGGGGCGTACTAGGAGGAGCAAGACGAGCGCTTCCAAAAGGATATACTGGACAATGAACACCACTACCAAGGACAATATAACCAAAACATGATGGGAGACTACATTTGGGGGCTGATTCGTGAAAGTGATTTACAGTATAATCGTAAATCTCGAAAACCTACTCACTTCTAAATCGTTTGTGGTCATTTTTGTATTACTTTCGTATAAATACATGTTAAGTTTGATTCATATGTTGTTTTCTTCTGACTTTATGTGAACGAAAAGACACAAATTTGCCCGTTTTCTCCTTGGAAATAGGTACATTTCAAAATATCACTGTCCTGGTCACAAAAGCAAAGTTTGTGGGGAATAATAGCCATTTTCTATACGTTTGAGGCATAAGCAATTACGAGATAACACTTACTACCCAGGAACAAAATTTGTGTTGCATATATAAATTAAGATTATATATCTGTCTAGCTGATGGTTTTATCGTATTTTTCAGACAAAAGTAGTCCGCACCCCGTCTAAATCCAGCTTGTTGACCAGCAAAATTGCAGCCGACATAAAGAAATGTAGTATTTGTACCCAGTACCTGTACTGAAGATATAAGTACATGGACTGTCTGTCTCCAAACAAAAGTCTGAACTTGTTTAATTTCGTCTCAAATATTTGATAGACAGTTTTGATTTCTAAAACTGGACACTTACTCTGAGTGCAAAGTTTCGAACTCAAACACCGGGCTAATCTCTAAGAACTATATACTCGCGACATCTGGCAAACGCTTGAAACTTAAATGAAACTGATTCAATCCAAACTAAGCGCGCATAGATTCTACATTAAACAACACATGTCCCCATCAGTCAAATGTCGAGATTCGCATTTTAGTTAGATAATCATTATGTGCAAAATACAAAACACGGGCGTGGTACCTTAAGGGGCCTTAATCTTTGAAATTTTACTTTTTCATGTATTTGTTAATTCCTGTTCTTTCTTTGATACAATGTATCCAAATTTTCCTTTGTTTTGAAGATAATTTTTCTTGCTGAAAACCATAATATTCACTGAGTCACTTTTGCGGAATGTGGGTATTTTTGCACTGAAAACGTACTCCAAAGTCAAATGCCTTCTTCAAATTATGTAAATGCTAGAACTGAACACGATATGAGAAACTTTCAATGAAAAATTTTGTCGCCATGTAATGTGTTAGAAAGAAAAAAAGAATTTATTAAGTGTGTGAGTACTAAATTCAACCCAACAATGTAATTTAAATTTTTAAATCTTATGAATGAGCTGTGTTAGGTCATAATTTGCTTTTTAAGACAATTTTATTTCAAGCTGACTTTTGGCCATTTATACATTGATTGGTAATTTATTATTATAGTATACCAGTAACGATGAACATGACAAGCTGCCGGTACAAATTTATCGCAATGTGCTTGGTACAAAGAGACCAGTTATGTGATAAAGAAACGACGTAGAAGACTTCAGTGTTGACGTATCTCGCTCAGCCGCGTGAATATCGAATGAAATTATCACCATATCCTATTTCTAAATCATTTATTTTCTTTTTCCCCATGTATTGAACAGGAAAGTCGCGAAAATATGCTATTCTTTGCACATAATTGACTATCCAGTAATTGTTATCGCAGTTTTATACTAAGTTTCGTCTGTCTTCTTGTTTTTTAATGTCTGAAGTATAGACGAAATATAATGAGTGAAACACACACACACACACACACACGCACGTGTGTGTGTCGTCACATATATATAATATATATATATATATATATATATATATATATATATATATATATATACACATCCTAGATAATTACACATACATACATACATGGGGCCCCGAGTGGCCGAGTGGTCTAAAGCGCTCTTCGTTACGGATCACTGCCATCTCACCTCTGTCTGCGGCGGTTCGAGTCTAAGATTCAGCCAATGTGGGTATGTGAGAAAGCTTGCCAGTAGCTTCTCGTGGGTCGGTGGTTCTTTCCGGGGTTTTCCCGGGTTCTTCCTCCACCATTAATACTGGCCGCCATGTATAGTCTATCGTGTGCTGAAAAATGGCGTTAAACCCCACAACAACAACAACAACATACATACACACATACATACACTAGCATATTATAAACACCGTACTTGTATATTATGCACAGAAGCTTTTTTGTATTTGTAAGTTTCAAAGTAAATCATTAAATTTTACTTTAAACTTGCTGTCTACCTGTGTGGCAGTCATTTAACAACATTCACAGTCTGTTGTAATTACCTACGTCACTGAACAAGCTTCGGTAGATCTTTGCTATATTCGTTGTATATCTTGCTCTAGATCTGACATGTATATGGTTGTAATTCGTTCTAAGCTGGAATCAAATTCATTCGGTGATTAACGGCATCTATAGCCTTGTTCTCGTGTATCACCCACAAGGCCATGTACCCATCCCCCCAAGAGACTGGAGCAAGGTTGAAGGAGCTCGACGAGGGCTCTGTCAGAAGGGGGGGGGGGCACGCAGGAATTTTTCCGGGGGTGGGGTGTAGGGCAAAGCCAAATCAAAGGGACCAGGCTAATTCTGCGCCATGGACTTTGAATGAATCCGGGTGGTGTTTGTAATTGCTCACCCTCCCCTCCGGATACGTCGATAAGAGAGTTTTCGGAACGTAGTTTTATAAACAAAATAACAAGCATGATGCACAGACTGATCAATTGTATGTCAATAAATTTTATTTCATTCATGATGACTATGTTAAAAATAAAGTCTGCCACGTGCTTTGAAGCACTTATGTCGTGATAAGTAAACCATGTCATGTAACGCGTTCAATCTTTGATCAGCCTTTTGACCGGGTTTGCGAAATGTAATCATTCAGCAGCTTAGATCGTAAGAATACGCACACAGCTACAAGAAAAATAACATAATTATTGTTTTTGTATATTTATCGTGTATAACTGAATGTATTTATTTTTACACTGCATGTCACTATTTATTAGACTTTAATTGCATCTGGTTCAAAGTAGGAAATGTAATTTTGTAAGTTATTTGAATTGTTATTTCAACTTTCTGGATCCAATAAATTGAGAGTTCGGTGTAATACCTGTTTCACATGTATAGGGATTATATATTCTTCTCATTCATGTAAACTTATCTCTTTCGCATAGACGGTTTACTGAAGTAATTTTGTAGGGAAAGCATGTACCTAAGTTTTAGAACCCACTGCTCAACCCAAATGGCTACACTTGACAATACAAGATTTTGGAAATAAATTCAACTAAATGAAGTATAAGCTTTAAGTTACGAGATTATCAGTTATGTTTCACAAGAGTTGAAATTGTATAATTTTTATATAGATAGCAGATGGTGGATAGCAATATCTAGTGACCAACGGATGGAGTTCGAATCCCTTTAATTTCATATTCAGAAATTTGAAGAAAAAAAAAAAAACAAGAGACGGAGAGAGATAATTTAAAAGAAAAGAAAATTAGCATCAGTTATTCAGACAAATGAGAAACAATCCAATGTTTAATGACTGCATTTAATGACTCTGTATTACACAGTTTAATTTTAAAAGCGATGTGTTGCAATAACAAGACACATAGAAAGTTTGACTGTTTTATATCGAACACATAACACAAGGAAGTAATGTTCCTGGTATGCAGTTTGTCACACACGGCTATGAATCTATCTTATCATTAAATGCTTCAATGATAAAAACATGCATTGTAACATATGTACATCACATCAAAATACGTAGATATGGAGTGACCTTTCGACGCTACCAGCACCAGAACCACCAGCACTACCACCACTCCACCCTTCATCGTGGGAAAGAATTAAGTGTTTTACAAATAAAAGCGTTCTTCTTTGATGCCGTAAACGTTTACCCCCCACCTCTCTCTCTCTCTCTCTCTCTCTCTCTCTCTCTGTTTTAGAGACCAACTCAAGTGTGGGCTAAATCTTAAGTGTAGAATCCAGTAATCTGATTGGCTGAAGTTTGAGTGTGACTTGAAACTGACCAAATGAAATGTCCGAATACAGCAACATCTCTTTGTCTTTTTTCAACAAAAAGGAGACAAATTTCTTTGTCGAAACAAGTATAGGTGTAGAATAATACAAACACGTTAATGCTTACTGGAATATAATTTTTTGGTCTCATTGATTGATTGATTGATTGATTGATTGATTGATTGATTGATTGATTGATTCATTCATTCATTCGTGTAATGCTACATATATTTATTTATTTATTTATTTATTTATTTATTTATTTATAAAACCCATCCGGCTATTCTCAGGCTCAAGAACTTCAATTTTTGATATAAAAAAAAGTTTGTGTAACACAGAATATTACATTTATATGTGTATAATCTATTGTGTTTGGTTTTGGCTTTGACTCTTTCTTGCTGTGGACGTAAAAAAGATGTTCATATCGTTCTTAATAATTTCGGCGATTCATCATTTTATTCAATAGTTGGCTGTTTATCTGATTTAATAGGAATATATTTTCAAAAATATTCAATGTTTGCTAAGTTTCAAATATTACTTTATATATTTCTAAGCTTATGAAGCCCTTGTTTATTTGGAAATGTACTATTTGTTAAAATCTTACTTGATGCAATTTTAAAAATAGTTGCAAATGATTTAGTTACTTCCGGTTTTCCAAAATAAGTGGTATATCGAGTTGGATTATAAGTAGGTCAAGCTGATATATCTTACCAGCTCACCTTCATTATATCAACTGCATGATTCATTGAGAATGGCGATACATTACTCAAGTGGAAACTGTGCAAAATAAAGAGAACAATAATAAGAGGTAAAGATAACAATAACACTGGACAACAAATTTTTACAAAAGTCATGTTACTGAAATAAAATTAGTCAATTCTTATCAATTTTTATGTGCTGAACACGAATATGACAGTCAAATTGCAAAATTGGCTCTAGTTTTTTTGTAATCTGCAAGAAATTAATGTTTACATAACGAAATGCATTCCAATAGTAAAAGGTCAACTGTAATAGCCTACCTATAAAAAATCAAGTCATTGACTACATCTTAGATTTCTTCGCCTGTCTCTTGTACAGCTGTTCGGGAGCATCTCTGAGGAGTGTCCAGCAGTAGTCAGCCAGCATTGTAGTGGACCATTTTCCCTGGTATCTTTGTTCCATTGTTGCGATATCTTGATGAAAACGTTCGCCGTGTTCATCACTAACAATACCACAGTTGCTAGGAAAGAAATCCAAATGGGAATGAAGGAAGTGAATCTTTAGAGACATATTGCAGCCAAGTTTCTTATACTTCATCAACATGTCTTCTACTAGTTCCTTATAGTTTTCTGCCCTAACATTTCCGAGGAAGTTTGTAGAAACTAGGCGAAAAGCATTCCATGCTTGTTTCGCGTCACCTTCCAGCAAGTTGTTGAACCGGTCATCTTTGAAAAGCTCTCGAATCTGAGGACCCACAAAAACTCCCTCTTTAATCTTTGCTTCGCTGAGTCGAGGGAATTTTTCATGCAGGTATCGGAATGCTGGCAAAGTCCGGTCAATGGCTTTCACGAAGTTCTTCATCAAACCTAGTTTGATGTGAAGGGGTGGTAGCAAGATTTTCTGAGCCTCAACCAGAGCTGGGTGTTGGATATTCTTCTCTCCAATGGCTACATTCTGCCTGTGAGTCCATTCCTTCCTCATGTAGTGCATTTCCCTTGCTCGGCTATCCCACTCGCATAAGAAACACATGTATTTTGTATATCCTTGCTGCAGTCCCATTAAAAGGGCAACTACCTTCAAATCACCACAGAGGTGCCAGCTGTACTTGTTATACTCAATGGAATTCAGTAGCTGCCTTAAGTTATCGTATGTCTCTTTCATGTGGACAGCATACGCTACTGGAATAGATGGAAGAATGTTTCCATTGTGCAAAAGCACAGCCTTGAGACTCAGTTTCGAAGAGTCCACAAATAGTCTCCATTCTTGTGGGTCATGAGTGATTTTTAAAGCATTCATGAGGCCCTCAGTATCGGAACAGAATATCAGATTACTTTCCTTTCTGAAGAAAGGCTCCAATTGCTGGTGGCGCTTTCGATATGCAGTAATTGTGACATCTTCTTCAGAAGATTCCAATGTTGGAGTCTTGATCCTAGCAATTCTGCCTTGTTCTTTGATAAGTCCAAATCACGAATCAGGTCATTTAGTTCTTCCTGTGTTATTCTGTGTGGGGTTGATGATGCACCACAGTGAAAATCTGGATCACTGCATGCTGATGGACCAGGAGAAGAACAGGTCGACTCACCTTTGTCTTCGTCAGATGAATCAAGAGAATATTCTGCTGGAGGTTCTGGAATAGGAAGTCCCTCACCATGTGGAACTGGTCTCAATGCAGACGGAATGTTTGGGTAGACTTTTCTCGACTTCTTTCGCTTCGTTATTCCGCCGGAAAGAGGAGGAACCAAGCAGAAGTAACAGTCATTTAGGTGGTTGCTTGGCTCTCTCCACACCATTGGGACTGCAAACGGCATTGATGACCTTTTGCAATTCAACCACTGTGAAAGCTGTGTTGTACATGTAGCACAGCATATATGCGGAGCCCAAGGCTTGTCTTGGTCACCAACCTTGCATCCGAAGTAAAGATGATATGCCTTCTTCACTTGAGAATTGATACTTTTCTTCTGGTTGGCAAATGTCACTTCCCCACAAATATAGCAAAAATTGTCCGCGGTATTAACACACTTTCGAGGCATTACTGTTCTTTATTGTACGTAAATGGATAAAATAATAAGTTTTATGTAACAGTAGCTTGAACTGTCTCGCACAACGTCTAAAATATTTTAAATGCTGAACCTATCTGATTGGGCTTTATATAGTACACTGCTTACGTCAGCTTCAGCAGCCGCCTGGCATTAGTATAATAGGCCTACACATGTATAGTACACTGCTGACGTCAACTTACTTCAGCAGCCGCATGGCATTAGTATTGCATTGCATCAGAAAATGATGCAATCAACTGTGGATGATGTGAGCATGATGGTATTATGCAATGTTACATCATTATTCCGGATGTTGCTGCAGTCCTACTAGAGAAATTTACACAGTGAAACATAGAAAATGAGGTATATGAATATCTTCAAAACGAGAGCCAATACAAATTTTTCACGGTTATATTCGTGTTCGGCACACCAAAATACTACAGATTAGGGCCTTTTCAAGTCAGTAATGATTTCACTGTTGACCAGTGTAATAAGAGGGAGAGACAGAGAGTAAGATTATATATATATATATATATATATATATATATATATATATATGTATATTAAAGTTTGAAAATAGTCTGAGTTTGTAAACAAATTTTTCAAAGAATGATCTGCTTAATAGATTTTGTCCACGGTATGTTCCTAACATCGAGCCCCAAGACAGTAATTCTGCCATAGTTAAATCCAGGGAAAGATAAACTGACTTCTGCTGTAGTCGATTGCTTGTCTATCAGCATATCATTCTCTCTGGATGTCGTCAAAGAGATTATTATCTGCGTTATGAGTAAGGTATATCTACATGGACAAGGCTTTAGCATCCACCCCACTCCCCACCCCACCGCCGTGTAATATGATACGGTAAGCACGATCGTGAGATTGTTCAGTGAATCCTGTATGCTTTCAAGAAAGCGTTATTCTACTTATCTATTAACACTATTTTGTCTATTTTGTCTGTTTTTGGACAAAGAAACTATGCGAAAATAATTTAATATTAATACTTACCTTGTGATGACAGGTACTGTGGATCAACTCATATGCAATACACACTTCCTCTTCACATAATCCCATTATATAAAAACCCAAAAGCTATCATTACAGTGTATAATGTAAATATATCGAGTCACCCAAAGGTCACGCAAACGTTTATAACTTCCGCTTTCTTTTTAATCTCTCTCTCTCTCTCTCTCTCTCATGTCGTAATCAGAGTTAATGAATTTAATAAAAGATATTAAGTCGATTTCGACTTTAGTTAAAGAGCATTGCCATTATTGAAACTTCAATATGAAAAGAAAAATTCAGTACAATATCGCAGTTCCTGTTGTAGAAAATAGGTGGGAAAAATTAGATGTGATAAAAATCAGTTAGAGCAAAGCAAGCACACACGTTTTTGATTTTGTTATGGTTCTCACGGATTAGTACGGGGCAGGCCTAACTGCTGACGACCGGATTAAATAAACTTATTCGTAATATGTTTCATACCCATGATAAAGAGCATATCATACAAATTTTCACCCAGCATTCCAATTTATCCTTAACTGTTACCCTGTTCTACATGCAATAACGACACTATGACATTCTTCTTCGCCTATATAGCAAAATTGTTTTATTTTTAAATGTACACTTATAAAGTTTGAGCGTAATTTTATTAACAGAGCGATCACACCGGCGGTGCATAAAGTCTTTACGTTTTATGTAATTGCAAGATAACATCATAAGGTAAGGCGAGTCGCTAAAGAAATAAGTAAACGTAGCCAAACATTTCGAGCTATGTGTCATTTTTGATTTATTTCATTATGTTATTCTTCCTTGCAGATTGAAAAATTTCGTACATTAAACGTTAGGAAAAGACAACTCAGCAGTAGATGAATGAATTCGAATGATGCGATTAATTTATTAGTGTAAATTTCTGTGATGAAAAAAAAAAATAAAAATAGTACACACCTTTGCATTATCCTTAAAGCCCGTACAAGACACATGTGTTCAGCATGACACGAATCGAAATGACCTTATGTTGAATATGAACAATGTTTCCTGACGTGGACGAAGAGATTTTAATTTTAATGTTTTTTTAAAAAATATCTTGTTTAGAAAGATATGTGGACGAGGCATTCAGCACCCAGGGATACAACATGATACGGCAAGTACGAATAGGAGGTTTTTGGGATATTTTATCAGTGGAAAATTATCATTAATTTCATGCGATACCGAGTTCATGCATAAGGTAATTCAGTGATTACTAAATGTTTCCACGCAATAATTGTTCCATTTATCTATTAGCATTGGTTTTTCGAGTACAAACTATATAAAATTTTATATTGATACATGTCTTGTATATAGACAGGTACTATCGACCATCTGCTTGCACTTTGGATAGTTTTTGTTCTAATGTGAAATTGTCCTTCATTTCTGGGGATCTTATTTATGGAGACTGGTAAATTCTTGATGTTTTCTTGGCGTTGGATGAAAGAAAGAATTAACGAAACAAAGAAAACTATAGGAAAAGAAGGAAGTATATACAGAATTTAAATCAAATGTAGTAGTGATTCAGACAGGTTCAATGTTTATGACCCGCCAGTTGCACTTTTTTAAATGGGAAATCTTATGATCTCGGAATCAAATTTCATGTTTATGACTGCTACTTATAATCAGCTCATGGACGGTAACAGAGGTATGGACAAGTTTATATGAACTGATCTGACTGACTACAGGGGAATTAACCACTAATCATTTTCTACATATGATTGCCGGTTTAAATGTAGTACAGTCATGTGCTGGATTAAAAGTATTACATTTTTTTGCGATATATACCGTATGTTACTATTTTATAATTTATACAACGAAAGCTTTGTAAAGAAACCATACATGTTAACACCATCACAAGTGAGTAGTAATGTGGGATACCCTAGCGTCAAGGGTACTTTCATGTTAAACTAGGGAGGGTTGTACCCTGGCGTCAAGGGAAATTTAACATGGGGAAATTTTACTTTGTACCCTAGCATCAAGGGGAATTTAACACTCTGAATTTCTCCTGTATCCTTACCCAGTTATTGCTGAGTTTCTCAAAGCTTTCTTTTCTCTTTCTATTTTCTTCTTCCTTTCTTTCCTTTGACCATTTTTCTTTGATGTTCTTCACCTCTTGGGTCAGCACATTGCTCATCAGTTCTTCGGCTTTCTTCAACTGGTCCAGCCCCCATTTTACAAAGGACCACTCTGTCCATTCCATTATGTCTTCCAAATAACACCTCACTTTTATCACATTATCTATGGCTTCCTTCAAGTGATCAATCTTCACATCCTCAGAATGAATAAAGCCTCTTAGACTTTTTACTTCTTCCTCTATCATCTCTTTCACCAGATCCATAGCTAATTTCAGGTTTGTCACTTGCCTTCTGACAGAATCCCGGGTAACTTCATGCTTCCATTCACTTTCAAGCCTTTCCACTACATAGGCTCCATCCACCATCCAATACCAAATGTCCTTCAACTGGTTAAGCAAGTGTGTTACTGCTGTCATCTTCTTCCTTGCTTATTCCGTAGAATGGCGCGAATGACGAACGCTATGGGCTTTATATGTAAAGCACGGACGTGAAGGAAAACATCCCCTACTTTTGTCATCTCATATTATATACTATTCACACAGAGATGGTGAGTCATAAAAACTAACCTCATTATATACTATCCACACACGGGAACCAGCTAAAAATAAACCCAAATATACTATCCACACACGGGCAATAGCTAAAAACAAACTCAATTATACTATCCACACAAAAGGGAAGCAGCTAAAAACAAACCGAAATATGATATTCACGCATGGGAAGTAGCTAAAATCAAACCCAAATATACTATCCACACACGGGAAGCAGCTAAAAACAAACCCAAATATACTATCCACACACGGGTAGCACCTAAAAAAAACAACAAAATATACTATCCACACACGGGAAGCAGCAAAATCAAACCCAAATCTACTATCCACACACGGGAAGCAGCAAAGCAAACTCTTACTTTACTATCCACAAACCCCATTATATACTATCCACACACGCGAAGGAGCCTGAACTAAACACTCATTCACTATCCACACACGCGAAGAAACCAAAACATAACCACCAATATACTATCCACACACGCGAAGAAGCAAAACAAACTCTTACTTTACTATCTACAAACCCCATTATATACTATCCACGCACGCGAAGGAGCCAAAACTAAACACTCATCTACTGCAGAGAAGAACTGGATGAAGGAGTGGTCGCAGTAGCTGAGTCTGTGTGAAAGGGCATGATGGTCACTTCTTTTTATAGGCGATGACTTGCGAAGCGTCGATCCAAGAATCAAAACTGGGTGGATATCCTTTTCAACGTACTTTGACTTCTTTGACACGTCATTTGCCTACTTTACGGGTTCTGTGTTTCGAGAATGCTTTCGATGTCGTACACGTCGTCTTCTTTTTTGGTGACACGTTGTAACTCGGGCAAATAAAACGTTCCTTTTGACACTTCTCCGTTCATGTCTTCCAATTTATAGACGGTAGGATGACGGCCATGCACTCGTCCAGTGACACGAAACAATTCGGTGGTCCAGTTAGGTAAGTAACCTTTGTCGAAAGTGCGTTTGGTTTTGCCAATGCTCACCCAATCTCCTACGGTCAACACTCCACTTTTCTTGGGGACAGCCCCTGTCGGGGACGTACCAAACAGGCGATCAGAAACCAGCACTTCGTTGTCGGGAGCTACCTCTTGCGGGGCTCGTCCAGTGCTTCGATGGAAAGATTGGTTGTACGCATGCACCAGGTGCGTTAAGATGTCGATGTACTTCAGGGTGTGGTGATGCGTAAAGTATTTCCACATGCGTTTTTTCAAAGTGCGTTGAAAACGTTCCACGATGCTGGCTTTGGTTTCAGGATTCTCAGTGGTAACAAAATGAATGTCACGTTTTTTTAATTCTTTTTGGAAAGCTTGGTTCAGAAATTCGGTACCTTTGTCCGTTTGCCATCGAAGAGGGTGACGACCGCATTGTTTCAACACCCGTTGCAGGGCTCGCACTAACTCGTTGCTCGATTTGGAAGTCAATGGCACGACCCAGGCAAATTTGGAAAAGACATCGATGACACAAAACAAATATTTGTAGCCACGATTGTAGCTGGCAAAATGAGAGACATCGGCTAAATCGGCTTGCCATTGACGATCGTTGCCTTCCACTTGGGGGCGACTTCTGGAAAACTTGCGTCGAATGGGTTTGTGTAAAGTGTAGGTAGCTTGTTCTTGTAACCATCGTTGCATTTGAGGTAAACGGAGACTTTTCAGTCAAGTTTTGGCAGCACGATACAATTTTTGAACTCCTCCATAACCTGCAGGATGGGATGGATCGTAGTAAATGCTGGCTAACACCTTTTCCATTTTTTGTTAATAAGCCACCCACTCTTTGAGGATGCTACTCTTTTTCTCGGGGGTGGGTGGGTATTTTCTTGATTTGTAATGCTTTGCGTGTCCGACCAGCGATAGGTGTCGAGGAGGAGGATGTCTGAACAGGGGATATCGGTTCTTGTTTCACTTCTGTCTTCACCTTCTTTTTCTCTTCTGATGAAGAAGGGGTGGTCATCATCTTTTTAATCCATCCAGTTCTGGAGGAAGGTGGTGTTGTTAACTTGCGTACTTTGTCTGGTGGAGTTTGAAACCCTTCTTATTCTTCTTTTCCTTGTTCTGTCTCACTTTATAAGCGTCACTAGAAAATTGTATATCCAATTTTTACCATTTTCCAAAACACGCACACACTTGCAGCGTGACCAGAAATCTGTACTTCTTGTTTTGTGGATAAGTCACAGACAAGTCCAAGCATATATAGGTGGTTAAGAACGTTAGGAATATCCCCTCATTTTTTTCAGAAATATCAAAGCTTTTATGTGTATTTTCCCTTTTCCACTCTATATTAGTGCTTAGATTTGTTCCAAAAAAAGAAAAAAGAAACAAAACAATTTTGAAAAAAAAATGAATTTTGAATTCAGGTTTCTCTCTGTTTATAATTTTTTTCAAGTTGATGGTGCATGGCAGATTACATTCGCCTACCTTTCCAAAGTGAGAGGCATTTCTTCACATGTCATTGCCTTTGTTAAATTCAGTTTTGTTGGTTAGTCATCGTTAATCTTTAATTCTATTTTTTTATGTATTTCTTTTTGCTAGAAGATTTAAGGCTTTCTATTGTTGTAACAGTATTTATGCTGTATAGTCTGTTGCTGCAAAAAGAAATATCTAGAGCAAAGTGCTTAAGTTTGTTCAGTTTTTTTTATTTCAAACCCTACAAAAGGATACAAGTTTGTCTTGAAAGAGGTTTGAAACTCGAAGTTACACGGACGGGAAGGAAAACATCCCCTTTGTTACTACAGTTAGCTGCCGATGTGTTCATTCTAATCATGCTTGCCGTATATCTTTGTGTTTCAGAGGTCATATTTCTTCTTAAGTAAATACACGCATCAATAGACAGTCAGCTTGGGTCATCATTTTTGAGGTTCACTGTACTTTAGTTTCTTTACTTCATAAAAATCCCAAAGTCACAATTTTTAAAAACAAAAACAAACTAAAAACCATGCCACTCGGTACTGTAACATTTCTGATTCTAACGATGTGAGTGTGTATGTCAAAATGTTTAAGTGAGGTAAAAAAGAAATTGACAGTTTCAGAACGTGAACCAGTACTGTGACCTTTCAGTAGTTGGTGTGGTAAGAAGAAATAGTACAATACACAAAACAGGATTGCAAGTTCACACTCCAGTCAGTCTGCCCTGCAATAGTAACAACGCAAGAGCGTAGGCATTATTTTGCCACACTAACTTGGAACAAAACAATGCATCACTCATCATAAACAGCAGCAGAGGGGGCGAATCCTACAAAATACTTTTCCGAAATACCCCTTCCACTGAAACTATTCCCGATAGAGGGCTTATTTCGACGAAATAACACTTTTATTCAGAAAACGAGACAAAAAAAAATGTCCCTGAAAATGCTTTGTATTTCCGCTGGCGCGCGAGTTACTTCAGCGAATCCGACTCGTATCCGACATAATTTCCACGGTGAGGTATCATCGAAAAATCAGGTGTAGTTTGCCCCCCCCCCCTGCTGCTACGAGAAAACATTTTTATGTTAACGGAATTAAATCATTGATAAATAAATAATGGCAAATATCGGAGAAGCACTCACAACTAGATTGGCGCGAGAACGACTAGCCGCGATTAAAAAATTTCTTCCGGTTCGTGATTCCGTCAGAGAAAAATTACAAGCACGACAAGAAGCAAAAGTTGAATTCGCGGAAGGTGCCGAGGAATTATTCAAACCTGTTACAGCTGCTACTACTGAGGTTAAAACTGCTATCACAGGAAAAATTGACCCTGTTGATCCTACTAAATCAGTGCCAGGTTTGCTTCAGGCCATAGAAGAACTCAAGAAAGAACAAACGGTGGCTGATGCAGGTGCTGATGCAGGTGCTGATGCAGGTGCTGCAGGTGTCAAGGGAACATTTATAAACAAATTTACTGAAGAAGGTATTGAAGAAATAAAAAGTAGACCACTTGAAAACGAAAAGGAAATTAGAGATTTTGCTGCTTGGATCATATTAAATTATAATGAAAGGCAAAAATATTTAAAACCAGGAGCTGGTAAGGGTATATCTCAGGATGAGTGGCGAGATTATGTGTATAAAGTAAATCGAGATATCCCTCGAATAAATAAAACTGACATTACCTATATTGCTATAAAAGGATATGTAAGTGATATTATTACAGGCTTAAGAACACAACAAGAGAAGGACGAGCAAGCAAAAATACAACAAAAACAACAAAAACAACGAATGAAGGAAGATGCCGAACAAAAAAGACAAGAAGAAAAACAACAAAAAAAGCAGTCAGTTGCTTCAAAACTACGAACACCACAACAAACAGTAATAGATGTTGATCCAGGTGAATACGAGTATGCGTTAGAGAAACGTCCACGTAAAAAACCTCCCCAACGACCTACGACGCCGACACCTCCAGAAGAAGAAGAAGATGATTTTCCCACTCCTGTTTCGACCCCCCCCCGATATATCAGAAGAAAGGGAAACACTGAAAGAGCAAATGAAAAAATTACAAGATGAATTAAAAAAATTAATTGATGAAAAAGAAAAATTAAAAAAAGAAATAATGAAAAAGGGTACCCGCTCTAAGTTAGAAAAGATAGAAAAAGATGCAAGATCTATAACTGATGAAATTGCTAAAGTATCAGCAAAACTAAAGAAAACAGGAAAAGGTTACACCGGTCGCGGATATAATAACCACATCTGTCCTGATAATATCATCAATGATGTATCACGGCTAGAAGTTCTCATCGGAGGAAAACGTGCCGGAAACAACTCTCCGGAAATTATAAATGAAGCCGCAGATATCTGTCAGAGACTATTTCAGCGTGGCATTATGGATATCGGCGTTTACCGGGGACTCATTGATGAACTCGCAGACGGTTACCACAGCGACTAGCAAATTTAGTTAGAGAAACAATAATTAAATAAAATGATCGTGCACAATTCTCAACCTAGACACACTAGCGTGTTACCAGTCCGCGTAGTGAACTCGCGATTACCAGTCTACAGAGCAACCTACGGAGATGGTCTCGGTGATACAGTTACTGGTTTGTTTTCAAGAATAGCCCCTAAGGTGTTACCGATTGCAAAACAATTGTCGATGAAAGCTATTGATGTTGTCAAGGATAAAGCCCTTGGATCTGTTGGTGATCTCGCCGGGAAGGCATTCGCGTCAATCAAGGATAGACTGTTACGGTTAACTCGTAGATCAAAAAAACCGCCACCGGTGAAACTGGCCAGTACTGAACTTATGCCCGCGGACGTCAGTAAAGTAATAAATCAGGCTGCCAATCAAAAACTTGCAGAGCTTGTAACCCAAACACCCGAACAAATAAATACAAGCCTGATATCAGGAAGCGGATTTCGTTTTAGAAGACAATAATTTTATATAAAATGTTTAAACTTATATCTGATCCAGCGTTCGACATGGATGCACCAACACTAAAAGATGAGTCCGTGCGCGATTATCAGTATTATTCTTATGAGGCAACAGTACCTAATCAACGCGGACGAATTGAATTACGAGTCCAGGATACAAGTAGATATTTCCTGCCCGCTGAAGCATTTCTTGAAGTCACGGGTGAACTTGTAACAGATGTTGCCGCTAATACAGAATACGGAGCTAATGTTCGAGTTGGTTTTGTTAACAACGGTATCATGGCGCTGTTCAAAAGTGCTTCATACAGCATTGACGGAAGAGAAATTGAAATAATTCGGGATAATGTTGACGTTGCTACAACAATCTTGGGATTAGCGAGATACTCAGATGATTACACTAGATCAGCTGGTCCGACTATGATGTTCGCTAAGGATAATTCTGATCATCCGGATCATAGATCTAGCATTTTTAGACAAGCAGTAAATCGTGCTGCTCCTCCTGTTGCTGTTGATACAATAGAGAATTTACCATTTTCCAACCCTAATTACAATCTTGGTTTTGCTACGCGTAAATTAATGTTATCAGGTGACCGTAGGAGATTTTCATGCGCAATTCCACTATCTCACATCTTTGGATTTTGCAGAAATGTCAGAAAGGTTATTTTTGGAGCCAATCATACAGTTGTACTTAACCGAAAGAGTGATGACGTTGACGCCATCTGGCGAGAGGATACTGCTGGTGTTGCTGCCGGTAAAGTAATATTATTCAAGCTTGCGTTGTGGATGCCAGTAATGTCCCCATCAATCACTGAAGAGCAACGGCTACTCTCTTTCATGGACACAGGCGGTAAATCATTGATATCATGGTTGACAACAACAACAGATTCCATTCAGGGTGCCGGTGCTGGGCAGTTTACGTGGCACATAGCATCACAACAGGGAATATCAGCGCCGCGACATATTTTTGTTGCACTCCAGCAAAATGCGAGGTTGACTTCCCAACTACAGAGTCATATGATATTTGACAAACTTGGTGTCTCTGAGGTTTCGCTGCGGATAAACGGGCATCAGGAACCATCCGAGGATATACTGATAGATTATGAGCGAAATGAAGTTGCACGGGTGTATCATCGTTTGATGACATTTATGGGACGTGATCAGAATATTGATACCGGGTTGCAGATATCACAACTGGATTTTACAACGCTGTATCCGATTTATTACTTTTCGCTGGAACATTTGGATCTAACAAAACAATCTGTCGTTGATATACACTTCAAAGCTCGTGTAGGTGAGTTTCCCCTCGGCCCGCCTGCTGGTTTTAGAGCTGTCGCGGTTATACTCTCCGATAAAGCAATGCTGCTTGAAGGTGTTGGCGGACGAATGAGAGTTATTGACGCTCCAGTAGAAAACATGTAACAATTAGATTAGTTTCTGAAATATAATGTCATACAGTCACGTTAATGTCACCTTGACTTCCGGTCAGACAAAGAAATTGCAATCGAAGAACGCAAGCACGTGCGGGACATCAATAACACTAAAACGAGATCAACTTGTTGGTGGTCCAAACAAGCTGTCGTTGACTAATACTCAGATTAAACATTTTAATAAGGCACTAACAGCAAAAACCGGTGTCCGACTTGATTTCTCTGCTGCAGCTATCAAGGACATGACTAAAACCGGTGGAATATTTCCTCTTCTCGCAGCAATACCGGCGTTGATTGCCGCGGCAGCACCAGCCGTAGCAAAGGCAGCAGCACTTGGTGCAGTTGGAACCGCAGCTGGAATGGCACTAAAGAAAGCAACCGGAAACGGATACAAGAAAAAAAAGGGGAGATCCACTCGCGGATCAGGGCTAAGACTACCAGGAACTCCCGCATCATGGTATCCAAAAAATTTCTAACGCTGAAACACAAAGTGTCCCCGATGTTGAAGCTTCCAGCGTTGACGCTTCCAGCGTCCAATTTTGATTTACTCGATGCTGTTAAAAAATTGCGTGTAGAACATTTCAGAGGCGTATTTATGCGAGATCAATTACCGCAACGACCGAATAATCCAGAAACTGGCATTATCAATCTCGACAACAAGGACGGTCCTGGAACTCACTGGGTTGCTTACGCGATCGATCCACGTGGAATTATCTATTTTGATTCGTACGGTTTAGCACCGCCAGTTGAGTTTCTCAGGTATGTCCGCGGAGTGCCTCGCACTCTCAACAGCAGATTCTCCAAGAAATCCGAAGGATTTTCAATTCCAGTGTGGCAGTCGACGTTACCAACACAAACATTAATTGATCCGCCCATTTGTGGAAACGAGGTCTTAAATGTTCTTGATGCAATCTCAAGAAATCCAGCAACGTCTCCTCATCGAGTAGTGTATGAATATACCGCATCGAGAAATGCTAGCGTTTCCAATGCTTAGCATTTCTGGAAGTCCAAAGGACTTCTCACGCATTTGAAAAACAGCAATAAGAATAATGGTGGATATTTACGGAAGACCTTTCACACGAGGAGGTAAACCAAGCACAGATGCTGATCTCTCAAAATATGCGACCCGAGATGAAGTCGATAATCTTTTGAATATAGCTGGAGTTGACCCAGATGAAGTTGTTATTTTCCAAGACAGGCAAGGAAAACTAAGAACGAGCAACATTAAGTGGAATGATATAATTCGCAAAGTTCTTGGAGCTACCAAGGATAACTTCGTTGCATTTAGTGATGGCGGCCGGATCAAGGACTCGAATATATCAATCGCAAGCATCAAAGACAGTATTGATAAAGGCGTTGATAAATGTGTGAAAAAAGCCGGTGACACGATGACAGGCGAACTCAGCATGAGCGGCAACAAAATAACCGCGTTAGCGAATCCCGAATCCGACCAGGATGCGTCAAACAAACAATACGTGGACATCATCAACGGTAAACTAAATACGCTGCGGTCAGAGTATGATGTTCACGTGAACGGGTTTAAAAGACTCCAAAGAAACTTTCAAAAAACTAGTGAAACCGTGGATAAGTTCTTGGGGGTTCCTCCAGTCGTTGGTGTAAACCTCGCTGATGTAAAGACCGACATTAACACGATTAAACAAACACAGCAGGATATCGTATCGGGTATTCCTGAGATCGTTAACAAAATCAGTTTGATTAAAGTCCCCGTTACAGTTACTCCCGGGCATATCACCAACATCGTATTCACGGTATCATCGGGATTCGCAACATGGTCACGAGAAAATAACACTATCAAATACACAGCAACGGTCACTGGCGTGTACAGGTTGTCTGTGTTTTCAGCCGCTAAATTTGAAATCTTCACAACATATCCTTGGAGACATTCCACCGATAAGTATTCCGGGGTTTGCACTGTAATACTAAACAGCGGAACCGAAGAAACATTTATGCTTGAAGCCGCCGACGTTAGTTTAACAGCAACATCTTACTGGTGGTGTTTGGAATTTGTCGCAGAAACACCTCAATTGGTTACCGCGTAATTGAAAATCGGAAGCGATTTTTAAATAAATGTCAACGTTGAAATCCGAAACATTTCCAGATGCTCAACAATATCGATACAATCAAGTCCGTGAGTGGCAATCTGAGTTAAAAACTGTCATCGAAGTAACCAGTCAAAAAGTAAAAAAATACAAGCGCCGCATAACAGTGCTGGATATTATGGTTTATTCAGTATCTGCCGTTGTTGCATCCGCGGGAGTAATACTATCAGCGGTCACTCCGGTAATTGCAGTCGCGGCCACGATCTCTGTTTGTACGACCACTACCGCGGCAGGAGTTTTCGGCATCATAGCAAAAAAAATATCATCATGTGCTAACACAAAATTACACGATTACACGACAAAATTAAATACAGCCACGACCGCATATCAGAAATTATCATCGCTGATATCATCATCGTTAGACGTGCAAGGTAGCGACGCCGCATCGATATCAGATTCTGAATTCAAACTAATGTCAGATGTGTACAATGACTATTTGAAAACTAAACAAATAAATAATGTCACTGATGGCAACGCCACAGGAACTGATTCAACAAATAGTCACAAACACAACACCGGTAAGGACCACAATGATTTCAGTGTCCTCGACGACACCAAAATTCGGTATTAATTTTCGAACTCCAATTCCAGTGAGTGAAATCGCGTTGGCAAAGCTCAGTGTGTATCACAGCTGGCCCAATATCAGGTCGGCATCATTTGGTGATCTGCAGCCGAATAATTCATTCGTGTTCGGGAAAAGCAAAGCCGACTCGGAACAGGATGAACTTGACTGGAATACAATTACACTTCCCACTGGGAGTTATCAGATCGAAGAAATCAACAATGAGATACAACGCCAAATAAAACGAATCACCGGCAAGGAAGCCAAAATATCTATAACAGCTCATGAACCAACGCTGTCTGCGGTCATTGAAATCTCAACACCGGGATACGCCGTGGATATTTATAACAGCTCAATCCGAACATTATTAGGATGGCCACAAAAACGACCCGAGGTTAAACCTCGTCCACCAAAACCTGAAAAATCGGATTTTATGACCGATAAAGAAGCACTACACGACCTCGAGTACAATTATTATTTACTCCTTGCAGATCAATTACTAGCAAGAAAAGGTACTTTAATGACCGGTACTTGGAGTATAGAAGCTCCACGTGTTAATGGGCAGGAGCTCAGTTACCGTCTAGATTCTATAGAATCTGATTTATTTATTCCGATCAATCTAGTACATAAACAACAGCTACAACTGTTGCGAGTATATTTTCAAGATTATATTTCTGATTTAACTGGAAACGCTAGCGTTTCTGCAAGCAGTTCTCGTGATAATATTATCACAACCATAGAAAAACTAAACAAACTCGCATCCGCGATGGAAACTATAAATCTAGGAATAATTCAGGCTTTACTGGATATTAAAGACTATATCGTTAATAATCAGAGACAGATAGCCAGAGCAGATTTTGCAATTAAATATGGTATTCCCGTGAAGGATATTCCAGATTTTAAATTTCCTGGATATAACGCACCTGCGCTACGAAAATCAGTCTCTGATCTCATCGCGGAATCTTTCGAAGATATTCTTGCCGCGTACACGCGAATAAAACCACAACCTGTTATTTTAAGACACGACAACAGTACAGCATCCGATGGCAGACACATCTCACCCGGGATCGTAAATATCACAGATGTTATTGCGGTCAATCTTGTATGTGACGTCATCGATGGCAGTTACAGCGCATCAGATACTACGACGGCACAACAGGGGTTTATCCTGTATACGTTCACACCAAAAGACCCCCCTGGTTTTCTGATTGTGCAAGAACCAATCAATGTGGTCTATCTACGGTGTCATAACCCGTGGTTGTCAACGATAAATTTCAAACTCACCGACCAACGGGGGAATTTGTTGGACCTGCGTGACGAGACTGTTAGTATAAACTTACTGGTGAAGTCCTAAGTCGCTAGCACGCATTTAAAAAAAAACGGTTGTGTATAATGTGTGAGTACATTCATGCACGAGTTCATATTCATGATAAGCAAATTCTTCACGAGGCAATAAAAACCGCATTTGGAAACGCTAGCGTTTCTGGAAACTCTTTGAGTTTCTCGGGACAGACACACGAACAGTATTTCCCCGCGAGAATAATCGTTGACGTGTACGGCGACGAAGACTTCTTGTTGACGTCGTCACAATTGACGCAGTTACAGCAAAATCATATGATCACAGCTTGGTGTCAACGAGAACAGATTATGAACTATTCTCATTGTTGTATTGATGCTGAAACGCTCAAGCAAATCCTGAACACTCATCGATGAGAAACTCTTCGAGTTGAGAAATTCCAAGGCAAAAAAAAATAATACACTTTTTTTTTACCCGTCTCCAAGCGGGGCTAGCGTTCTCAGGTTCTACCTTCACGGGTGTGAGTCACACGCTGCGGTTTATACTTCCTTGTCGGCCTCGTAGTCACAAATACTAGTAGGCATTTCCGTGTCTAAGAAACTCTTTGAGTTTCCGTTCTTTATATAACCTTTTAACAGTCTCACCCTGGTGTTAATTAATTTTCGAGTCTCATACTCGGATGACAATTCAAGACGAATCTTCTCAACTACACGGCACAGTGGAATAAATTCAGATACCTGATTGGACGTTATCGTGGCAAGTGATTTGTAAATGCGATCTTGCAAACCCTTAATGAACCTATATCTGGCAGGGAGATTGTTCTTCCCGGACCGTGATAGCTCATTCAAGGATTCAAAATCTGACATAATTGTTTCAGTGTCTAGTAAAATATTAAAACCCCGCTGTTGTAATTCTTTAATTTCAACAAGTATAGTATTTATATTTTCGTGATTCATATTATTATATATTTTTATATTTTTAAATTGGGAAACGCTAGCGTTTCTGAGAAGTCCCTTGGACGAGAAATGCTTTGCATGAGCGATGCTAGCATCGCCACAGAGAAACTCTTCGTTTTTTTTTCTTGGTCTTATACTGAGTTATCGTTGTTGTCAGTTACATAACAGAATGAAATCTTCTGTTTGAGCTTCTTGGAAAATGCTGTTTTGTAGATCCCATCTGCGACATGTTGTGCAACAGGTGGACAAATATCGAAATACCTACCGGCGGCGGCTATTGTCTCGAATACAATTTCTTCACCTGTAATTGTGTTCGTGGATTTAATAGCTCTTCTTGCAACTGTTTTACAACGCCCTGTGTTACCCAGTAGGCAGTTCTTGCTCTGAGTGACCATGCGAAGATTGTTTATGGAGTTATCAAGTATGTTACCGTTAATGTGATCAATGACAAAACCTTTAGGGATCACTCCATGAAAACATTCATAGACGAAACGATGACATAAATACCTCTTCGAGGAAATGCCTGCATGTCTCGGCGTGGCAGTAAATCGTGAATAACCACAATTATCAACTGTACCAACTTGTTTTTGTAGCCTGCAGTGTCGTATTATGCCATCTTGATTTGCCTCATAATTGGAAATAATTGGATGCGGAACAAATTGATTCATTATAATACAGGCAAATTATTTGTCTAATTCATAATTTGTCTGAAAACTTATTTATGTAATCGTGCTCGGAGAGTGTGTTATTGCAGTATTTTTTATTATAATACCGTTTTAGTTCTCGATAGCGTTTTCCACCACACGCTGAACATAATTGCGTTTTTCCTCGTACTCCAATACCGCATCTGATACACGGCATCGGTCCTAGACTTCCCCGGCGGACCTGTTGAGCATGTTGTCCACAGTATTCGTGTCTGCATGGTTTGCCACACGGCGCTGATGAATTTAGTTTAATCCACTTGCATGAAAAATGCTTTGCATGAGCGATGCTAGCATCGCCGGAGAAACTCTTTGAGTTTCCGTTCATTATATATAATATTTTTGTCTATTTAAATACTTGTCTTAATTATAATAATGAGTTTTGAAAGACTATCCAGAATAAAACCCGGAAATCTCCAATTTCCCCGAGGTCGATTCGATCTTGACCGGTTAACCGCTGATCCACGACGAAGAGAGTTAAAGGAACTGCTTGGTGTTATCAAGAATGCCAAGGAAGAGTTTCGTCGTGATGGTGCCGCACATGTGTGGTCGACATATAAAATTATCCCCGAAACTCGAAGAGTTTCTCACGCGAGCGTTATCATTGATGCTACCATGAACGATACAATCGCGCGTAACATAATTGGGTATCTCGACGATAGAAGATATTTCATACAGATAAAATTTATTATCAAAGTGGTCAACGAAAACGACGATGACACGTGGATTATCCGTGATAAAAATGATCCTATCCTTGACATTAAAAGGAAAACTATTTTGTTGAGCAATAATTCTAGACCAGGAATGTTGACGGGGGTTGATATACCGTATTACGCCAGATCGTATCCAGTAACTGCAGTCGTTTACGGAATATATCCGATAAAGAAACCAAGTGTAGATAAACTCACGCCAATGAAAACATCAGTGGTGTTAAATTGTGTAGCTGAGCGAGTAATGGAACATTTTAAAAACGCAGCACGTGGAAATGGTCTAACTGAGATCAGAAAAAATAAAATAACAACATGGGCTAATCGAGTCAAAGATGTAGGGGCCACAATTAAGGATGTTGCCGCGCTAGAAAAATTATTAAGATTTCCTATAACGGTATTATCGCTAACAGGCGAGGAATTGTATAAATCGAAATACAACCGTAGTGGAGCTTCAATAACAATTATTGATCATAACAGCCACGCCTGGACGGAATCAGTTAAAATATTTCCACGCGATCGTGTTATAAGGTATTATTCCGCGGGTATGTTTGATTGTATTTATCAAATGAGTAAAACCGATCCGGTATCGGTATGGTTGTTTAAAAGTTCTGAAGTTGGTGATTATGACCAGTTCGTGACCCCGAACGGAGAAATATATAGAACTGCGGAGTTACAAAATGAAATGAAAGCGCTCACAGAAAAATATTCAACTGAGCAAGTTGATCAATTACTAACTAATTGTTTTACTGTTCCAAGTGTTGCCGCACATATAGCACGACAAAAAAATAATTGGAAACCAACCATGAAGAGTTTTCTCGAGAATGTTCAGCAGAGTTGCATCGAATACGGACACGGCGGTTTATGGAATAGTGTATTTGTTAGTGATAATATGGTATCGGTGGATATGATTGCGTGCTATCCAGGAAGTTTTCTTGGCTATGGCGAATGCGCTGAATACTTTAAACGATTTGGACATCCCACAAATTTAATGACAAGAGTAGCTATTAACGGACCTTTACCTGATTTTGACCTGACTGGATTTGCTCGCGTGGAATCGTTCGAATTTGCAACACGGTTACATCCTATTAATTATGCTTGGTTTGGCAGACATTTCCACGAAAGGAAGTGGGTGCCGTTTCCGTTGTTGCGGTTTATGGTTGACAAAACAATACTAACATCTGTTGTTGTCAGTGAGGGGATTATTTGTTACTCAAAACAAACCTCAGTTTGGTTACCAACTCCAACTGATACTGCGTGTTATTCTGACTTAAAATTAAATTATCCTACAGCGTCTGAAGAAGAATTACGCACACTGGCGTATAAACATGATGAGCGCAACTGTAAAGATCTCGGCCGAAGATTGATAGGTAAATTTACTCAAGGTGGAGCATATGATCATAAACGACATCACAGTCGATTAATTATGGATGAAGAAGAATTAAATTTCATTATCGCTGATACTACTGCGAAAGATACATTTTGTAGCCGCGAGGATATAATAATATCATTGCCGGGGATGCCTGGAAAACGATTAGGAACAGTTGTTAGTTATATCGACGGTGATTCAGCTCAGTACACTCATTTGAGATCCTCTATGCTGGCTTATGTTTCTATAAATTTATTGTCGATGGTGAATAGAGTTCCCTTCGCGGTAAGGGTTGCAACAGATTCGTTTTATATTAACGAAGACGATTTAACAGCGTTAGATTTACCAACATCGGATGATCAATGGGGAACATGGCGAGTAAAAAAGGAAGAGTTGCACGCGTACTGTGAATCAGCTGATGTTGAAATTAAAGATGAATATCGTAAATCAACAACCTTGTCGTGGACAACTTTGTCGTTGCCTTCTGTGTACGATCCAATTGCTAGACACAGAACAGTTTATTTGAACGGACCTGGAGGCTGTGGTAAGACAACTCGTGCAATCGAACTATTTCGCGGTTCTGATTTGGTCGTGCTAACACCAACACACAGACTTGCCAGAGAAATGATACAACGCGGAGTAAAGACCTGCACTTATCACGGCTTTTTCAAATACAGCGGCGGTACATGGACTCCTACGCGAATGGGAACGAAGTATATCCCGGAGAAAATCATCTGGGATGAAATAGACACTGTGCCGCTGGATACATTACAACGGTTCCTGACGTGGTTGTTAACGAAAAATACCGCAGTTGTGATGTGCGGCGATCATGGTCAACCACCACCATTTGTCGGCGAATCCCCCCACGAATGGTTACGAGGGTTTGTTGATTATTACGAGGAAATGCGTGATGACATCAGAGCGCTTGATGACACATTAAAGGAGTTTAAAAAACTAATTAGGCTACAAACCAATAAAGTCCAATGTGAAATAATGCGTGAAATAATTCCAGAGACTTCATTTGATAACTTTTTAACGGCGTGGAAACCAGATGATTTAATTGTTGCAAGTAGAAAATCAGTCAGAGATACACTTCAGCGGCGACTATTTCAGTTACAGCGGCAGAAATTTCCAACGTTGGAAGTGCCGTTATGTTATAGACCAGATGATACACGATTGCAGAATATTGATGTTGATATTCCCGGAAAACCAGAGAAACAAAATTTAGTATTGAATGATATAGTAACAGTTAACGTCGATGCGGTCGAAGATGCATTAGCAATAAATAAATCACCGTGGACACTAGGATATGCTATGACGATTCATTCAGCACAAGGATTAACTATTTCTGATACAACTGTTTGGATCGTTGATGACCGCATCGAATGGTCAAATTTAGTTTATTTAGCCGTGTCCAGAGTAAGAAAGATGGCTCAGTTACGAAGAATTGTATTAGATACGTCAACGAAGTCAGCCGTTGTTGAGTTAACGCAAAAAGATCAAATAAGAAAAAAATTAGACAGTTACCGACAAAGCGACAAGAAAAATAATAGAGAGTTTAACCTGGATATCAACGCTGTGTTGTCGTTACGTGAGCGTCAGAATAATCACTGTGCGAGTTGTAATTGTTTATTGCTGTGGCAGTATCCGAAAAACGACCCAAGACAATTTACCGTGGATAGAATAGACAGCAATCTCGGTCATACGCGTGAAAATGTAATGCTGACCTGTCTTGAGTGTAATCGACGCAGAGGTGTTGCTGCAGTTATTTAAGTGATCGAGGTGGTAATTGTGTATCCGTGGGAATCACCTGAAGTTGCTCGCGTGTGAACCCACGCTGAGGAGCAGTTGAATCTAATCTGTAGATTGCGTTTCTCCCAGTTGATCTGGTTATGCTGGATATCTTGTGTGTGGTAACACTCCATGTGGGATCGGTTGCTCTTTTTTTCCCTCCTTCGAGTTCGCCGGGTTCGTATAAATACCTAACGGTGACATTACCCAGCAACGGGGACGCTAGCGTCGTTGGCTGCGTTGAAACACGTTCACTGACGCGGGGTATATATTTTTTGTGATTGCATTTACAGGTCTCATGTTTGTTGTTCTGGTAATTTCATTATTCAGTGCGGCTATCACGTTTGGCAGTCTTGCAACCCATTCACGAGATCTCGTATCGTAAATGAATTCCCTCGCGTACTGGTATCCGAATAATCTCTCAGCGAGTGTTCTATTAAATCGCTCAACAATTGCCTGATCCCGATGAATTTCAGTATGTCCTCGTCGTATGGTAACGTTATGCTGCTTTGTCAGTGATGATACCGCGCCCTGAAATTCCTTGCCAGGATCAACTTGTAATAATCGAGGCCAGCTTAGAGGTCCTCGCTGATAAATTCGTTTAAACGCAGAGGCGACTTCGGACGCTGTTTTAGTCGCTAACGGTTCTGCTTCTTTGTATCTACTGGCAACATCAACTACTGTTAGCGCGTATTTGTATGTTTTTCTACGGACAGTATCATGAGGCAGGAATAGTATGTCAGCCTGATGAACTTCATTGGGGGTACTAACATCAAAATGTGCAAAGTTGATTTGTCGAGGTGGTGGTAAGTAGATTTGCCATATTGCTTGTTTTGATAGCCAATTTTTGGCAACCTCGCGTGTTACTGATGCCGCGTTGGCGAGTTTATTAATTGCTGCATTACCTCTCCAGTATCCGGCCGGGGAATAATAAATCGCTTCCATTGTTATTAATTATCCAGCGCCTAATGCTAATTTAGATTTCATCGCTGATCTTATTAACCAATTAGCGAGTGACTCCTTAAATGATTTATTTTTTATGGCGCTTAGTGCATGAATTAATTTCACATCCGCGATATGCCTGTCTTGCAGATCTTTACTTCGATAAGCAACATCATGCATGTGACACGCTGCGTCGATAGCGTTTATCGGATACTCTCCCGGTTTTGGTTTAGACTGTTCATCAAGTCTGATATCTAGTCGTGTCCCTGGACCGCAGTAATTGTATCCTGGGAGATGTTTTTCTCCGGGATATTTAGCCCAAGGGGCACCTGGAAGTCGTCCGAGGGTTGCTGCGATGTCACCTCCGCTGACTTTGTCAGGCTTTTTTTTTGAAATCTAAATTTTTTTGTGCCACATCGCGCACACTTACCAGAAAGTGCTTGTCTGTTATTTTTTGTTGTAATGGTTGTTAGATCATTCGTAGGGGTTTGTGCCTTACACTTCACACAATATAGATCCATAATTATTATTCCTTATATACAAATGGAGATCACTGATTTTTCTGCGACGCGAAGAAAGGAGCCAGTCAAGCATAATTCCGTGCTACCAAACTCTATCAGAATGATCATTATAGGACCGTCAGGATCAGGTAAAACGCAACTGCTACTGAACATGATAATGAAGTGGATGAAATGGGACAAACTATACTTGATAGCTCCGTCTGTGGATGATCAACGTTGTTATGATGTTATAAAAGATTTTAATGAGAGTGCAAAAGCGCTGAGTGAAGACGGCGAGGATGTTGTTGAATTTATAACTGATATTGAAGAAGCTCCGTCCGTGGAAGACCTTAACGGGGAAATAAATAACCTAGTAGTGTATGATGATGTGATGCTGGACAAGCAAAAAAATCCTGCAAGAATATTTTCACGAGGTCGTCATAAAAACACTGATGTGATTTATGTTACTCAGCGTTATACACAAATTCCAAAAGTAATCAGGGATAACTGTAATCTTCTTGCGGTGTTTAATGGAGTTGATGTTCACACGCTGAGAAATATTCATCAGACATGGTGTAGCGGTGATATGGATATTAATAAGTTTAAGAATTTCTTTAGTCGCGCTCAAAGAAACCAGCACGGATTTGTGACA
The DNA here is from genome assembly GCA_028554795.2 of Sinohyriopsis cumingii. Taxonomy (NCBI): domain Eukaryota; kingdom Metazoa; phylum Mollusca; class Bivalvia; order Unionida; family Unionidae; genus Sinohyriopsis; species Sinohyriopsis cumingii. The sequence continues at coordinate 17,287,446 of CM068826.1, forward strand.
ATAAATTTACACGACCCGCGTACACGATACCGCGTCGGCCTTGATACACTATTTGCGACATAAAAATGTTTCCTTGGAAACTCATTTCGTAGAGCAGCAGGGGGGGGGGGCAAACTACACCTGATTTTTCGATGATACCTCACCGTGGAAATTATGTCGGATACGAGTCGGATTCGCTGAAGTAACTCGCGCGCCAGCGGAAATACAAAGCATTTTCAGGGACATTTTTTTTTTGTCTCGTTTTCTGAATAAAAGTGTTATTTCGTCGAAATAAGCCCTCTATCGGGAATAGTTTCAGTGGAAGGGGTATTTCGGAAAAGTATTTTGTAGGATTCGCCCCCTCTGCTGCTTAAACGATTTCATTGGCTAGGCTTATCTGACCGCGTTCACTACGAATTTACTTCAGTAGCTCTTCACACAGTGTCGAGATAGGTCGTGTCTCACTGCTAGGCGATTTATAAAATAATTAAAAAAAGTAAAACTAACGCAAGAACAATCGTACCCTGGGCGATCCCACAGAAATTGTGTCAGTTTTATAGTCAAATGCATCACAGCATATTTCGATGAACTATTCTGTGAGAACTTTACATCCACGTTATCAAACAAAGAGGAATTTTTAGTTTCCACAATCTTCAGTTCACTCTGGTCATATTTAATAATGGTGAATGATTTCTATGGCTGTGATTATCTAAGTAGAACATGTGTTTCTTTGAATCTTTCTGAAGGAAAATATACTGTAAAAACAAACGTAAGGGTCGTGATATGTTCTACAGTAGGAATAACACTCTCTCTCCGTCATAGTAGTTTTGATTGAAATCCTAATAGTATCTGTGCCTGTTTGAAGATACCTCTCCAAAATTGTGATCAGTAGTCACCCTATTTCTGTGAACTGTTCCGTTTGTCATGTAATTTTTTTTCAAACACTTACATCCTTACAAATTGTAAATCAGTAAATCGTTGGATGAAATAAAATCTTGAGTTGACGAGCTTGTACAATTCAGGCATCGTAGCTTTCTCTTTATTTTGGCATTCTAATGTGTCACGAAAACAAATTCTAACATTAGATCTACCGTTTTTCAAGACAGGAAACAAACAGAAGGCTTTTTCAAGAATGACGCGAGTGACATTGCACTGTATAACCCTGCCTATGGTTAACTCTGAATTCTAAAACTAAAACACATGTTCGGAAAAAATGTAACAATGTTCAAGAATGACGCGAGTGGCATTGCACTGCATAACCCTACCCATGGTTAACTCTGAATTTTAAAATCAAAACACACGTTCAGAAAATATGTAACAATATTCGACCTATTTTCTCTCAGTTTAGACTGTGGATAGAACAAGGAGCGTTATAGTGCTGTTTTTTTCTCCGCCCTTAGATTTGTGAAAACTTTGCAACATTGCTGGTAGCGTGTGCTGCGAAACACAGGACATATCTTAAATCTGAGATAGGTTAAGCAATCAGTCGACAATAAATATCACATTACCTTTTTATGAAATTGATGAATGAATGAAAACAAGGAACATATTTCACATAGAATGTATGGTTGTCTCAATAATTATTTGTTCTATAATACCACAAGAATAACGGAGCCAAAAATGGTGTCCTACGTTTGTTTTTTCTTTACCATTCATTCTTTCTCTCTCCACTGTAATGTTAAGTCTATCTGTCCAGCTCTGAAAACACTCCAGACTAAAGTACTGTCCATTCTACTGTCACCCAAGGCAGTAACACTTGTATGCGTGTGCTTGAGTGTGTGTTAGCTTTCGCTTACACACATATCGTTTGTACGAACATTTAATAACAAAGAAATAGCAAACATTGACGTAAACCATTTAATAAAACCGTGTAGGTGTATACTCTCGTTCTAAATTTTTCTATAAGTAACTTTTGGGTCTACTAGATTGTAAAAAGTAATCTTCATGAGGTATCAAACAAATTTATTTCTTCACTGGTCGTGTTGGTTCTGTAATCCTACTGGATTTACCACCATTGTTCTCTCAATCTCTCAATCTCATTGAGTGATGCATTGTTTTCTTGTAAGGTAGTGTGGCAAAATAATGCCAACACAAGAGCGTTGTTACCATTGCAACGCAGACAGATTGGAGTGTAAACTTACAATCCCTTTGTTGCGTATTGTACCATTTCTTCTTGCCACATCAAATATTAAACGGATAGTAAATGTGTGTGTAGTTGTTTGCTTCTCCGCGTGTGTATGTAGTAGAATTTTGGTTTAATTTGGCTTCTTCCCGTGTGTGGATAGTAGATTATGGTTATAATTTTGCTTCTTCGCGTGTGTTGATAGTAGATTTGGGGTTTGATTTGGTTTCTTCACGCTTGTGGATAGACGATTATTGTTATGGTTTGGCTTCTCCGCGTGTGTGGATAGTAAATTATTGGGTTTTGTAAGTGCTCACGTACGTTTGTGTGGATAGTAGAGTGTGTGATTATTTAACCTTCCTTCTGTGTGGATGGTAGAATTTGGGTTTGATTTAGCTTCTTCGCGTGTGTGGATAGTATATCTGGGGTTTGATTTGGCTTCCCTGCATTGTGTGAATAGTAGATGAGTGTTTACTTTTGGCTCCTTCGCGTGTGTGGATAGTATATAATGGGGTTTGTGGATAGTAAAGTAAGAGTTTGTTTTGCTTCTTCGCGTGTGTGGATAGTATATTGGTGGTTATGTTTTGGTTTCTTCGCGTGTGTGGATAGTGGATGAGTGTTTAGTTCAGGATCCTTCGCGTGTGTGGATAGTATATAATGGGTTTGTGGATAGTAAAGTAAGTGTTTGTTTTGCTGCTTCCCGTGTGTGGATAGTAGATTTGGGTTTGGTTTTACCTACTTCCCGTGTGTAGATAGTATATTTGGGTTTGTTTTTAGCTGCTTCCCGTGTGTGGATAGTATATTTGAGTTTGATTTTAGCTACTTCCCGTGTGTGAATAGTATATTTGAGTTTGTTTTTAGCTGCTTCCCGTGTGTGGATAGTATATTTGGGTTTGATTTTAGCTACTTCCCTTTTGTGTGGATAGTATAATTGAGTTTGTTCTTAGCTACTTCCCGTGTGTGGATAGTATATTTGGGTTTGTTTTTAGCTGGTTCCCGTGTGTGGATAGTATATAATGAGTGTGAATAGTGTATAATAATAGTCAATAATAGATATAATATGAGATGACAAAAGTAGGGGATGTTTTCCTTCACGTCCGTGCTTTACATATAAATCCCATAGCGTTCGTCATTCGCGCCATTCTACGGAATAAGCAAGGAAGAAGATGACAGCAGTAACACACTTGTTTAACCAGTTGAAGGACATTTGATATTGGATGGTGGATGGAGCCTATGTAGTGGAAAGGCTTGAAAGTGAATGGAAGCATGAAGTTACCCGGGATTCTGTCAGAAGGCAAGTGACAAACCTGAAATTAGCTATGGATCTGGTGAAAGAGATGATAGAGGAAGAAGTAAAAAGGCTAAGAGGCTTTATTCATCCTGAGTATGTGAAGATTGATCACTTGAAGGAAGCCATAGATAATGTGATAAAAGTGAGGTGTTATTTGGAAGACATAATGGAATGGACAGAGTGGTCCTTTGTAAAATGGGGGTTGGACCAGTTGAAGAAAGCCGAAGAACTGATGAGCAATGTGCTGACCCAAGAGATGAAGAACATCAAAGAGAAATGGTCAAAAGAAAGAAAGGAAGAAGAGAATAGAAAGAGAAAAGAAAGCTTTGAGAAACTCAACAATAACTGGATAAGGATACAGGAGAAATTCAGAGCGATAGGTCATCCTGACTGGATGCCAGAGTCAGAAATAAAGAAGAAGATAGGAATAGTGGGAAAAATTAGAAGATGGCTGAAGAAGTGGAGGAAATAGAAGAAGAAGAAGAAACCCAAAGGCCCTTTTCAGGGCCATTCATAGGTCTCGAAAAGAAATTAACTTTCATGCCTAATTTCTTTCTTTTTTTTAAATATCTGTTGTCTATTGTTTATGTTCTATCCATGTCCCGTTCAATTTCTCTTGACGCTAGACAGTCCCCCCATGTTCAATTCCCCTTGACGCTAGACAGTCCCACCATGTTCAATTTCCCTTGACGCTAGACAGTCCCACCATGTTCACTTTCCCTTGACGCTAGACATTCCCACGATATATTCCCATGTTAACTTCCCCTTGACGCTAGGGTACAAGGTAAAATTGCCCCATGTTAAATTTCCCTTGACGCCAGGGTACAACCCTCCCTAGTTTAACATGAAAGTACCCTTGACGCTAGGGTATCCCACATTACTACTCAAGTGTAATGAATATTTGTAACGTATAATAAGCAAGCAACGAGATGTTTGTTTGCATCTAAGCCAATATATATCAGAACCTTTAAAAAGCTCCTTTATTTTGGTTTTGAATACTTCTGTCTCTGTTGGAATCTTTGCTCCAAATTATTTATATATTTTCTCATTCGCTTCATCCTTTTGTTTATGTTGTCACATCGATATTGTTAATTATTGTCTCACCAAGGTATTCTGTCGTATCTGAGTTTGATGGTTCAACCTCAGGATGTAAATAACAAAACTCGCCAAATGTCACATTTGCAATCCCTTTTTCTTTTCATCCAACTTTATAATAGATAAATCAAAAGCTGCTTGCATAACTTTTATCATACTTTCAATGAATATTTTGTGTTACAAATTTATCTCTCTTGCTGTTTGTTCTGCTAATTAGGTCGTCTTTTCCATCTCTGACTGTATGTTTGTGCGAGTTGTTATCTTGTTTTGCAAAAACCATTAAATAAGTTTATAATATTTTGATCCTTTTGCTAAGTTTTTTAACTGAACTCCCTCTGTAACTGTTTCAACTGTAATTATGAAGTGATATTGTCTTTCAGAGATTCGATGTGGGTTTTTTTTCTCCATGTCATTTTCCAGGGAATCCTTTTCACTGTGGTACTCCTACACGATCGGTTGAAGATATTGCAGGACGTTAAGGCTGTCAAGGTCTCACGAACTCACGGTCTCACCTGATGTTTCTCTTAATGAAGTCCTTTATTTTAGTAAGTCATATTTTCAATAAGTATTGTACATCTAAATAATTACCTATTGTTATCTTATTCTGTAGTTCTTAGATTTGATTAGATGTATCTGTGGCATTCTATTCAACAGTTTTTAATTTACTGTCATTTTGACCTTTTCATGTTTTATTGTTTCTTTAATTACCATCTTGCAAAGTATTGCCTGTCTGGTTATCAACACGCCGTTGTACAAACCGTGTACCAACACCAGACAAGTCAATTTTTGACACCGTTCTGAGGTTAAATTAACTTTTGATTGTTTTCCCATTTGATTCTAATTACTGTTTTAAATTTCAATGACGAAATATAAATCAAAGTCATATGGACCCTCCAAATATCTGTCTCATCTGAAATGAAAAGAATATGTTACAACAATACCATTAAAATCTATTACTTTTTCGTCTTCATCTTTCATGGCAATATTTAATCTGTTTGTAGTAACTCATTGCAATTCGTGTGAAATGATCATTAACATTATATGAACAAATTCGTAGTAAAATTAATTTGACGAGACAGAGACTCTAGATAACACTAATAAAAGCCATTTACGCAATTTATAATGTTATTGATTAAACCAAAACGTTGAAGACTCTGAAGAAGCGACTTTACATTTTTTAATACCAAATCAACAAGATAATTAAAACAGATCCAACACCACCTAGTAAATAATAGCAAAGCCATGAATGTATAATTTTATATTAAGCTTTTTTTTCTTCTTATTGTTCTTGTTATATTTCAGACTGATCTTATTTTTTCTTTAAACGTTCACTTTTGGTTCTGTTCAGCTCTTGTGAACATTTATAATATGCAAATTTTTATGTTTACATGGATATATCTTGCTTTAGTGAAGTTACCATTCATGTTTCTGCTAACTCGAGATTCTTCTTCCTTTTTTGTATATCTTCGATCAATTTGCAGGAAAAGTTCTAACATACATCAATCGGAACAAAGGTTATTTCCAATATGATTTAATAAAATAAATTTGAAATGCAAGTGCTTAAAATATGCATGGTTTTCGAAAAATGTGGAACATGGGGTGAATCAAACAAGGCATTAACTGGCTTTTACAAAACTAGCACTGACTATAAACCGTGCTAAAAGGGATACATACAATTCAACAAAAAGAAATGGAATCGAGTTGAAAAGATGGAGAACATTACAATGAATACATGAAATACTCATGTAAAAGTTTTAAAAACTGTTAGGATAATTCAATCAACAAGAAAAATCAACAACAATTTTACAAGCATTGGTACAAAATGTACGATAAATTATCACTTCAGATTGTTAGATTTTTCACCTATCGACTTCTGTCGTAGATGACTACACTTGAATAAACCTGATGGTGTTAGTGAATGTAATGTAGGTATTGAATTTTTTTTATATATGTCATATCCGATCCAGACCACACAAAAATATGTCTCCACTGATCACATACGCGATATATTATTACCATTAAAAACAGAATTAAAAATGATAAAAATTATAACATGCCTCTCAGGAAAGAGTTGGAAGGGCAAAAGAAAACAAAGCCGAATCATCCAGACCTACAAACCATCTCATTGAGTAGATTGTGTTTGCATATATTCATGTGTTCATGGCACCTGTTCTTCACCTCATGTCGGGCATGATTTGGATAACATCCATAAACAAAATTAAGAATGTGTGTCGTCAGGGATAACATCAATAATAGAGTCCAATGTGTCGTCAGGGATAACATCAATAAACAAATTCCAGTGTCATCGGGTGTAACATCTATAAACAAAATCTAGTGTCGTCAGGGATAACATCAATAATAGAGTCCAATGTGTCGCCATGGATAACATCGATAAACAAATTCGAGTCTATCATCAGGAATAAAATCTTCCAAATTCTTCATTCCAGCATCAATATCTCCTGATAGAAAAATGCAGAGATTTCAATATTGAGATTTGATTTCAGATAACTTCTTGCTCTACAGTTCAGCGTCATCATAAATAATAGTATTATATACAGAAGAATTTTCATGGGAGATACGATTACAAACTATAATAATATCTCTTTCAATAAGCATAGTTGATTACTTAAATAATAAGACTACACATTAATTAAACATGTTCAATACTCTTTTCAATAAATCATGCAATACGACAGATAAACGCAAGTAAACAGTTCCTCCGCCCGAGTTCTTCCTCCCTTATCCCAAACCCTTTTTATGCGGTAAGAACTAAAAGAGTCGCAATCTTCGAGAAAATTATGAACGTACTCAGATGACTGCCCGCTTCGACGTTTTACAAAAATCAATGTCAGATTTCATGCAATATTTTCGAGAAATGAGTTATGATATTTACATTGCATAGTCTTCGATATTCCACTGCAATATGCTCAGTTATATTTACGTGAATATTCCATAGAGTATAATGACGCTGCCCTGCATTATACGTGGACAGCATATTTCCTATAGAACTGTTTGGTCATAGAACGCGTGGTAGATTCTGCCTTAGAGGGTTATTGTTAACAAATGGTTTCATTGTTGCTATCATAATATATACATATGAACTTGTAGTTACATTATAATCTTGTTAAACTTAATGGATGCTCATCCACCCTCTAGTCAAAAATGAGGTATACAGTTGTTATGAATATTTAATTTGATTTAATTATTTGTTAATTTTAATATTGACTTTTTAAATATTTTTTATTTTCGGTATATGCTGTCGGTAATGAAAACATTGTATCTAGTTGCTGACCTTGTTCCAAAATCAGTGACAGTTTTGGTAAACAATTTTTTTCTTCTTCTCAGAGTAAGAATCATTAGGTTGAGTCAAGGTCATACGTGGACTACGTGATATTTATCATGTAATATTGGTTTTTAAAAAAAACGCTATTTTTTTTCAAGAAGAATGAACATTTGACCCTCGTCTGGGACTATAATTAGTCGTATAACTGATGTTATGATAAGGGATTGTCAGTTGGGCTTAAAAAAAGTTGATACGTTAAGTTGTATTATGTTATGACCAGTTTATTTTTCCTCAAATTATTGAATTCAAGTGACTGTTTTCCCTGGAAATTTAAAAGTGCTCTGATAATTCTTGGACAGAGACATTCAATGGAATTTATACTGAAATCAAACCTGGAAAAATAATTATGTGATTCAACAAGAGATTGTAGACATAGCAGCACTATGTAGGTTATAATAGACGTCTTCGCCTTCCATCTTGAATTTCATCAGGATTTGAACTGAAATTCACTTATAACTTTTCACTGATAGAACTTGTGTTTTAATTCTTGGATTACAATTTGGATTTAATTCGCAATACCGTAAGTTCTCTTTTTTCTTATTTTTCACTTTATATTCTAGGGAAATGAATTATTTGTAAAATTTTGCAAAGCTTGTTGTCTTCACTCTTCCCTGTTACTTATTTTCAGAGCATATACTCGTAACACAGAAAAACAATGCTTTTTGTTCATCTATGCTAGCGTACTGTACAGAGAGAGAGAGAGAGAGAGAGAGATACAGACAGACAGAGAGGTAGACAGAGAGACACACAGAGATAAGAGACAGACAGACAGACACAGATGGGGATAATGAAGCGAGAGAGAAAACTTTCGTACATTAGATTTTTTTAATCGAAATCTCATAGATCCTTATCTTAATGAGTTATGTATAACATGAGTATTATTGATAGTAACAGGAAAATTATAAAATTATAAATATTAATATATAACTATTTATCATGTACAAATATATATATATATATATATATATATATATATATATATATATATATATATATATATATATATATATATATATATATATATATATATATATATCAAGACGATAAATGAATAGTGGATTAACTATTCATTGTGTATAAAGACATTAGGACATGAAATAAAATTCCTATTACAAAGCATGCAATTTCTCTCAACTGCTACAGTTTTGTTGAAACTACCATATGAAATAGAAGGTACGTAATTGGAAATGTATTGAATAAAATTCTTATTTTTCTAAGGCAATATATGTTTGTAGTATTGCTAGCGTGACGTGTCTTCTGTATTTCGAAATAGATTTTGAGGAATCTTTCAAAGTTTATTTGGGGTTATTGTTTGAAGACAATTTGCTAGTTAGTAAATAATATGCTGTTGAGTAGGCACGGATTATCTATAATCTGATGTTAGTTTATGTAAATAATATGCTGTTGATTAGGCACGGATCATCTCTACTCCGATGGTAGGTTATGTAAATAATATGCTGCTGAGTAGGCACGGATCATCTCTACTCCGATGGTAGGTTATGTAAATAATATGCTGCTGAGTAGGCACGGATCATCTCTACTCCGATGGTAGGTTATGTAAATAATATGCTGTTGAGTAGGCACGGATCATCTCTACTCTGATGGTAGGTTATGTAAATAATATGCTGTTGAGTAGGCACGGATCATCTCTACTCTGATGGTAGGTTATGTAAATAATATGCTGCTGAGTAGGCACGGATCATCTCTACTCTGATGGTAGGTTATGTAAATAATATGCTGCTGAGTAGGCACGGATCATCTCTACTCTGATGTTAGTTTATGTAAATAATATGCTGCTGAGTAGGCACGGATCATCTCTACTCCGATGTTAGTTTATGTAAATAATATGCTGTTGAGTATGTACGGATCATCTCTACTCTGATGGTAGGTTATGTAAATAATATGCTGCTGAGTAGGCACGGATCATCTCTACTCTGATGTTAGTATAAGCCTGATCGTCAGATACGTAGGAAATTCAAGGAAAGTTTGCAGTTAGTTATCCGTTACAACACACCAAAACAATGCTAGAGAAGTCAATGTTTGATTCCAAGATTAAAGTGGCCGAGTGGTCTAAAGCGCTCTCAGTTACGGATCACTGCCATCTCACCTCTGTCTGCGTGGGTTCGAGTCTAGGATTCGGCTAATGTGGGTATGCGAGAAAGCTTGCCAGTAGCTTCTCGTGGGTCAGTGGTTCTTCTGGGGTTTTTCCTGGGTTCTTCCTCCACCATTAATACTGGCCGCCATGCATAGCCTATCGTGTGCTGAAAAATGTCGCTAAACCCCACAACAACAACAACAACAAGATTAAAAGGGGTGGATTGTTGAGGGATCTAGCGCACCACTCTCCTTTCAAAACAAATTAAACGCGAAGCAACTGGAACGTTTCCTAGAGTTCATTTCCTTTGTAGCTATATGATTACAATTATGTACAGGAAACGCTTTAAATGCAGTAGTTTGAGGGATTCACGCATTGGGCCCCCACAGGAGGTTCCATCTCACACTCTTCGCGTACTTGTTTACGCTTCACCTATACGACACTAACCGATATTTTTAAATCTGCGCAGGATTACTATATTGGTTGGTTGGTTACGTACTACTTTGCATACAGAGTCGTGGTTCAGTTTATTTTAAGGACAGGCAGTCTTATATGTATTAAAGAAAAACTACAAATACAAAATACAGTAATCTAAGTAATACAGCAGACAAGTTCAGTTATTTCCTATATACATTTGAGAAACTTGTGTCATAAATTTTGCATTATTTGATATATCAGACTTGTCAATATTATTAAAATAATATTATTTTCCATTGGTAAATAATATTATATAAAAACTTATATAAGTACACACACACTTTTTATAAATTACGTAATTTGTACTAGATCTAACAATTTAATCAAGCAATAAATCAACAGGGACTCAGACAATGGCGCTATTTCTCCTCCGCATAGGGTTGGATAAAATTTAGTTTATGCTTGATGATTTCAAATAAGAAGTAAGTAGAAAACTCATCCGTCCAATACACTTATTTCAGTTTCAGCCATTGTGCAAAAATATGTTCATTGTATCATCGTCATCAGTGTTCATCCGTGCTTACTTCTTCTGATGAGGTCTTCTCCAGCTTTTGTAGAAAAGAAGATAAAGAAGTAGATGAAGACAACAACGGCATGCAGTCATCGAGAATAAATGATGATGGACGATACATTCATCGAATGTGTGTATCATTTTAATGAAATACAACGTGAAACGATATTTTTTGTTCCTAAGTATTAGGTGTTATTTCCTAATTGCTTATGCCTCAAAAGTATAGAAAATGGCTATTATTCCCCAAAAACTTTGCTTTTGCGACCAGGACAGTGATATTTTGAAATTTACCTATTTCCAATGAATAAACTTTAAGTAACTTCTAGAACTTTCCAGTAATATAAATAGTAGCATAAATAAAGAGGCCTTAAGCCCACCAGTTCTGTTCAGTTCCAGCTGCCTAAGTGGATACATATCTGCATTTTTTATGAGATGGTATCAAGAGTCTGACGCATTTTGCTATGTCTGTGGTCAATTTATCAAGACAAGAGTGAAAAAGTACTCCATGGAAGCGGCTGTTAAGATGTGTGAGGCCGAAAAATGTATATTTCGGCATGCCTGTCGGACATCAACACAAACCTTGGGCACGTCATTTCACCTGCGAGCACTACAACAAAAACTCTGGAAGGTAAGATTGACAATCGTTGCTCGAAATTTTATGTTATACAATTTGTTAAAAAAATTTAAATTGTAAAAGTTTTAAATTTTAAAATGTTTTACAATTTTCAATGTTATTTAAAAAATATATCATACATAAAAATTGTTGCGAGAATCTCTTGCACATTAGTCAAGGGTGAAATAAGTGTATTTTTAAAGTATGGTACAGAGGGGAAACGAGGGCCATGAAGTTCGCTATCCTCAGAATTTTGCAGGAACCCACTGACCACTTAAGCAACTGCTACTTCTGCATGGTGGACCCTTCCAAACATCGGACTCGAAAGAATGCACCTACTATCACGTATCCAGACCTTCATTCATCCATCGCCCCAGTGCCACATTGCCCTGATCTCCCCGTACCCACTCCTCCAGAAAAAGAGAAGCTGTCTTTAGAAGAGAGCAGCAAGTCAAAGAGCGAGGAAGACGTTGTAGATCCAGATGACAATTTCAGAGGTGGAACTGAGGAGAGAAACCCATACTACTCTAACCAAAAAGACCTCAACGACTTGATCAGAGATCGTGGTCTCACCAAGTCCAATGCCGAGCTTTACACGTCTAGGCTCAAACAATGGAAATTGTTGGATGAAAGTGTACAAGTTTCAGGTTATAGGAAGCGTCATAAAGCTTGTTCCAGTTTCTTCACCCGCGAAGATGGGCTCTGCTTCTACAATAATGTGACCAGCCTGTCCGAGGCAATCAGAATCGCCTATAACCAGAATGAGTGGCGCCTCTTCATTGACAGCTCGTCCAGGAGCATCAAAGCCGTGCTGCTCCATGATGAGAACAAGTACCCGTATCTTCCCCTGTCTCATTCGGTGCACCTCAAAGAGGATTACAACAGCATCAAGACCTTGCCCGGATGCCTTGAAGTATGATGAGTACGGCTGGGAGGTCATCAGAGACTTCAAAATGGCGTCATTCCTGATGGGTCTCCAAGGCGGTTTGCCACGTTTACCGGCTATCTTTGCTTTAGGACAGCAATGACACCAAGGCGCACTACCACAGGCGGGACTTGCCACAGCGAACCGAGTTCTCTGTGGTGAGGAACAACGTCAAGTGGGAGCCACTGTTGGACCCCCGGAAGGTGCTGATAGTTAACAGCCTTCAAGTACCTTCAAGACTTCTTCCCTAATTTGTCTGAGGCAAAAGTCAAAGCCGGTTCTTCAATCTGACCACAGATAAAGAAAATCTTGGAGTGCGAGGATTCCCCCCGCCCCATAAAAAGCTCACTAGTAAGGAGAAAGCGCCTTGGAACAGGTTTGTCACAGTGGTTCGGGGCTTCCTGAGCAATCACAAGGCCGAAAACTATATGGAGTTGGCTGAGACTCTGGTGAAGAACTATGGCACAATGGGCTGCAGGATGTCTTTCAAAGTCCATGTCCTTGATGCTCATCTTGATAAATTCAAGGAAAACATGGGAAGATACTCGGAGGAGCAAGGCGAGCGCTTCCACCAGGATATACTGGACTTTGAACGCTGCTACCTGTGACAGTATAACGAGAACATGATGGGAGACTACATTTGGGGGCTGTTCATGAAAGTGATTTACAGTATAATCGTAAATCTCGAAAAACTACTTACGTTTAAATCTTTTGTGGTCATTTTTGTATTACTTTCGTATAAATACATGTTAATTTTGATTCATATGTTGTTTTCTTCTGACTTTATTATGAACAAAAAGACACAAATTCGCCCGTTTTTTAATTAGAAATAGGTAAATTTCAAAATGTCACTGTCCTGGTCACAAAAGCAAAGTTTGTGGGGGAATATTTGTCACGATCTATACTTTTTAGGTAGAAGCTATTACGAAATAGCACTTACTACCCAGGAACAAAGATTGTGTTACATAGTGATATTCATGACTTGTCCCACTTTGGCGCATGGGCATTTAATGAATACTTGAATTTTGAAGAACAGTACATAACAGTGAACTTCGCAAGATTTAATTATATCTATGATATGGTATAGTTATATTTATGATGTATTATATATTCAGTCAAAATATATATTTTTCAGCCTAATAAGCTTGGTTTTGGATTAGATAACTTAAATTTGTCAGATTAATGAAGATATTTGTAAAGAAGAGACACCATATAATGAACATTTATTTAAGTAGTTTATAATGGCATTATTGTGAACATTCAGCTTTTAAACTTAAAATTTGGATATCAAAACTTCAATATGATTTTATATATTATCGTATTAGGTAAATTTATTTAGCAAATTAAAGAGCCGGTTTCTTCTATACAATTCAAATCAATGGTGTAAAATAATTTCTAATATTACAAATTAAATTATATTTTAAAAAGGTTTAGCAATATGTAAAAGCATAAAATATATGACTGGAAGGGAATAATCATTATCTTATACTTAAATATAACAAACCATACCGAAATGAAGGTCATGTTCTGCATCGATTTTACTGCATCTTGAAGATCACCGTGTTTAAAGAACGTACTTACTGCAAGAATAGAAAAATATAAAATTTTAAACTTTTCTGATATGTCAATAAATAATGATATTGTATATTTTAAATTCCCTTTATTTGTTTCTTTTCTCGTATATTAAATAGAATGCAAGCGATAGTGTGAGAGTCTCTAAACTGTAAGTTTTATCTTCATCGAAGTTTAACAGTGAAGACAGTACATGTGATATTTTAAGCTTTGATCTTAAATAAAAAAAGGATTATGTACAGGCAACCAACGTACCCCGGATGAGAATTCACGCAGAAAAACATGACAGTTTTATTTTACAAGTGTCGATGTAGGTTTAAAATTTTAAAATCAATGACAATCTGTCGAGAATCACCGAAGGCTACGAACATCATGAAATTTCAAATCACAATAACATAATAAGAAGACAAAGGATAAGAATATTTACGTGGCTGACATATTGCACTTCCGACGCTTCCAATCCCATTATCAACATCTTTGTCACCTGAAAATACTGAAATTTGTTTTTGTTTTGTAAAATATCAGTAAAATAAGACACATTTTGTCAGTCATAATTGACACTGAAATGTATTCTCGAAAAGCTTAAGTAATATTATTCAAGTTATAGTATTATTGTTATTATCATTATTGTTGTTGTTATTATTAATATTATTATTTGGGCCTGACATTGCTGCTGTAAGAGATACTTTCAAGCATTGCATTAGACTATGATCGACTATTTCCGGTATTAGTTACGGATCATACTGAAAAATCAGTCAAGTCTCAGATGCAAATTTTTGTAGAGAAAATATAAATTTGTCATTTATTTTCACCGGTGAAAGCAGTAAACCATTTTTTGGGTTATATTTCAACATTGATGAAGGTCGTGACAGTAGAGGGGGTATTCATCTTCGCAGGCTTCATCTTCGATCGATAATTACGCTTTTTTATCACCCGCTAAGTAAATGTGTTTGGAAGGGAAACTTTGTCTCTTTCAAAATGTTTGAATGATCATAATGAGTCACAATCGGAGAAATATCTTCTAGCACTGGCACTGATTGGTTAAGCAGATTTAGGCAGATTTTAAAGAAACGAGAAGTTCTCGGCACAAACGGCCACAGGCGATAAAGGAGCGTTATCTTTGTAAGATTATAAACTGGATTCCTACTACGCAGACTCCTAGTGATATCGCAAATTATAGATGATCTCAAATAAACAATGGTTTATTATTAAATTTCCAGCGACTGAATTTTTGCATTATTTGATTTAGAACAATGTTGTGGCTAGATAATTTTTATCTGAGTTACGATACCTGCGTTTGTCCACATTCTTCTCGAAATGGAGGTGGGTTCGTTTACTCCAATAGGTAAAAATTAAAACCATGCTTGTCACAGTGTTGGGTGTCTGCTACAGGTTTATATCCCAGTCCACTTTCCACTGAGCGATACCCATAATTTAGTTTGTAACGAGTTACTATGGGGTAAATTAGCTATATTCCGATAACAATCCTTTCAAAATATGACCGTCAAAATGTTGTTAGTAATAGTAAAAAAAGTTCCAAAAGTTGGGGTAAAGAAAATTCCCACGGTCGCAGCCAATTAGAAAAGAGAATACTGCACAAGAATTTCATGGGCTTATTTGGACCATTCAAATTCACATAACGTGATAAGCAAACATGTCGACCTATCAAAAATATTAAATTGCACACACTGTAAATAAAACGAACCAACTGTGTCATATAGTATATAAACATAATGATTTCTATTCTGCATGTCTGTATTCCTCGTCAAAGGCAAACAGAACACATATTTGTTTAAATATATGACAGTGATGTCTAGTATATTAAGAGAGAGAGAGAGAGAGAGAGAGTTACGAGAATCTCCAGTTCTTCCGAATCTTCCGATATTATCTCTTTTTTGTACATCTTCTGGATGACCCCATAACCCTCTTTCTTCAGCTTGATGCTCGACCCCTTCCACATCAGCGGTTGCACGTTTATCTGTTTCACTTGATTCTACAGCCTCCTTTGTAATAATTACAGACGTTCTTGGGCATGCTCCTTTATTTGCCTGCAAGCAAGCTTGCATTATTTTTAACTCTTGATTGTGGACCAAAGCCTCTTCAGTGTCCTCGAGTGACTGATGCATTTTAAGCAGGCACTCTATTGCAGCATTTATGCCTCGTTTTGTCTCTCGTATCCTGTGATGGGTATCTCCATTGAAACTCACAGGAACTTGTTGGCGTTCCCCCTCATTTGCTATGGCTGCACATTCTCTGTTTAGTTTCATGAGATCCGCGTGTCTCTTATCGAATAGATTACACAGATCAATAGACTCACTGTTTACTTGGCTGACAAAATTTTTCAATTTTATCGTAGAAATCCTGGCCTTGGTTAAAATATTACTTTCTTTAGTTCTTTGCGTGTCATCTGCCATACTTCTACAAAAAAGAAATCATGCTTTAAAAAAAAGCGTTGATCCCCATAACAATCTCTCCACAAATGTTCTTTCTAAAGCATTTTTCAAGCGTACTTTGTCTGGCAACAAGTGGGATTTTTGCGGTAGCAAATAAGGTCTAAAGTGTTACAAGCATTGATAACAAAATTGAAACCTTAGATTTTATACTCGTTACTTATAATTGTTATTTTCATTTACATTTAAAAGTAGGTATTATAAACGATTCATGATTTTAATTTTGTAAAACTAACAACCGGATTGGCATGAAGTTTCGAATTGTTCAACTCATTCTTCACAATCTTTTCTTACCTTCGAAATTGAAAATAGAAATATCGATATTTGGTGACAATCTTTCTAGTAAAAAAAATTGATGCAGAACTTGTGTGAAATTTTGGAAATAATATTCATATATGTTATCTCTCAAGCACATTCTTTCAGGTATAAGTTTATTTAAAGAGACATATGGGTTAAAATATTCGCCTTTAGCTAATTATTTTCGGAGCCCAAAAAGACGAAGTCGTCGAATACCATTTCTGTAGGGTTTTGGAACATTTATCTCTATATAGAGATATATCCATTTTGTTGGGACACCTAAATATTTCGTCTGAGTTCTTTTTGCACTTACGCATACAAAGGTTGCACTTATATTTCTCTAGTCACGGTATTTTGCAAGACAAGATAAATTGGTAACCTTATGTATCAAGCACGTGCGGTCCAGTTATAACGCCGTGTTAACAGTTAACTTGGTCTTTCCGATATAATTATTTTCACAAAGTATAATAAAGGTTAGAACTTGAATTCTGTGTTCTAAAACACAGTTGTGACCTCCATCCCGAAGTACAAGCCTCTTGGGTATCTCCTTAGGAAACACTAAATGTTTGTTGGGAAAGTGCATATATACTGAACTGACAGGTGATAGATATATAGATATTGTAACTTTCTATATGCAAAAATATATTTGTGGTTCACTGTTCAAAGGAGAACACTTCAATTTTATGTTAACTTACTGTATGCAGGCGTGGCACACATATAACTACAATCACACAGCTTTTTGTCATTGTCTATCTAGCCGCATCCACCTTTGCTATATTCTTTCTCTCGCTCCTAATCTGAGTATAAAAAAAAATACTTTTTGACACCATATCAAAAATGAAGTTATGTCAAAGCCAAGAGGGAAATTTGTATTCAAGTTTATGTTCAGTCCTCTTCTCATCCTCCATTTGTTTCCACTATAATTTATTTATTCTCGTTGGGTAAGCTGGCTCCTTCGAGGCCAGTTTCAGAGCAGTATTTTACATCATTTCGTACTAAGCCTGTCTTGTGCAGAGGCACACATAGTCTCTGTTTAGGAAAAATAATTCTTGTACCCGCTTGTCCCCACCTCCCGCAACCACGGTTCTTGTTAAAATATCTACATTCGCATATATATATATATATATATATATATATATATATATATATATATATATATATATATATAACCACAAAGCCTGTTGTAACTATTTGAATTAAAAATTCAGTGAACAAGATGGAGTCACTTGTTCAGATTACCTTTGCTCCATTATTCCTATATCTTGCTCTAGATCTGGAACAAGTCGAAGGTAACTCTGGAGGTACAAGAGAACTCAGGAGAGAGAGAGAGAGAGAGAGAGAGGTTCGTGAGGTCGTTTCATTTTCTGTAGCAAATTTTCTGATACGTAGGTTTATAAAACAACAACCATCATGCACATGGTGAGCAATGATGTTATCCACAAACTTCATTTCAGTCATGATGCCTGCGAAAGTTTTTTTTTTTAAAAGTATGTTACGTGATGCGCTCATTATGCAAGAAGAAGTGAACCATGTCACAAAGACCGTAACACGTATATCCTGGATGAGCCTGTTAACCATGTCACAAAGACCGTAACACGTATATCCTGGATGAGCCTGTTCACCATGTCACAAAGACCGTAACACGTATATCCTGGATGAGCCTGTTAATAGAGCTTGAGAAAACCGAATTTGAGTAATGCGTTCAATGAACATCTTAGATCATAGGTCTACTCACACAATTTTCTTTGGTATAATTTAGCCTCAGTCTGGTTCTCACACCGGTAACGTTTGGACTGTTACTTTATGGTTCTCCATACTTTGACAATGATCTGAGTTGTAAATTGTTCTAAACAAGGAAGTCAATTTTCTGAATCCATTAAATCTTGAGCTCGGAGTAGTACTTCTTTATTCCACTTGTTTAATGTTATAATTTCGTCTCATTCATGCTCCTCTCTCTTTCCTATATACGGTTAGCTGAAGTAATTTTGTAGGAGAAATAATGCATTTATCGCAGTTAATTCCAGAGGAAATAAATTACATCATATGCATTACACACTCCCTCTTCACGTGACCCTATTATATAAAAATAGTATTTGATTTCATTATAAGGCTTCGTAAGGAAATCTATCAACAACAGCTAAAGCTAGGTATACTGTATATGGCGTCACTATCCCAGACTCGACTTACAAGGCGTTTATAACTTCCTCTTCTCTCACAGATTATGCCGTTAATTTAACGAGTATGCCATGTACACAAAAATCAAAAACTTGATAAACATTTATCCTATAACATATCGCTATTACTGCTTTGAAACTCTTAAACATTTTAAAGAGATGTGTTAATTTTTATGTCATAAAATAAATTGGCGAAAAAATAGGCCTACAAAATTTTATCTTGCTAAGATTGTGCACGTTCTATTCCAGGACTGGCCTGCAGATGTTTCACAGAAGATTCCAATTTACTAAAACCAAAAATCCTGTTCGTTCTGCATATGATACTAATATTTAACGACTTTCTCAGCCTATGTTTTAATTTAAATCTAAATCTGACCTATAACTAGGTCATTAACGGTAAACACTCCCATGGAAAATGTTTATATGAATTGATCTGACTAAATACATAGGAATTCTTGGGTTGAATGTAGCACAATCGTTTAATTATTATGCGGTAGCTTCTTCTTTTTTCATGAGTTACGCATTTACCGTATGTTACCATTTGTCATTAATAAAAGGATTACTTTCTTTGTAAAAAAAAGCCATACATGCTAACACTGATTAGCAGGTGTAATCAATTTGTATTCGTATTGTACCTTCTCACCAGACGGAAAATATAGCTCATTCAGTTTAGCCTGTCTTGGTTTTTCAACTTTATACTGTTTATGCATATTTAATTGACTGTGATTGAGGGTAGTGTAATGGCTTACCTGATTATTGTCATGTAGTGTCCTTTACTAAAATCTGAGTTCATGGCCTAGGTTTTTCCACTGAAAACTCTCTTGTGATTTAGGTCAAATGAAGTTAGTATATAAGGGTTGTGGTAAATAAATTATTCATTCCTGATTCATATCAGTCTTTGGGGAATCTATAATCAGAAATTTGAGATGTGTTCAGATATAATTTAAGTGGAATCATTTTTTATGTTATAGAGAATAAATTATTTGCTAACTTTTACAAAATGTGCTAGTTTTTCTACTTTCTGTGACTTAGTTTAAGATCACAGAATGGTAACAATATATTTTTGGGGTAAGAGGATGTGCCAGGGGGAGGAGATTTAGATCAAGCAATATCCCCATCTAGGTCGTTTGAAGTATGAATCACCAAAAGCTTGCTATCAAACATTTATTCAATTTTGTTTTTGTAGTTATCTCATGAAGTTATCCTGCCTTTTCTATTTTTAAGTTCCATCCAGATCAAATTAATTCAATTGACGGTTGCTTCCTGCAAATGCCTGACTGTTAGCTTTTGGACTTCCAATAACTGCTACTGCTGCAGACATATATTTGCTTTTATTTGTTGTGTGTATGTATCAATAAAAATCAACATTAGTTAAGAGCACAAAGGTTTTATACTGCAATCAGTTTTTATTTCTCATCGTTCTCTGTTGTGTTTCAGTCCAATCATTAAAAAGTTCTTCTTTTCTGGGTAGTATGTAAGTGATTATTTTAAAATATAAAAATAATAGATAAATCGCAAGTTGTTTTCGTAGCTTTTATCATACTTTCAGTGACATTTGTTTTGTGTTAAACATCATCTCTTTTATTGGCTTTCTCTGCTAATGCAATCTTGTTCTCTATCTATGACAATATGTTTGCATGAGTTGTATTGTGGGAAAACCCTTAATTACTGGTTTAATCTTTCTATCCTTTCGCTACGTTTCTTAATTCAGATCCTTCTGTCACTGTTTCAATTGTAATTATGAAATGTTATATTGTTCCAAAGATTTTGTTCTTATCCATGTCATTTTCCGAAGAATTCCTTTCACTTTGATTCCTTTCCTCGATTGGTTGAAAATATTGTCTGACGCTATGTATATCACGTGATCTTTCTTTTACTGACTGCAATAATTTAATAGCTTAAGACTGAATGATCAATCGGTGATTAAATAAATCATGAACATCGAAAACCTTATTTCCATGTTATTGTGATCACATACTATATACATACATTATGGCACCAGTTATAAAACAAACACTCTTTAACTTTGCCATGACATAGAGACAAAAACAAATACTTGAGGTCGCTGCATTGTCTGTCGGAAATTTTTTGGATATGTTATTTTCAAACATAACAAAAACACAAAACCAACAAAAAATATTAATGATGTAAAGTTTGATCACCTGTCATCCACAAGCTTTATTTCATTCGTAAAGCCTGTCAAATGCAGTGAAGCGCACATGACGTTCTGTATTTTACAACCTTGTTGACTGGGTTTGAGTAAAGTGATGACCCAACATTGTGTGTGTGTGTGTGTGTGTGTGTGTGTGTGTGTGTGCGCGCGTGTGTGTGTGATTTGGATTTTTAACGTAGCTTTAACAATTTTTTAGTCATATCGCTACGATGTCTGCAGTGTGGCAGTCTTTAGTGATGTCTAGCACTGAGGCATCATGTCGCAGACATGTAGCGTGATGTCCCACCCAATCACATTATCCTGACACCAGGTCGACCAGTCCTAACACTAACCTGGTAATGTTGAGCGCCGAGCGAGGAAGCTGTTAGTGCCATTTTTTTAAGTCTTTGGTATGACTCGGCCGGGGATCGAACCCACGACCTCCCGCATCCGAGGCGGACGCTCTAACCAGTAGGCCACCGGAGCGGTACCCCATCATTGTATATTAACTAAAATGAGAAATAAAAAAAACAATAATATTAATACTGTTTACATATTATTTTATGTATAAATGAGCGTAGCTACTTCTAAATTATATTTCATTATTTATTAAATTGTAATTATATAGGGTTCATTATTTATTGATTCTAATTATCTAGGGTTCATTATTTATTAATTGTAATTATCTAGGGTTCAAAGTAGGGAGTTTAATTTGCAGTCTTAATAAATTGCTGACACCGAAAGTTTTGAATTTTTACT
This sequence comes from Sinohyriopsis cumingii, assembly GCA_028554795.2. NCBI lineage: Eukaryota > Metazoa > Mollusca > Bivalvia > Unionida > Unionidae > Sinohyriopsis > Sinohyriopsis cumingii. The sequence goes on from CM068826.1 coordinate 17,309,301, forward strand.
TTTTGGTTCTCCATACTAATCATATGGGCTGAAATATAAATTGTTCGAAAGAAACAACTTTCTGGATCGAATAAATTGAGGGTTCGATATAATACTTCATTGTTTCACCTGTTAAATGTTTATCTATTCTTTTCATTCATGGTCCCTTCTCTTTTTCATATATAAAGTTTGCTGAATTAATTTTGTAGAGGAAGGCATGTATCTACGTTTTAGAACTTACGGCCCAACCCTCAGGGCCGACGAGAGAGGGAAGCAACTGGGGATTTATAAATTTTGTTTGAACACGATAAATTTTGTTTGAACAAGAACTAGGAGAAGCCCTGGTGTTTCTTACCCCAGGGCCAGCGATGGCTCTGTACGGCCCTGCTAACCATATTTTGGCAAATATTTCCAAACAAAATTAAAGTAACTGAGGTATAAGCTTAAAGTCCTGAGCTTTGTTGTTTGCATTTCATAAAATTTGACAATGTCCAATTATTAGACAGACAACAGCTGCTGAAGAAAATATATAGGTGTAGTGACCAACGGACGGACATGTGCGAATCATAAGAGAGAGAGAGATTTTATAGGTCCTGTAGTACAGGAACCGGTTTTGTTCTAAACTTGCAATCTTATTTTTGCTTCCTCGTCGATTCGATATCTTGTTCCGGGGTATCCAGTTTTAGTTACACACGGCTAAGGTTCTAGTCCCTATCCCTGAAAATAGAAATATTAAATTTAATAAAGAATACATTATAAAATATTTACATTAAAAACGTATATATGGAGTGATCGTTCGATTTCACCCCAGCCCTCTTCCGTTCGTGGGAGATAATTCTGGTTGATAAAATGAAATTTTATTCACTTCACTGACATTTAATAGAGTATGTTTCTTCAAATTAAAACATTGTTTACTATTCAAACTGCGAAATAGTACAGAAAAATATCTGGTCATTTTTTATTATTGTCCAGAACTTCAATATTCATAATATTATATTTTTATAATAACAGCATTGTATAAAAAATAACACCTTTAGTTTACATGTTTTAAAACTTTTTATATTTAACTTTGGTTACCTTTTGCTGAAGGGATCAACGCATTTTTAAATATTTCTTAATTATTGTTTGAGATTTATTTTTTTTATTCAGTGTTTGGTTGTTTATTTCGTTTCATATGAATTAATTTTTTTTTAAATCTTCCATGTTTGTCAAGTTTCGATTATTTTTAAAAAAATTCTGTTTCCAAGATTTTTTTGTCTCCAGTTTTCTTTGAAACTCAATTTTTAAATCTACCTTTATACAATATACAATTTTAATTATGATTGTACATAATGTCGTTACTTCCGGTTTACCTAAAACAATGGGAAGATAGAGTGATTTATGCTTATGTATAAGTATATGCGTTCATTTTAAGATATAAATACTTCTATTTTTATCAGATAATGCATCGGCTTGTAAAATTTTCACTGAGCAGTTGAAATTCTTTTTAGAACTCCTAACGTCATCGTGTTCCGAACACTAAATAAGCTAAGTCTAAATAGCTGTTTCTGAAAATACCTTTTAGTGATGAAATTTACTTGATGATGTTTGTCCGACCATCATCAGGCGTATCAGACTGATTAATTCTGCAGATGTTTGCCTAATTCGTTTTAAATGATTCACAGAATATTTGACACCAAACACCAGTGTGTGTGTGTGTGTATATATATATATATATATATATATATATATATATATATATATATATATATATATATATATATATATATATAGTCAAATTTGCCATAACTTCCTAGTTCTTATCAATTGTAATCGTTGCATGATACACATAGCATGGAGATATATTACTCATCAGGAACCCATCTTTTATATAATGGTGTGTGTGTGTGTGTGTGTGTGTGTGTGTGTGTGTGTGTGAGAGAGAGAGAGAGAGAGAGAGAGGTATTGTAAATAATAACATCACTAAACCATTATACTTATTTTGCTTCATTGATAATGCATGAGTGTGCACTAAGATTTATCGAAGAATTTTTTTGAAAAGCACGCATTTCTGTTGATATAAAATTTTGAAACTTGCCAACTATTCGCAAAATCGTCTTCTTACTGATTTATCTCCACAACACGTTCCTGACATCGCACATCAAGAAAATGCATATACCACGGTAAAATCCACTGGAAAGAAACTTACTTTAACTGTAGTCTATTGTTTGTCTAGTGATATTTTGTTCTGTTTATGCAAACACCAGTTTCGTCCACATATCGTCATTAAGATATTTATCTGAGTTATGATTAACGTATTCAAACAAGGACGAAATTTTCAGCACCTATCATTGTCATATGATACGTCAAGTACGCGTATGAGGTCGATCTGTTCTATTATCAATGGAAAATGCTGATCGATTTCACACGAAACTGAACTAAATTTTGAGATTGGTTAGTGAATGTTTTCAGGCAAGTGTTATTCTACTTATCTATTAACATGATTTTGCTTGTTTTAGGCCAAACTATGTGAAGTTTTATTGTAATACATACCTTGTGTAAAGACTGGCACCATGGATCCACCCTCTGTTCGAAAGCTTTGGGGAAGAATTGTAGCATATACAATACACACTTCCATCCTCAAATACCCCATTGTATAAAAATAGTATTTGGGTCAATGTATGGGTTTTGTAAGAAAATCTGTCAGCAACAAACAAAACTAGGCGGTATAAACATCATCTGACGTCTTTATCCATGTATGTACCTGCAAGACGTTTATAACTTCCTCATCAATAATTATTTTCTACGCAGAGAGGTAATGCATATATAAATGATAGGCTACTAAGTCGATTTTGATTTTAGTTTAGAGAGTATCATGTTGGATGTAAATTCAAAATCAGAGAAGAATTGATCCAGTAAAATGTGGCTATTTCTGCGGAAGAAAAATGTTAAAAAAATTTCAATAGGTGTGACAAAATCTGATGTGATGAAATAAACTAGACGAGTCACAAACCTACAAAAGTTCATCTAGTTAACATTGCGTACGTTTTATTCCAGGAGTGAGTAAAAATAAACGATTTTATTTTTGGTGACATGCTTATAATTAGGTACAGAAGAGAAGGACTACACTGCCGATGCATAATGTCCTTACACTCTCTGTTATTACAAGCTAACATCAACAGGTAAAGGAAGTCACTAAAGAAAATTTGATAGAAGTAGCACACAGGTCTATCAGTATTTAAATTATTTCTTTCTGTAATAGATCCTAACAGATTAAACTAATTTCATGCACTTTTCATTATGTGAAGACAAATAAGCAGTAGACGAATGAATTAAAATGAAGTGGTCAATTTATTGGTATAAATTTTGATGGTTGAAAAAGATAGTGCACACTTTTGCATTAACCATTTGTGTATCCATAAACATGCACGAATGTCCGTACAAGGCACATGTTGTCAGAATAAAACGAGTCGAGAAGATCTTAAGTTGAACAAGAACAATGTTTTCTGATATGGACGAGAAGGTTTTTCCTCTTTGTCTTTTGTCTCGAGTTTGAAGACAAGGCATATAGCACCCAGGGATTTAACATTTTCTGGCATGTACGAGTATGAGGTCAATGGGTTATGTAATCAGGCGGAATTAGTTTTATTATCTCACGCGATACTGTGATAATTCAGTAGGCTGTTGAGCGATTTCTGAGTGTTTATATTCAGTTTATCTATTAACATTAGTTTTTCGAAGACATACTATGCCAAATTCCATTTTGATACATACCTTGTTGTCACGTTTGCTTAGCACCCAGCTAAAGTCATGTACAAGCTATAATCTAGCTGTCTTGGGAATATTACTGCGGCCTTGTGTTTAATCTCTAATGATTGCCGTGGGGTTAGTGTTGAACTCTTACGCAAGGGTACCATGACCAGCCAGAGACCGGAAACTTGAGTCGGCACTTAACAAACGCTTGCCGTTATCACACCTATACGTTAAAGGTTACTTCAGGGATCTAAAGGAAAGTCCACGGGGTGAACGGGCGGGTTAGTATCCGTCCTCACGTTGACAGACAGCGAAAAAGGACATTGTCTTCTAAGTTTGATTGGATCGGTCCACAGCGATATCCAATCAAAACTGAGACGGGGGTGGTGCGTGATTACAATTTAGACCCGAATGATACCTCCCGAAATCGTAAAAAGTAATTTAGTATTCTCCTAGAAGGATTGCAGATCAATAGAATTTACTCCGAGAATGAAGCCACTCGTAATCTAGCGGCATAACTTAGAGGTAGATTCTAAGGAAAGACAAAGCTTTGAAATGGTCAGTAAGTTATTTGGTCGATTTTTGCAGAATATTACGGCATCATAATTGTAATCATTTGATTTGTAGTATGTCCACTTAATTACTAGGATAGTTTAGTATGTAGAATTACCTTTGTAGTCTTTCATTTACATGTGTATTTAAGAAATGGGCTTGAGCTTTAGGTAGAGAATTATTAGATGCGAGGCGGAATTATGAAGATTGTTAGCTCGTGGTCAGAATTAATTTTGTAATTCGCTATTAGGTTTCTTCGTAGTAAACCAGTGCATTTATTAATGCGTTATGTCAGAATTTACACATGCTTGAATTATGAATTTGGAAACATGATTGAAGCATGTAAAATTAGTTACTATGACCGTATGCTAATATCAAAGCATGGATATTTGAATATTTGCGTAGTTTGTATGAGTTGTAATGTAAAGAAATGCGTCTGATTATTCTGATGTTGTTTAGTATAACGGGATTAAGAATATATACTGATGTGACGGAATTTATTGATGTATGTATAAGAAGTAACTGATACCGTGCTGTATTATGACTTTGTTTTACCATACAAGAACGTACGGGTATTTCGATATGAACGAATGCGTGACCGAAGAAATTTTATAGCCATTATCTGATGATAGACTGTGTGCAGAGTGAGATGAGATGGCTAAGGAAAAAGATTGTGCCGTCCTTGTGTTTTCACATGAAGCTTTTTAGGGAACAGAAAACTTCCGGTTCCATTGGGTCCCAAGTCTTCAAGAGTTGGAGACGGAATTTAGACTGCAGCCGAGACAGTCGAAGTCGACAGAAGTGTAATCGTGAGAGAGAAAGTGGAGGAGGAGGAGTCCAGAGAAAGTTGAAGAGGAGGAGAAGGAGTCTAGAGAAAGTTGAGGAGGAGAAGGAATTTGGAGGCAGGTCGGGTAGGAAGAGGAGAAGTAATTGGGAGAAATTAGAGAGAGTAAGGATACAACAGATGAGTAGAAATACAAGAACAGGTGGAAACCAATCTCACACTGCTAATCAAGTAATGCAATAGGTTTATTAAAGGGTCACGCGGAAGGAGCGTAATTGGAAATTTGAATTATTTGATTATTGAATTGTTCTTAAATTGTTATTCATTGAATTTCAACCTTTTTTGTATATTTAACCATCTAACAATCGGGATTGCTGAATGGGGGTCCGGAGCTTTACGTCTATCTTTTACTAAATTTAACTTCCAACAAAATAGAGCCTGGGTGGGACTTCTATAATAATTTAAATAAAATATTGGGAGCGTCCCACCCCAACCACATTCTTCGTCACACTTGTGCAAAGACTGACACTATCGACCCTCTGACTGCGCTTTGGATATTTTTAATACTTTTTCTAATTTAAAATGTTCCTTCGCTTCAAGAAATTCTTAGTTAAAGAGACTGGAAGAATGTGTTGTTTCTGTTATTATCTTGGCGCTGGATGAAATGAATAAAGAATGATTTAAAAGAAAGAAAGGGAGAGGAAAAGCAGGAAGAAAGGACAGAAAGAAAATAAAACAAAGTAGTGATTCTGGTCGTTCAGATAGGATCAACGTTTGTGACCTGCCAGTTGCATTTTTTATAAATGGGAATTCTTTTGATGTAGGCATAAAAAACTTCATGTTTATGACTATCACTTATAACTAGCTCATCAACAGTAAAAACAGATATGGGAAGGGTTTACATGAATTGACTTGATTGACTACAAGGGAATTAACGACTAATCAGTCTGTTCATATCATTGTTCGGGTTGAATATCGCATTTGTTGGACTATATTATTAAATTTCTTGCGGTTTCTTTTTCTGCATTGAGAAGTGATGTATTTATGTATTTACCGTATATTAGCATTTTGGCGTCTATATAATCAAAGCTTTGCTTCTCTGTAAAGAAACCGTACATGCTGTCTTCCATCACAAATGCAGTCAATATGTATTGGTACTTTACCTGTACAACTGATGAATGATATAAATCATTCAGTTTAGGTTGTCTTGGTTTTCCAACTTTATTTTATTTTCTGGGTGAACAGATGTATCAGGTGAGTAGATTCAGTTAGGACAAAAGTACAGTCTAAGTGTATTAAAGTTTGAGTCGTCATAAAGTGTTCTTCGAGTAATCAAATGTCTTGTCACTGTTTGAACATAGTATTAATTTGTAGTTCTTGCTATACATTATTCTGCATAATTTATTTCTTTTTCAGCTCCATCCAGATCAAATAAATTGCACTGATGGTTGCTTCCTGCAAATTACAGACTCTTAGCTATTGAACCTCTAACAATTACTTCTGCTGCACCCATGTATATCCTATTTTATTTTATTTATCTATCAAATAAACAGTTACATTAGTTAAGTGTACAAAGGTATAGTGTTGATGGCAGTTTGTATTTTACAAGGTGGGTCAATGAGTTCTTCATTATTTTTTAGTCTAAATTTTGAAGCATTGTTCTGTTCTAGACAGTAAAGTGCTTATTTTACAATATTGATTTATGCTGATGGTATTGTAAATAATGTATATTCAACAAAAGGTGACAAACCATTGTTACATCCCTAAACGTAAGCAAATGCTAGAGGAGAATTTTCTTTTATTAGGTATTTACTAAAAGATAGTGCATCTCGTGGAAAAATAATTGCCTTTCTCAAAATTAGATCTTAATTCAATTTCCGACGGGCATTGGTACAATGCGGGTATCTTAAAGCAAAAGACATTCTGGCATTAGATGGATTTCTCCTCCTATTCCTATTCTCATGTACCTACTTCCTGTTTCAGTTTTTAATTCTTTCAAACAAATAAAGATTATGCTTTACCATTTACGTGTTGAGCTGAGTTTTCAATGTATCTGTGTTTTTGTATATTTCGGTTCAAATTTAATTAGTGCTAGCACATACTGCAAGCGTCCTTTTATTTATTTTAGTTTTGAAGGTTTCTGTCTTTGTTGGAAACTTTCTCGCCAGATCAATGAAATCCTTTCTAATTAGTTTCATCCTTTGCTTTAATTTGTCAATTCCACCTTGTAATAGACCGATATTATTATTTGCCGATCAAAACCAATCCTTTTCACCTGTGTTGGAATGTTCAAAGTCAGGATGAAACCTGTAATACGCAGCAAATATAATCTATAACTTTGTTTTGTAGTTCTTATCATACCTTCGTTCACGTCTATTTTGTAGCATGAATAATCTTTCTTGTTTGTTTTATATGCTAATGCAGTCATCTTATCCAGCTCTGACAGAATATTACCGTGAGTTGGTACCTTGTTTTTCGAAAACCATTAATTACCTTAATAAATATCATTATTTAAGTGAGGAATCGTCAAATCGTAGGCAACCACGCCTAAGAATTAGCTCATTCATTTATTTAAAATCAAAGATTTTCTCTGGAAACCTAACTAGTTCATGATAAAGTTACCTTTATTGAAAGCGAGAATAATGAAAATTGGTTGAAACACAGTATGAATGTGTGCATTTTTCATAGCAAAAGTGAGAGATCTTTACTTATTCAGGCCTCTTTATAGTCTTTCAAGCTTAGCACCACACACGTAATTACTTGATTAATTATCTTAATACAAGCCAAAATATATTCTCTGCAATTAATTCAAATGTTTATAATTTATATTGTTATTAATAGTAGATAGTCGAATGCAAAAACTTTTTCATAATCAGTAAAAAGAGCATAAAACCTACCTCTTTGTTTCCTCAAATATTTACAAATATTATCTACAGTGAAAAACCCACTTCAAAAACCAGCTCGTTCTTCACCTAAAATATCATTTTCTTTGATCTAGTTATCTAATCTCATTTAAATGGAGGTAAATGTTTTGCTGACGACTGGTAAAAGGCTAATCCCTTTATAATTTTCAGGCATATTTATATTCCCCTTTTGTGAGTGGGTGTGATAACAGCTGTGGACGAACTCGTGGTAAGTATCCAAAATCAAATAATTTATTGAACAAAGATAATAAGATAGGTGTGGTAATATTTCCAGTTACCTTTAAAAAAAATCACTCGAAAAGTGGTCACTTTTTATAGCACGTTGCACTTCTGATTCAGTTATTTTGCCGTCCAGATTTTCATGGCGAATATTAGTTGTTACGATCAATCTAAAATTTTGGTGCATTTCATTTTATATATTAAATAAATCTGAAAAGTACTGTTACCATCCGGTAAGTTAATTATTTCATTCTTGGTGCTTCGACATTTACAAAGCCTCCAGAAAAGTTCCGAGTCTTTATCTGAAAGTGACTTTTCAAGACTTGCCTTTTCCTTTCATCTGTATAGATTGCATGTTGTACATTTGTACATATTTCTATATTGCTTATATAAAGCCAAATTAAGTGCTATATTTTTATTTTTGAAGTTTCAAGGTGCATCATTTGCATGATATTTTGCTACTTTCCAGTCTTTATCATACCGAGGTTGTTTGTTGACCGAAAATCGATCACTTATTTTATTGACATAATTTTTATCTACTTTCATTGTCTGTGCTGATTCAAAAGTGCCCTCCACGAAAGAATTCAGATCAGCATCGAGCTGATTTTGTTCAATGATTTCATGTATAGTATTAGATTTATCTGGATGTACAGAGCTGACATTTTGGACAAATATATTTCTTTGTGTTGCATTCCGCATATATCTCTCTATTGGAGAAAAACTTATATTATTATCAATTGTGATGATAACGAGATCATTTAGATCCAAGTGAGATGTTATTGGCTGATGAATATATTCAATTCTATTACCAAAAAAGATATTATACTTGCAAATAATTGTTGATTTAAAAGCAAGTAATCTCTCGTTGTATAAATATTGTGTACTGAACTAAACTCACCAGAGGTTAAAAAAAAAAAAAGATTAGTACAAAGTAGTATATTATACTCATCTCCTCATAAAATTACACTTTGAAACTGTGTCACAAAGGGTGATAACTATAATACGTTATTGCCACTTTTAGGATTTACACAATTAGAAAAATATGGTGCAATAGATATTTCATATAATAACGAGAAATTACACAGAAATGCTGCAAGTTGTACTTCAATTCTGCAATTTAGTTTGTGTTTTACTTCATATGAAGTTATATTGTTTTATTACTTTTTGCTTTAATAATTATAACTAGAAATTTTAAAGATATGAAATAATGTTTGGAATATGTAAATAGACTTAGGAGCTTTTATTTCTTGCAAAATCAGTTGGAACACTCAATCACTTTATAACACGTATTTAATAATTCTTTCCTGGTTTTAATATCAATATATTAATTAATATATGCTTCACAGTTCAAAAAATTTAGTAATGCAATATTTGGTACGGTAAACAATTTCTAAAAATGGTTTTCTAATCATCATAATAAACGATATTTTGTTTCACATGAGTAAACAATGATGAGTTTTACAATTTATCGATACATAACCGACATCAGATTATTGTAAAATAGGTTTTTGGTCAAACATTTCCTCCAAATCATAATATTGATCTTTACTAAAATCATACTTTACAAAACAAAAATAACAATAGTTTCGCCTGGTAAAAGCAATTTTTGACTAAAAAGTATTTTACATCGTTTTGTATTATAGCATGCTATAAAATGTATCTTGTATATATTCTAAAAGTTAGGAAAAAAATCCAAGATAATGCCTTAGCTTTAGCAAAAGCCGGTCACAAAACAAAAACCAATGATAAAAGACCAAACTAAGAGAGAAGTAAAAACAATATCATTTAATTAAAGAAATGGAAAAGACAATATCAATTGATAGTAGCATTGCCACAAATAAAGTTGCGACCAAATCAAGATTTAAGTATTTCTGATGAAGTAGGTACACTAACTCATGCTCTCGCTCCGTTAGCACATCAGAGAGAAAAAATCTACATTACAATTTCAAAAAATGAGTACCAAACGATAAAGATTATTATTTTAAAAAATGGGTTTACCAGAAGTTAACAAAATGCTTATGCACGATATTAATGCATTAAGTTTCTTTGAAATGTTGTGCAGTGAATAAGTTTAAGTGGTCAAGTTGTTCCAAATCGAGTTTAGCTACAAAAAATCAAACAAACAAATAATTTACTGAGGAAGACAGACAAGTTATAAGAAATACATACAGGATTGGGCATGGGGCAAGCAACCCCATGTCGTTAAAAATACCCCACTACGAGACTACTGCCCAAAAGCTTTGAGCGGAAGCGAACAACAGCAAGACAAAGTCGATGAACAGGAATCAGAAAACACAAAAAAAACGTCTTCATTAACAACAGTCTTACAAACGAAGTGGCTGAGTTGACGTACCAAAGAAATACCATGGCAACAGATGCTGAGAGAAAAATCAATTCAAGAATCAGCAAACTAAACCTGTCCTTGGCTATGCTGAAGAACATCTGGAAAACAAAACAATGGGGGAAAAACAAAGCTAAGGATCTCCAACAGCATTGTCCTCAGTGTGATTCTATATGAATCAGTGCTGAAAGCTTGCAACAAGAATAGTTCACAAACTACAGACATTTCAAAACAAGTGTCTGCGGAGGATCCTTCAAATTTTCTTGCCATGTAAAGTCTTACACAGAGAGTTGCATTAAAAAACAATTGAAAAATCGTTGTCCAAACGGTGAAAGGGACGAAAGACAGATGGATGTGCATGTGTGTCGATTGCCACTAGACGAATTACCCACCATAGCCGCACGCTAGTCTACTCATGGCGAAAGACAGTTGAGAAGGAGATGAAGGTATGCTGCCTAGCATGGGAAACACCATTAGCCAGGCCACAGACGGGCGGAATGGCGATCTCTCGTGGAAGCCTTATGCCACCTGAGGCACGAAGAGAACTCAACAAATGAATGAATTCCAAATCGAATAATTAAAACCTTATTTGGAAAAGCAAATAACATAGCAATTTAACCAGACTCTAACACCAAGATAAAAGATAATATAAGCAGATAATTACGGAATTGATTTTACAATACCAAACATTATATGTAATATTTTATGTTATAATTCTGTGACATTAGACTAAACCAATCCATCCTGCGGATAAAATAGTAAAGATGACATATAAATTCTCAATTCTTACATTTCAGTTTAGTTATAGGAAGTTATATTAATGAAAATAGTTTTTATGCATTATATTGTCTCTATTGTACTTTCTTAAGTATAGAAGCAATTGAGTTAATTTATGTACCCGTAAATAAGATATACCACATTTCAACAACCACAGTGTTTGTAACATAGAAACCAATATCGAAGTATATTTAAACAATGAACGAAAAATAAATAGATTATGAATAAAAGATGTTACTGAGATATATTCATTATCACAAAAGAAAAATTGTTGAAAGATCCATATGTGAAAACGTGTTTCGTGCATTAAAGGCTTAATGTTTCAAGTGGAATAATATCTTAGCAAGCAAGATACCGACAATACAAATACAGATAAAATTTGAGAGGAATTGCTTATGTGTATTATTTGTTTCAATTATTAAGTGCTCGTTGACTTTGGATTAACACATTATTTTGGAATTATTGAGAACTCATTCAGAGACATTCTGGATTGCATCACTGTAGTAAATCAGGACACTCAAGACTATTGGAATCCATCTACACATTTGGACTTGTGATATGACATTTAAAACCATTTGGGATTTAGATCACAATACCGTGTCTCTTAAATGTTCACTTTGTAAATAAGATTAATAATTTGTTTGTTGTTTTACTTAAATTTTTGGTTTCACTTCATTGAAGGCCTAAAGTGGCAACAGTGCTGAGACCTTGTGTAATTATTTTTGTACAAATTTTATATTGTCAGCCACAAAAATATCTTGTGTCATGTACAACTTATTCCATAGCTCTAAATTTTCCCACGTACTCGCTCCCAGTCCATACTAATCCGCCAGTAGTTATACGTGGCACTTGAAGGGACAAACGGGTATTAACATCAGCTCATACTCATAGGTCTACATGTACGCGACATTTGAGGGACGTACGGGAAATCCAATGTTAAAATTATCAAGAGATTTAGCATGGAGATTATAGGAACATTTTCTCACATACAGAGGTTGCTTTTGTAGTTCCTGGAGAGAGATATTCTGAGAAAGAGAGGTAGTTGCAGTCTTGAACGACATGACAGTTATTTCTGTTTTAGTCGAAATACGTGTATCAAAACAAGGTGGATTTCGTTTCCAGCGCACTTTCTCTTCGTCGAGTCAACGTTTGCCCACTTTACGTGTTCATTATATACCGCTTTCGATATTGTTTACGTGGTCTTCTTATTTGGCCACACTTTGTAACTCACGCAAGTATGAAGTTCCTTTGAACACTTCTCTGTTCGTTCATACCTTCGAATTTATTAACAGGATAATAAGGTCCACGTACCAGTCCAGTGACACGACTGAATTCAGTTATTAATTTAGGTAATTAACCCTTGTCAAAAGCGCATGTCTGATGAGCAATAGTTGTAATGGTGTATGTCTGAACAGAGTTACTTGGTTCTGGTTTGACTTCTGTCTTCACGTCTTTCCTTTAACCTTCTCCTGGCAAGAGGATGGAATTCATTTTCTTGACCCAACCAATTGTTTTATACAGGTGTTATTAACTTGCTTCTTGTTTAGCTGGCGGGGTTTGAAGCTGTTCTTCTACTCTGCCTATTAAAATCTTGGGAGCTACTGCTAATTTATGTTTTTTTCTCAGAGCTCTTTTGCCTAAACCAATGGTTTACAACATATGGGCCGCGAAACCACTCCGGTAGGAGTGGGGGATGCTACATAACTATCAAGATGTGGGATGCGAGGGTTCTCGAAATTTTTTGAAGTTAGGAAGGGATTCTCATACTCGAAACGTTAGGAACCACTCCTAAAGCTTTCTGGCGAAAGAGTTGGACCTTAGCTATACTTATCCATACCGCTGAGAGTTTTCTGCCAAATCGGTTCGGTCCATAAACGGTTGTAATCCTTGTTGTAACTTTGACATCTCGTTGAGATTAAGATTCGGAGGTAAATGAGGTATCCGTTGTTCGTGTGGAACTAAAGTGAGTTTTCGTTCTTCCAGAAATCCAAAGTTACAAGTGCGACGTCTTTCATGAAAATAACGTATTTTTATCTTCGTTTCTCACATCTCATTACACCTACAAAAAGTGGTCAAGAAAATCAGTCCTAACAAAATTTTAACAACGGTCTTATCAGCATGGATAGAGATCCTCCTCGTTAAGCTAGCGTTTTTTTTTTTTTGTATTAACTGATGGGCGTTTTTTTAAATCACCATTTGGTAAAGAAGATTCAGATGTTTCCTAATTGTCGTTTTTGTACGTGGAAATAGGTACCGTTCCTTTCAAAACGTTAAAACTATATTCGTACACGGCATCGATAATTTCTTTGGGTGCTTTTCAATGGTTTGTTTTCGCACCGGAGGATAGACCCTTTCTTTTCCCTCTTCGGAAGAAGGTTGTGTCTCAGGACGATGAGGACGGTGGTCGTGTGCACTCTATATTGACATATTCTGTTTTAGGAGTAAATATACTGAAGTGTATCTTATCTCAGACTTCTTTTTATATTGGAATTTGTCTTCACTGATTGTCGGCAAGTCGTATTAACCTTACTATGGTCAGAACTTGACGTTCAGGTGTTTTCAACGGACCAAATCGTGAAATCGTGATTGTTCTAGTTTGGATAACTCCAGTAACATTTGCAACATACCTGTTCTGTTCTTTTGTTTGTTTGTTTTGTTGTTTTTTATTTTTTTTGGGGGGGGTGGGGGGGTTGGGGGGTCTTTCTAGAAACTCCACTTTCTTAGATGCAGCAATCGCTAGAAAAGATGGATTCATTGCTGCTGGAGATGTAGAGTCCTTTAGAAATTAATTTCCATCTTATTTCATCAAGTTATGAACCTTTGGTCAGATTTGGCTGACATCATCCTGAATGGCGAAAAAGAAGTGGATGTTAAAGGAGGAGACATGGAGCACATGATCATTCTAGAGGCAGTGCTTATCGTTCTGGGAGGAGATATTTTTCTTAGGACATTTTTTTTTTGTGTAGTTGCTGCACCACAACTCACGAATACTGACACCTCTTAAAGAAATACATACACCAAGTTTCAAAATGATTTGTTCTTCAGTTTGTGTATCGACGTTTTGATCTGATAGTTGCGACAACGCTACTTTATGTGTTTGACATAACATTATTCAGTTTCTTGGGATTTAATGAAAGATGTCTTGTGGTAATTGACGGGCTATCAATGTAAATCATTGTAGCTCTTCTTTGAGACTGGCTTTTACAAATGTGACTGGACTTTGATCGCGACAGATGCCATTTAGTACACAAATACTTTTTCAGGACGATATGATCGAAAGGATATCATATTGAATAATGTTACCAAGAAAAGAATTGTGATATAACTTTTATAGTTTTTTTCCAGATAAACGCCTAAAAAAATGTGTAAATTGATAGGCCCCTCTTGTCACTATTGGCGGAACAATTAGTACGAAATCTCAGAAAATGGGTAGTGGTCATGTTTACATCGACGAGTAAATAATGCACATGAGTTATTTGAGTGGCACTGTAATACGCATAATTCAGGGAAGGTGCTTCTGAATATCTGGTTATCACTTGTCTTTTGGACTTTTATGCAGTAGTACATACTGAGCATTGAGACTGGTTATGCTTTATTCTTTTAAAATAAATTTTGAGTGATGAAAATAATACTGGCATTACGATAATGTCCTTTTCGTGTAAACCAAAGTTTAATTTCTTCTAAGACTTCTCCTTACATTTCATTGAAGAAGACAAGATGTGTTGGACTAAAGGCAGACACGATCACATCGTCTTCGCGAGGACATTAGTCTGCAAACGAAATATATTCCCATTGGCTTTCTACGACTAATGTGAATACCGATTGCCACTCTTTATAACACTATATGATACACTGGAAAGGACAAAGAAATATGATTTGTGTTTGAGCAATTCGGTTTGGCCTGAACCACTGGCTTCAGTAATCAATATGTTAAAGCGATGTCGAAGATAAAATGCCTCCCAACGCTAACATTTCGTCAATTACATTGAGTATAGAGGAGTATGTATCCATATTCGCGGTGTTGAGGGTTCCGAGATTACCATAAACGACGCAAGACATTTTATACATTTGGTACACTTTTTCCATGCATGCAATCACAACAAAAAAAAAACATTTATATTTCAGTGTACAATAATTAAAATACGAACACAGGTAAAACAAAATTAATTCCTTACATCAATTTAACACAAACTTAAATTACTGCAGCTGCAAGTAAACAAATAATTGCACAATCTTCTTGATCTACTTGTATCCCACAGAATCTACATACACGCTCTGGTGTTCTAATAGTCTTTGTTGTCTCTAATTTTTCCGGGACTGTCATTTCCTCGTTCTCATTATATATACAATGCTACTACTGCTACTCTCGGGGATCTTGGAGTTTCTGAGAAATGTAGTCATTAACAGACGCACTTACACAAATATATACACTACACATCGTTCAAGATTTAATGGAGTCGTATGTGAAAATAGTTCTTGTAAAAGGGTTAGATAATCCTCATGGTCATTGACTTAAATCTGCGGAATTTAATTCAAGAATGGGCAAAAATACTGGGATCGTATTATTTACATCCAAGCAGAAATTTGTGCATATGAGAGCATTTCCCAGAATCAATCTTCTTATATTGCGGAAATGGCAATAATTAATAATTTAAAAATTGAAAAACTATTTGCGATTCACTTGTATCTTAATAAATTCAGTGTAAATGAATTCACGTAGGTAGATTTTGAACGTGCTCCTGTAAACTGGTCATTCACATCAATGTCCTTTGTTTTGAAGAAATATTCACACGTTTTGCCAGATGGAACAATCTGGTGGTAAATGATATCGAAGAAATTCAGTCGTTACATAACCACAATTCATGAATGAGTTTTGTCTTGATGATATATGTCGAATAAAAGATTTTTATTCATGTAAGATTGTAAACTTTTTCTGAACTTCGTTTCATTGAATTCTATGTACCACTGCAATAGTGTAAGTAGATGTTGCGACAGCCAAAATCTGTCAATGTCTGTTCATTCCAGCGTGTTTCTTGCGTTTTCCTTTGTCGTCCACCATTTGAACATTGCGACTTGGATCTGCCAGGTATTCAGTCTTGAGCAATATCAGACGTTGCTTCAAAGTTTCCCACAAATAATTTAACATGACTTTGGTAAAAGATCGTTCCAAAGTGATGCCTTTTAAGGATCGGTACCATTCTTTGAATGTATCTTTCTCTTCTGGAGTCTGACACGAAGATGGATATACACTAGCTTCTTGTTTCAATTTCAGAAATTCCTTGACATAGCCGGAAACAAAATCCATCGCCTCGAGTCTTCGTCCTTTCGGTATTATTCTGTAGAAGGGATCCAGGATACAGAGCATGAAATTATTCGATATTCACCAACGTTCCTGTCAAAGAACGTTCTGAGAATCATTGCGACAACAAGGCTGGTCCTGATTACATGTTTCAGCACACGTGTAACAGAAAGGAAACATCAATTTTCATCAGCAATAATGTGGTAAGACAGGATGGTACAAGCGAGTTTGACTTTTCATTTCATCTACTCTTCGTATTGGCAATTGTGTTCACCGTCAATATGTTATATCAACATTTTAAGGAGATCGATAAGAAAAAGAGCATATTTCCACACCCAACGATAAAATGAAAACATAATGATCCATTTGATTCTTCATGAGAGTCATCCACGTCTTACAGCAAACGTGCTGCATTGGTTCGTTCTCGAAAGAAACTGTTGCTTGGATTCAAAGGTTCGACATCTACCACGATGTAACTTTCCCTAATGCGTCTAAATTTCATGTAGACCCTTGCATAGAGTTCTCAAAATCACGATGAGCTATGAAAAATATGGGGCTGTAAATGCCAGTATTTTCATTCAAAGTCAGAAAGATAAAATCCACTTGTTTTTTTTTTCTTCAGTCACTGTGCTAATCTTCATTAAAATCTTCCTCTGATTCATTCTCTAATTTTTAATGCAATGACGATTCAGCGACATAAACGGCATAATTCCTTTCCTGGAACTGGCAAGGTTCGCTTGCAAACTGAGCAATCAATTTATTCTTTTCCTTGAGAAATTGATCGGATGATACTCACATCTCTCTCCGCATAGATTTTGTTGCGCCATATTTCTCACAATACTATCCGTATCCAACAAATCATAAGATGGTAGTAATGACATCAAAATGCCCTTGAGGATGAAACTCATGAGTTTATTTTCTGTCTGGAAAATCTGTTCCTCCAAACACGAGAGCTCCGCGAACGATTTGAAAGGATATTTGCAACCTATAACTGGGGCACAAGACGTTTTGAAGTTTCTGCATTTTAGGAATGCCACATATGGTCTCTTTGGAAATGATTGCTTGCTTCGTGGATTATTCTAATACATGCCACGATCTTTTTCATTCTGCGGTATCATTCATATCTTTATAAGTTAGGCCTAAGACGGTGGTACAGGCTAAACAAACACATCTGACCGTGTGAGTTGTCAGTTTGGAGATGCAATACTGCGTTTGGTAATGTGGAGTTTATCTGTCAATAACACTTTTCTGCAACCGCTACAACTAGGCGGTGAAACGTGAGTCATGGGAAGAGTTGCTTCTGCATAGTTGATGTTAAAGTCGTCATTGGATTGCTGAACGTTTGAATTTTGAAAATGATTTTAGACAGTATTAATTCTGCCGGTGTAATGAGCACAATCGAGACAGGAAACTTCAAACTGTCGTGATGAATGGAGAGGTTCAAACGATCATCTTTAGATTGGCATTGTGGTTCTAATGCCTCTAACAATGAATCCCACAAATATGTGATAAAAACTGCTACTTTCTTTAGTCGCACTTGAGACTTGAACTGTTTAGATTTCAATTTTAATATGCTGTATGATTTGTATGTGACAGATTAAGATGCCATCAAGTGCCAATTGATGAAACTGGACCTTTTTCAGCTTCTTTTAGAGATAAATAGTTCATTTCTTAGGTTAAGCGGAATCTGAACGAACGTTAAAAATCTCTCAATCCACAATCGCACAGCCCCAATTTTTACCCAATGAAAATTAAATAGAATATAACTGAAACCAATTTATTTTCGTCTGTTTTTTTTTTCTTCTTCCAATGGCCAAGTACATTCTTATCCCAGTGTCTTTCTCGATAGTGATCTCTTCCTAAATTCGCTTCAACGCATACTTTAAAATCATAAAATATAAATGCTGATAGTGGTCCCAAATCTTTTTTAACATTTTTATTGGTGTCTACTCATCGACGAACATCACTTGATCATTGTACGAATGAAGTACTGGCATCTCGAAATTAGTACTAGGACATATTCTGGAATGATATAAATCTATTAGACGTCACAATGTTTTAGGACAAAATTTTTGAGTAAAAGTATTAAAAGTAATTTTTAATTAAATTATATTGAAAGTATTTTCCAGTAAAATATATTGAGATTAATTTTATTTATTTCTTTACTACAAATTAATACTATTTTAATAAAGATCGCGCTTTACGAGCAAGTGTAAAACCCCATAAAATACATTTCTCTTGTATCCAAAGGTCAGCAATTTATATTTGGTGGGAGCTGCTAAACAAGGAAATTACTAAATCCCTAAAGGATAAGGAAGCTAGACGATTCACGCGTTTACCGTGGGAAAGGACGAGAGCCGTGTTCTGATTCGAAATGAGACAACACAAGCACTGCGTATAAAATGAGAGCAGGCTTACGCAGAATGAATTCGTTCATCGAGAGTCAGAACAGCTCTGTCTTTCTTTACAGGTAAGAATCGTCTGTGTTTGTAAACTTCTTTAAAGAATGGGCACTTTTTGATATTTGAGATTTTAACGGTAAAATGAAGGATTCTTTAAGTAATAAAGAAATAATGTTTATTAACCTATTGCAAATTAGTATTCTATTTTAAATTTAGTAAAATACATTTCTTCAAAAAGATAGTTGCATTAATCACAACTACTGAATTTTATACTCTTTGGCTATCATGAAGTTAATCGAGATCTAATTATGTTTATTATATTCTAAATGACAGCAATTATACAAATTTGTGAAGATGGTAAGCTCGAAGGAAAAGTGTAATTTTATATGTATTTCGTGTATTTTAAATACAAAGCTTGTTAGATATATCTCTAGAATGTATATATATATATATATATATATATATATATATATATATATATATATATATATATATATATAATTTAATTAAAATTCGTTCATCGAGAGTCAAAACAGCTTTATCTTTCCTTACAGTCACTCCCGTTACCTCTCGTTCATCCTCCCCAAGATGTAAGCGTATCTACACCATTATGAGAGACACCTTTTCTTAAGTTATGAGTGACACCTTTTCTTAAGTTATGAGTGACACCTTTTCTTAAGTTATGAGAGACACCTTTTCTTAAGTTATGAGAGACACCTTTTCTTAAGTTATGAGTGACACCTTTTCTTACGTTATGAGTGACACCTTTTCTTAATTTATGAGGGAAACCCTTCATATCCAATGTATTACCTCTCTAGCATGGACAGATCATTTCATCATGGAAGATATCTAGAGAGAATTCAACACTTTGACACGTTGCTAGATGGCACTCTAAATGAGAGAATTATTAGCTTGATTATTTTATGCTTGAACCAATATTTTGAAATCGCCCTTTAGTACGATAGAGATTATTTTACAAGGAGAGAGAAAATGATATTGGAATGATCCAAAAAATTGTAAGAAAATATTTGTTAAAATTGTAAGAGAGGTAGACGCAAAACAAAATGCATAAACAACGGAAAAAAAAAGAAATAAAAAAAAAACAACAAAATAAACAAACAAACAAACAAACACAAACAAACAAAGGTTATTTTGATCAGTAACATCGAAGGTCATAAATTATAATATTGTAGCATTTTTTCTTCCTCCTCCACCGTGTTTATTTTTAACAATGCCACTTTTTCAAACCAAAAGTTTTATCTTTTAACGTATTACAACTTCCTGTTTTTCTTCAATGTCTATTCGATTTTATTTAGGTATTTTGGTCTAAGTTTTGCAACAAAAATTACAAGGAAGTTTAAGTGTATATATTTACAATGCATTGATTTTCCTGTCTCAACTATTCGGTACAAGTTTATATGCATGTACAAAGATATTATAAATTCTTTATTTGAATTTAGGTCACCGGTCCATGATACAATCATGTTATAAACAGTACTGACTGTAATAGCAGCGCCTGACAATATACATGGTAACATAAAAGAAATATGTTGTTTTACATTTACCCATATTATTATGCAATCAATTATTTGACATAGATAAAACCTGCATCACTTACAATAGGATGCTACAAACATTTACCTACATTTCAAGAAGTATATAATATATTCCGTTACAAGGATTTCAGGAAATTATGAAATTAGCGTAGTTATTTAAAATTTCATCATTGTTTGATGGATGCCGTTCAAAAACAACCTTTCCTTCAGTAGGGAAAACATAGTACGTCTCTTCAATACATTTCTTTTTTGATTTCTATAAAGAACGGAAACGCACATAAATACAGTTTATATTTGTCTGCTTGAATATTTTGTGCTTAACAAATTGGACAGTTCTACCTTTTCTTTCAAGCTTTTTCTGTCTGCTTATTTCAGTCACACGATCGTGGATCGGATACCGGATCGAAAGATATTTCGCAGGTTACATCAAGCTTGTATTCTGGTTGTAATAGCTTAATTAAGAATTTCCCTTGCTTTCACGACCACCTGTGATACGCCGCATCTTATGCAGTGAGAAAATTACTATGAATGCGTCAGCATCACCAATATTTTGAGATGTTCAAAAATATTAAAATCCATAGAGTTTTCACATCTGCTGCCCATGTTGTCTGATTCACCTATTTTTTTGTCTAATTTTTAATAATTACATAACCTTGGTACCTCTAAGGACAATTTGAATTTGTTCTGTCCTAAATGTAAGACAACCAATGTAAAAGGTAATAAACAAAACATTTCTTTCACACTTTCCTAAAACAGCTGAAAGGTAGACACATTTAAACATTTCTTATAAACAAATTTCCACTACCTCGGTATTATCTGAACATTGAAATATATATCAATGGTTGAGGAAAACCGCGTATATCTGGATAATAAGCTACACTATCTGCTTACATCATGCTAAAAGATCAGTGTTATAGAATCTGTCATATAATTAGTATGGAATATTGTCCTAAAAATCATAAAAATAAAGAGAATAATACACGATTTAAGATGGAGTCTTGTTACATTCCTATAATAGATATACAATGTACACGATTTTAAATCAGTTGACGGGTTCGTATATTATCTGAGAATACATAGCTATAAAGACTAAATATTTTTTGTCATGCAGAATTATGTTTAGAAACATTTTAAACTATAAAAAAGTGTTAACGTTTGGTTTCCCCCTTCAAGCAAAAAGTATTTTAGTGATCATCATTTTCACTGTTGTCATCAGTTGATAAACATAATATACCATACTTAGGACACCAATACTAACATTAACGATACATTTAAACAGATCAGATGGTGCAAGTTATTAGGACAGAATATTTTTAGTAAAAATAATAAGATTGAAATTTCTCTAAATTGTATTAAAACATTTTAGATTAAATTCAGTAAAATATTTTTCTACTAATTGATTACGGTATTAGTCTGAAATATTGAATTTTAGAATCTTTAGCTATCGTGAATTTATTCCATATATAGTTATCTGTATTATATTCAAAAAGGCAGAAACCATACAAGTGTATAATGTTAGCAAGTGAAGGAATATCGTAGTTTTATATGTATCTCTTATATCTGTAATTTAAATTTATGTAGATTGATATTGGAATGCAATTTTATATGTTGAGTATTTCAATAAAGAGTTCACTCGTCCCGTACCCTCGCATCGACATATTCCCCAGATGTAGCCATATATTCGTTGTCAAAGTGACACCTCTTTCAAGAGAGCCCGGAACTTTTTCTTTTCTCACTCTCTCTCTCTCTCTCTCTCTCTCTCTCTCTCTCTCTCTCTCTCTCTCCATGGGTAAAGACCTTTCTTAACTGATGAACATGTTTTCCCCCGTAAAAGCTGGTGGAGAATAAAACAAAAGATTAGTGGAAATTATCATGAATAAAGGTGTCACTCCGCATAATTATGATCCACGAGAGAGACTCGCACCAAAGCCTTTGCGACCATCAGACTTCACGCCGCGCAGCTATGCTACATCAACTCCGGAACGACTGGACAACTCTTCTGTGATTTTCGTACTTTTCGCATACAAGAAGGGTCTGTTTTGAAACGTCAGCACCAGAAACATTACAAAGGTAACAAACACATTACAACTGAGATGATTTCCAGTATAAAATGTATACATCGCCGGTGAGAATTCTTCTTGCAGTAACACCTGAAATTCCCGACATGTCGAATGAAAACTATACCTATAGTCTGACAATACAAACCCGTTTGTTTGTACCCCCCTACCGATTTAAATAATGGAAACCTTTAATGAATAAAAAGTGCAAGGAACTTAGTCAATTCATTCATTGATTTATAGTTTCTAACCTGATTGTGAGTAGAGTGGACCTAACACCTCATCTTATGCGCGTTTCATGCTTAACGGAAATTTTCAGTGCAATAGACGGACATACTCGGATCCATTTCCAATTTCTGGACAAGTCCATTTTCAGTAAAGGAGTGTATCACGACTAAAGATGTACATACATAAGTCGTCTGCTTCCGATATTTACATTGTCGAATCAAGCAAAGAAAAATAATGACAACTACAAATTCGCTTTTCCTGTGGATTTAACAAGCGGTTTAATTTCTATGTTTATATATGCAAAGGGATATAATTCCAAACTCTCAACGTTATGTAATTTACGGAATTATCCGGCAGTTGACGAACAGGATGAACTACGTCATGTCGTCTCATGGAAATAAACTAGCCTATAATGTATGCAATATGGCGCCGTGTTAGTATGGAAAGTCTGTTAAGCATGAAATGGTGCACGGATGCCAGCATTAGTGCCATTCTGTTCACAGTCAGGTTAGAAATTATAAATCTGTGATTTAATTGACTTAGTTCTGTCACTTTTTATCACATTAAACATTCTAGTTTTTGAAATCGGTTAGGAGGGTACAAACAAACGGGGATGTAGAGTCAGACTATAGTCCAGCCCCGAATTCGAACTTCATACAACTCAGGCTGAAATACATGTATCCATGCCATAAATAGAGATTTCCATGGGTCCAACAGTGACATCACCACCATGACCCGAGTCAACAACAGCAGCATTGACAGTTTTCTTTCCATGATAGTAACTTTAACTTTTACAATTTGAATTCTTTCTATATTACAGACAATACGTGTATTGTTATCTATTCATTTAATATACAGTTCCCTTCATAAGGAGACTATTTCTGGACTGTGGTAATTCTCACACAGGTATGTTTTTGCTCTACCATATTTTGTATCTTAAATTACAAAAATTACAAGGTTAGTGCATTAATTTCAAAATATTTCCAAATAACTCATCTAATTCATGCTGTTTTTAATTTCTTATTTAGTAACAATAACTTTTTCTATACCTACTGCAGTAACATTAAGCGGGCTTGCTAAGGTTTCTACTACAGAGAGTGTGAATGAACCTACTGACTTTAACTTGCATTCCATAGATAAAGCTTTCACATCAAACCTGTTCGTACTGAAATCTGAAACCACCGTATACATGTTTCGCTGCCTACACGCATAACGATGTCGTACCGTATTTGCCTATTTTAGGGAGAATTGTAATTTGCGCCTAACCGTTTCAAACATATTGACGCAGATGTTGTTTATTGTGTCAGCCCATTGGGGTTCGATAATGTTATTGAGGTTTCACTCTCACGTTTTCAGACGAATCGCATAAATGTGTACCTTATGTTATTATGTCTCGGCGATAATGCCATAGAAATGACTCTGGCTCTAATGTCTTCAAACCAGTCAGAAGAGGGGCTTCCTTCCCAGGTTAGGCAACATCGATTGACGTTTTCATGTTTTTCATTATATGTTGAAATGATAAAATAGTCAAAGTGTCGGAGCGATTGCTCGACACCGAGTTTCCCGTAATGCATGGCTCTCATAAGACATGAGCAGCTATTGGCCTACATACGGCCAACATCTGAGTCTAATTGGTTTGAAACGATAACGGCGATACATTCTCTTTCCTACGTTACAGGTAACTTCGGTAATACACGCCCATTTCATGGTTGCACTAGACCACACCAAATTAGTTTACAATTGTAATTATATTTTCAATTATTTCTCTTAGGTTAGTTTAAATGCGATTTCCATTTCATGCACGCGCAGGTCAAGGTTCGATTGCAAGTGAATAGACGTCATGGTTATTAAGGTAGAATTAACACAACAGTAACATTTTCACTTTCCTAAGTCTTGATCAATACCAAATTCTAACGCCATTCTCTTCGCAAACATTTTTACTTCAGTGTCACTGGTATTTCTTTCTTGATATTATGTATGCAATAGAAAGATAAACTCAATATCGGCTCACTAATACTATCCATAAGAACGGGAATCCTTTTCACCACACTTAGCTGAAACAAAATAATAACCGTAGCCACCCATAAATATGTTATTCTGATGTTATACAAAATAAATATAATTTTTTTTAAAAAAAGAGTAAAATAACATCCAAAAAAATAAATAAAGATAACAAAAACTGCATGCTAATATTAGTGTCATAACTATTTAACACGCCTAGTTGAAGAAGTAGATTGCGTAGAATTTTACTGAAATATTTTAAACCATTTTTGGTCATTGTTTTCTTTCAATATTTATTTAATGTCGTGCCATGCTCTTTTCATTGTATTTTTAGTTTTATTCAATGTTGTGAAATGTTCTTTTCATTGCATTTTTGTAAAAGTTTTATTAAATATTTCGCAAAGTACTCTTCATTGTATTTTTTTGTATTTTACTGAGTATTTTGCAGTGTTTTTTTTTCTAATTGTATTTCTTGTATTTTACTGAATATTTTGCAGTGTTTTTTTTCTCTTCTTATTCTTTTTGTATTTTACTGAATCTTTTGCATTGTTTTTCTCGTTGTATATTTTGTATTTTATTCAGTATTTGTAGTGTTTTTCTTAAGCATTTTTGAACATTACAAAATGTCTCACAGTTTCTTTTTATTTTTTTATTTTTTATCTTTCACCTTTTACCTTTTTTATGAATATAATTTGTTTTTCTTGAGCCTCGAGGACTCGCCTTAAATGACCCGGAGGGTATTATTAGGACAGAATTATTTAGTAAAAGTAATAAGATTGACATTTCTCTAAATTGTATTAAAATAAAATTTTGACTAAATTATATTAAAAGTAATTTTCTATCAAAACATATTAAGATTAAGTCCATTTATTTCAGTCTTACAATTATATACTATTTAATAAAGATTGCGCCCTTATGAGCAAAAGGCAAAACTCTCTATACATTTCCCTTGTATCATAAGTCAGCAAAAAAAACCTACACTCGGTAAGTTGTGAGATAGACGAAATAGACAAATGCCAAGAATTCCTTCTAGAAGGGTAAATTAGCTGATCTGGTGAAATTGTCTACCTAAAGACGTACATAGACCCAGACGATAGTCTGTAAGGAATGATGGAGCTTCACTTTGAGATTCTGACTAAACACAAGAACTAGACCTATCTCCATATCTGGCCATGTCCTAAGAAACTGGTATAAAAGCGTCAATCCGCGGACACGCCAGTTCACTCGTCAGAAACTCAAAGAGGCTTGTGTCGTTACAGGTAAGATTATCGTCTATGTACAATTTTTTTATATAGTCTAAGGATTTTTAGTGTTAAGATGTTAATCTAACATCAGTACGTTGCAACATTAGATTATTTTAATATTTCTTTTACTATTCTTTAATGTAATGTATTGGAAAGTTTAATTATTTGAAGAACTTATATTTACTTGTAATTATATTATTGATTATAGTAAAAAGCAACGTTATCTACCAACTTCATAATCAGTAATAGTTAATTTAGAAATAAAATACTCTTTAAATAATAGAGTTTAATATGTTGACATTTTAGATTAAATTCAGTAAAATATATTTCTATTAAATGATTACGGTATTAGTCTGAAATATTGAATTTTAGATTATTTAGCTATCTTGAATTTATTCGATATTTAATTATCTGTATTATATTAAAAAAGGCAGAAACTATACAAATGTATGATGTTGGTAAGTGAAGTAATATCGTAGTTTTATATATATCTCATATCTGTAATTTAAGTTCATGTAGAGTGATACTGGAATGTAATTTAATATGTTGAGTATTTCAATAAAGAGTTCACTCGTCAGAAACTCAAAGAGGCTTGTGTCGTTACAGATCCCGTACCCTCGCATCGCCATATTCCCCAGATATAGTCATATCTTCCTTGTCAGAGTGACACCTCTTTCAAGAGAGCTTGAACATCTTCCTTTCTCTCTCTCTCTCTCTCTCTCTCTCTCTCTCTCTCTCTCTCTCTCTCTCTCTCTCTCTCTGGTCATGGAAAGACTTGAGTAAGAGTTTATGAGACAATCAGTCTCGTAAAACAAGCGTAAAATATTAGTAATTAGTATCGGTACATAACCGTCCTCTTAAAATCTGAAAATTGATAATTTACATTGGTCCAAGATAGACAACTGAAACTTATTTATTTAATCATAATCTCTACGACTTCTAAGGTTACACAAATCCTCATTATTATATTGTACATTATCATGAAATTTATGAGCTAATGGTTCCCCATCATTCTGTGTGCTCAGGTTTGATTTCATTCAGGTTTTCTTTCAAAATATCATCTAACAAACTACTATAGACATGCGAACGTACAAAAATCTTCAGACAGACCACTATAAACAAGTAAATGTTCAAAATATCATTCACCATACTGACATAGACAAGCGAACGTTCAAAATATTATCCAGTAGACTACTATAGACAAGCGAACGTTCAAAACATTACTCAATAGACTACTATAGACAAGCGAACGTTCAAAACATTACTCAATAGACTACTATAGACAAGCGAACGTTCAAAACATTATGCAACAGACTACAACAGACAAGCGAACGTTCAAAACATTATGCAACAGACTACAATAGACAAGCGAACGTTCAAAACATTATGCAACAGACTGCTAAAGACAAGCGAACGTTCAAAACATTATCCAACAGACTGCTATAGACAAGCGAACGTTCAAAACATTATCCAACAGACTACTACTAGAGACAAGCAGAAGTTCAAAACAACATCTAAGATATGTTCTTAAAATAATACTAGACAAGAGTGAGAAGCAACAAGCTTTATAAAAATCAACAAATAATGGATATTCCTAGAATTATTGTGGTTCTCACTGATTAAATTGAGTGCTATTTGAGAGATTAATTAATCGGATTGTTGTTACCCATATTAAAACTGCATAAATTAAAATACAAATCAAAGTTAGATCTAATTCAGTTTACATTTACCTAAGCTTAACTATCTAAGTAAAGTTAACTCAGTACTGAAAAAGCTTTATATCGTGGTTGTCGTTGATTAGATAATGTGATATCTGAGAGATTGACTCTTTGAATGGTTGTTGCTCGTTATCACATTTGTTGTTGTTGTTGAGTTTAATGATAGTGGCGTGCTCACAATTGTGCATGTGCCACTTTTTTCTGACTGCACCGCAGCCTGCTTGTTGTTCCTGGGGAAGGGAATGGTGACACCTCCCCCAGGCTTTTATGGGTTCAAGGAACCCTGATAGTTTGGCCTCAATCTGTGGGTCCACAAAGGTCCCTTACAGTTGAATGGTTGGCTGTCATTAGTGGGAAGGAAAGCTCGGGAACGGTCCTGGTTGCTTCACATCGCTGGTTTCTTGTTGCATTTGCCTGGTGTTTCTTGCCTTTTTTTGTTTGTTTGTCAAAATGTTCTTAAAAGGGGGGTGTTCTATGCTGTTTATTGAGGTTGTTAGTAGAAATCATGTATGAAGAGAGATTTTCAAGGTTATTATGGTATTACTAGTCGATGTGTTTAGGGTGTGCTTCCTTCGTTATGTTATTTATAAGTTTTTAGATATTGCCTTTTTAAGTTATCACATTATTAAACTTTCAATAATAGATATTAAAGTTAGATCTACAGTAGTCACTGACTTTGTGAAGAGAAAAAAAAAACAGAAAATAAACTGTAGTAAATATTGTCTAACTCGCGTTGATGAAAGGATTATCTATAATTGGTAAGACTAAAAACGATATTTAAAAAAATTCTTTTTAGTGTTATAATGCATTTATTATTTAGAGTAGATACTTTAATTTTGAATGACCTATTTCTGACGCATTTTAAAAACTTCCGGAAACAAATACTCCCGGTTTATATCAGTATATTCAGTTGTTCATTCATTCGTTTGTGCAAATCATTTTAGGGGTGGGGTGGGATGGGATGTCTGATTGTTTAAAGAAATACCTAGTGCACTGTTGATTTCGAAATCCCAGATTCGGAAATTATATTTCTCAATATTTCGTTCGTTATTCATGTCAACGGTATTTTCGTCCCAGTGAGTAAATCTGTCTTCCTTACAATCATATCAGAAAGGTATTTTCATCCAGTGAGAAAATCTGTCTTCCTTACAATCATATCAGAAAGGTATTTACATCCAATGAGTAAATCTGTCTTCCTTACAATCATATCAGAAAGGTATTTTCATCCAGTGAGAAAAGCTGTCTTCCTTACAATCATATCAGAAAGGTATTTACATCTAATGAGAAAATCTGTCTTCCTTACAATCATATCAGGAAGGTATTTTCATCCAGTGAGAAAATCTGTCTTTCTTACAATCATATCAGAAAGGTATTTTCATCCAGTGAGAAAATCTGTCTTCCTTACAATCATATCAGAAAGGTATTTACATCCAATGAGAAAATCTGTCTTCCTTACAATCATATCAGAAAGGTATTTACATCCAATGAGAAAATCTGTCTTCCTTACCATCATATCAGGAAGGTATTTTCATCCAGTGAGAAAATCTGTCTTCCTTACAATCATACTAGAAAGTTATTTTCATTCAGTGAGCAAACCTGTCTTCCTTACAATCATATCAGAAAGGTATTTTCATCCAGTGAGCAAATCTGTCTTCCTTACAATCATATTAGAAAGGTTTTTTTTCATCCAGTGAGCAAACCTGTCTTCCTTACAATCATATCAGAAAGATATTTTCATCCAGTGAGCAAATATGTCTTTCTCACAATCATATCAGAAAGGTATTTACATCCAATGAGTAAATCTGTCTTTCTTACAACCATGTCAGAAAGGTATTATCATCGAATGTACAAATCTGTCTTCCTTACAATTGCCTGTTGTTTTAACGAGAAATGATAATTTGATATTTTATTTCTGATCGTTACATCACGACGACTTCCTTGTCTGTCTTTCGAAGTGCTGACGAATTATGTTCAATATGATGTTTTTTGGTTGCACGGAAGGTGTATTGTCATTTGCGGTAAATACACGCATGACTAATAATTATTTACGGACTTTGAATCTGTTTTCTAATAAATCTCGTAATTTTCAAGAAGACGCGTAAAGATCATTGCACAAGGTGTAATCTTGTATAATTATTGTAATAGATGAAGACTTTATCAAGAGAAAAATGAATGAAACCAGTTGTCAGTTTTTCGTGATAAATGATTCATTTCTTGTAATTGGCGAAATCTTAGAGCAGTGATGTATCCAGCGAACAAGAGCAATCTGTCGATCCATAAACGCACAGCTCCGAGTTGCACCCGATGAAAAGTTAATAGAATATAGTTTAATTTTTTTTCCTTTTTACCTTTTTATGAAACGGCCTAGTAGATTCTTATCCCAGTGTCTTATTAGATGGTTCAAGAGCAAAGACTTACAAAAATGGTCCTAACAGCTGCCTCGCTAGGCGCTTAACATTAAGAGGTTTGTGTTAGGACCGGTCGGCCTGGTGTCAGGATAATGTGACTGGGTGGGACATCATGCCACATGTCTGCGGCATGATGCCCCAGTGCTAGACATCACTATAAACTGCCACACTGCAGACATTGTTACGATATAACTGAAAAATTGTTAAAGCTACGTTAAAAATCCTAATCACACATCCAGCATGCTTTCGTCATCGGGAACTAACCCCAATGCATAATTCAGAAATTTTACTTTTATATCCCAGACTTGGACCTATCGGAGTTATTTCCAATATGTAGTTTAAGAAAATAAATTCTGCCATAAAGTACCAATAATTTTAAAGATGACGTAATATGTGAGTGTTTAAATTTGAAAAAAAAATGATTTTACGTAGCTAAGAATGTAAGCGACCCAAGATGACCTAACAGTGTATAGGTTTGGGTAAGTTTTCTAGTGTTGCTCTATCAGTCCCAAAGTAATGACTGCTACATATACATGTAGTACGAGTCTGTATTTGATCATCCGTCAACAGATGAGGGACCCAACATGACAAACATTTCGGAGCTTCAAAAGGGATTCTTTAATTTTAAACAAAGCTGACGATTTAATATCCTTGTTAATAGAAATGTCTTCCACTGTCTAGATAGCATCTTCACAGCAGTCACTTATAGCTCACCAACTGCAATCTTCTTGAACATTGGTAATCTTCCATGAATTTGCAACCATCTTTAAAACGACCAAAAACCACTTCATAAGACAGATAATTATATAAATTATCTTTATCGCGGCTACCCTGAGAATGCCCAGATTTTACCATAGGCTCATCACAAGTAGCAGAATTGTTCTACTTCCTTGATATTTTAGGTCACTGCCAATTACATATATATGACGTCAAAATGCAAACATCTGCTAGTTGTGCTGCACGTACTAATCCAGACCGTTTATATCGTTCCATCGGAGTTAAATTTATTGAAAGACTTAAAGAAGAAACAAAATATTCATTACTTGTCAAATACCCTTCGTACCAGTCTTAGTCACAGATACAGGTAAAGTATGACGATGGTACTACTCGATTGCACTAGATTAAAGAAAGAACGAAAGAAGAATAAAACTAGCTAGGATTATCATGGGCAATATTTATCACCCGCCAGTTATCATTTGCTCAACTCTGCTAACCCGGTTCCGCGGGTAACGACAACAATTACATTGCTTGAACACAGTACCATTATACGCACATCGTTCCCCCTCCCCCCCCCCCATCAGGAAAATCGACCTAGTCGCTGGTATAAGCATTCGTGCGTAGCAGACACATCACATGACAAACCAGCAATTAACTCTAATCGATTACACAATCTCGTCCTTTTCTATCGGCACCCGCACGTAAGGACAAGGGGGGGGGGGGTCTGCCATTTCTTAAGGAATATTTAAATATTTATTCTATACATGACATTCTCAAACTATCATTAACATCAGACCGAAGGATTTTGGAAAAAAAACTTTATTCTTCAAATATCAAAATACCTTATATATATATATATATATATATATATATATATATATATATATATATATATATATATATATATTCTTTTTTACTTATTCATAAACAATGAGAAAATGATATATAGATGGTTAACAAATCAAAGAATAATGTTGTTTCTCCCAAAAAGAGGTAAATGGATAAATCAGTAGACGTTAACGATGTGGTTGTTACCTCACGTTAAGATAGCTTTCGTGTTTAATGACACGGTGTGTCTATTGGTATCCAGAAACTTATTTTCGCTTGCTTGGTGGTACCGCAAGAAGTTTGGTGAATATATTGTAAACAGATTCACTCTCTTATAGTCTCGACTGAAGGTTGATGCAACCCTCCCCATCTCCCACCTCACCCCCCAAAATATTTAGATCAGCAAAGACTGATAGTCATCACCGTTAATATTTTACTTATTTTTTCTTCCTCTTCCTCTGTCAACAAGTTTAAGTGCCAGTATTTTCTTTCTAACTAAATGTTGTGTCATTTGCATTTTACAATTGACTGCGTTTCTTTAATGAGTTCACGGTTTAGTTTAGGTATGATGTTCTTAGTTTTATAAAACAAATGACGCGGAAGGTAAAGTGGGTGCATTTGCAATAAACTGTTTTTGCTGTATTTGCATGATTCCAGTTTGAATGCGTCAAGTCACTACAAGTTGAAACCCATATAAAACGCGACTACCCATTTGTACTTGTAATTAAGGGCATGGATCCATAACACAGTAACGTTATCAACAGTATTTGCTGTGATAGTAGCGCCTGACAAAATACGGTCGTAAAGAAAAGGAAATATACCGTTTTAAGTTTACCCATATAAAAAATTACTTACAACGAATATTTGACATAGATAAATCTCTCATCGCTTACAATAACTGTTATGTATTGTTACGTGTCTAGGCTCTTACAAAACGTAAAAAGAAAAAGTGATGAAAACAAGCTTTATAAAATTTAACAATAAATTTATTTCCCTGGAAAAAGAAAGTAAAAATGAGAAAAAGAACTTATGGTTTTACGAATCAATTCCAAAAATAATCCAAGAATTAAAAAATAGAGGTTCTATTATTAAAAAGTCATAAATGAATCTGAGTTCGAGTTCCGATGAAACCCAAATGGAAGGCGATGACGTATGCTGCAGTCAGCATCGTACTGACGTATTAACAGTTTTTAATTGAATCACAGTAAAGAATATTCCAGTTTTTGAATTCTGTGTCAATTTCGATAAATGTCTTTGTCCAATAATTAATTTAGAGCACTAGTATTTCTAGGGAAAATAAACTTGAAATCCAAATAAATTTAAGAAAACAAAATAATTAGCCCAAAACTGGTCACAACATAAAACACTTTAACTTCTCAAGTGTTAAGGCAAGAATAATAGTTATTTCTGAAAACATCAGTAATAAATCTGGCTGCAACGCAAAACATGCCCGGATGTGGGTCAATCCTCTGGAAAAACCTAATTGATACATGTTTTTAACACGTAGTCCAAGTATGGTCTTGAAAAGTTGTTTACTACAAATTATCACTATCTCTGAATCAATGTCAGGAACTAGGTCAGCATTAGACACAATGTTTCTATAAAGTTTTTTACGTCAAAAAATAAAAATCAGTCAGATCCGAACTCTATTCCAGTAAATAAAGTTACATTACAATAGCATGTAATGGAATAAAAAAATTAAAATCTTACAAACATACAATACAATTTAATCAAATATAAATGATATCAAATATACATAACAGTCTGTTTAATTTGTATTGTGTGTTAGTTATTCTTCATAACTTTATGTTATGAATATCCATATTATGTGACTGACCTTATAATTTTGGACCTATCTGACTAATCCAATCATATATATATATATATATATATATATATATATATATATATATATATATATATATATATATATATATAAACAACATATCACATAGCTGATTCTTGTCTATGATTTTAGAGTATATAATAAGATCATTATTATTTGAAGGTAAACATCTTTACACATGTTGAGTTCAATGCTAAGCTTATTTAATAACTAATAATGTTCTATAAGCAAGTTGTTAACGACTTTGATGAGAAAATGACAGCGTCCTGTCTCTGTTATTGTGTTTTAGCATTTTAAAAAAGTTTTTTTTTTTTTAAGCCAAAATTACTAATTCTTATCTTAACATCAAAAGTGGAATCAATCTTGTTGTGTTCAGTTTTTATTGGAGAGGACATTTTGGATTATATCATTATTATACATCAAGACTATTGGCACATTAGCACATTCGATGCTATTGTAAATATGCACATTCAAAATCGAAATTCATCCAGAACATCACTGAAATTCATTGGGAACTCTACATTTGGTCTTGTGATACAACTCTGAGGACTATTTGGCGTTAAATTCACATTACTGTAAGTTCTTTTTAAACTTTCACTTTGTATTCGGGGGAATAAATTATGCATTCTGTTTTGCATAACTTGTTGGTTTTTCGCTATTTTCTGTTACGTAGTTTACGATCATAGTCATAACATAATGTACTACAAACCTTTACATTCATTTGAATCACATATTATATTCCTTTGCATTAATTTCAGGTAATTTATTTCATTAACGTAGCCCTTTAAAAATGCATTGCTCAAATCATGTTAGTTGACTGTACTTTCTTTGTGGAGGCCGTTGAAGAAACAAACGTTTATTCAGTAAGGAAAATAAAATTACTATTTATGTTCAGCATCCTGCATAGTTTATTGTTGACAAATTGCGTATATTCGATCCTCTCTTTCATGTTTCTTCTGCTTGCCTACTTCGATTATAAGATCGTGGTTCGAGTCTGGATCTAAAAATAGTATATGGTTAATCAAAAGATATATTTATATTTCATAGATCCAAAAAGCTTGTATTCTGATTCTAATGGTAAATTTGTAGAAGTTTCACCATTTTTCCTGATCTGTTTTCTTTTGCTGTACATTATACTCAACGCGAGAAAATTAGAAGGAATGATTGTGCATCCTTACCATTATCAGACATGTCCGAAACCATACATATAAAGTAGATTCATGACGTCTGTAGTTCAAAGTGTCTAACTGGTCTTATACAAATTTCAGCATAAGTTATTAAATGTATTACAACGAATGTAATCCGTCTTAAGCATAGGATGCTTAATAAAACGAATGTCATATATCTTAAGCACAGAATATTATCCACACTGTCATAAAACGCAGCGCCACTAGCATACGAGGATATATTGAGATATTTATAAAATAAATATTGTCTACTCGCAGTATGATCTGCATATTCAAAGTCCCATAGTTCTGACACATAACAAAGTATTGGTTTTAAGCAGTGCATATTCAAAGTCGAATAGTTCGGACACATAACAAAAGTATTGGTTTTAATCAGTGTATATTCAACGTTCTATAGTTCTGACCCATAAAAAAAGTATTGGATTTAATCAGTGCATATTCAAAGTCCCATAGTTCTAACCCATAACAAAATTATTGGTTTTAATCAGTGCATTTTCA
Organism: Sinohyriopsis cumingii; assembly: GCA_028554795.2. NCBI lineage: Eukaryota > Metazoa > Mollusca > Bivalvia > Unionida > Unionidae > Sinohyriopsis > Sinohyriopsis cumingii. The sequence continues at coordinate 17,344,598 of CM068826.1, forward strand.
AAACCCCATAGTTCTGACACATAACAAAAGTATTGGTTTGATCAGTACATGTTCAAAGTCCCATAGTTCTGACCTATAACAAAAGTATTGGTTGTAATCAGTGCATAAAATAAATATTGTCTACTCGCAGTATGATCTGCATATTCAAAGTCCCATAGTTCTGACACATAATAAAGTATTGGTTTGATCAGTGCATATTCAAAGTCCTATAGTTCTGACCCATAACAAAAGTATTGGTTTTGATCCGTACATATTCAAAGTCCCATAGTTCTGACCCATAATAAAGTATTGGTTTGATTAGTGCATATTCAAAGTCCCATAGCTCTGACCCATAACAAAAGTATTGGTTTGATCAGTGCATATTCAAAGTCCTATAGTTCGGACCCATAATAAAGTATTGGTTTGATCAGTGCAGATTCAAAGTCCCATAGTTCTGACCCATAATAAAGTATTGGTTTGATCAGTGCAGATTCAAAGTCCCATAGTTCTGACCCATAACAAAGAATTGGTTTTAATCAGTGCATATTCAAAGTCCCATAGTTCTGACCCATAAAAAAGAATTGGTTTTAATCAGTGCATATTCAAAGTCCTATAGTTCTGACCCATAACAAAATTATTGGTTTTAATCAGTGCGTATTCAAAGTCCCATAGTTTTGACCCATGAAAAAAAAAGGTTTTAATCAGTGCATATTCAAAGTCTCATTGTTCTGACCCATAAAACAGAATTGGTTTTAATCAGTGCATATTCAAAGTCCCATTGTTCTGACCCATAAAAAGAACTGGTTTTAATCAGTGCATATTCAAAGTCCAATTGTTCTGACCCATAAAAAAGAATTGGTTTTAATCAGTGCATATTCAAAGTCCCATTGTTCTGACCCATAAAAAGAATTGGTTTTAATCAGTGCATATTCAATGTCCAATAGTTCTGACCCATAACAAAAGTATTGGTTTGATCAGTGCATGTTCAAAGTCCCATTGTTCTGACCCATAAAAAGAATTGGTTTTAATCAGTGCATATTCAAAGTCCCATAGTTCTGACCTATAACAAAAGAATTGGTTTTAATCAGTGCATATTCAAAGTCCCAATGCTCTGACCCATAACAAAGTATTGGTTTTAATCAGTGTATATTCAAAGTCCCATAGCTCTGACCCATAATAAAGTATTGGTTTTAATCAGTGTATATTCAAAGTCCCATAGCTCTGACCGATAATAAAGTATTGGTTTTAATCAGTGCATAGTCAAAGTCCCATTGTTCTGACCCATAAAAAGAATTGGTTTTAATCAGTGCATATTCAAAGTCCCATTGTTCTGACCCATAAAAAGAGTTGGTTTTAATCAGTGCATATTCAAAGTCTCATTGTTCTGACCCATAAAAAAGAACTGGTTTTAATCAGTGCATATTCAAAGTCCCATTGTTCTGACCCATAAAAAAGAATTGGTTTTAATCAGTGCATATTCAAAGTCCCATTGTTCTGACCCATAAAAAGAATTGGCTTTAATCAGTGCATATTCAAAGTCCCATTGTTCTGACCCATAAAAAGAATTGGTTTTAATCAGTGCATATTCAAAGTCCCATTGTTCTGACCCATAAAAAAGAATTGGTTTTAATCAGTGCATATTCAAAGTCCCATTGTTCTGACCCATAAAAAGAACTGGTTTTAATCAGTGCATATTCAAAGTCCCATTGTTCTGACCCATAAAAAGAATTGGTTTTAATCAGTGCATATTCAATGTCCAATAGTTCTGACCCATAACAAAAGTATTGGTTTGATCAGTGCATGTTCAAAGTCCCATAGTTCTGACCTATAACAAAAGTATTGGTTTTAATCAGTGCATATTCAAAGTCTCATAGCTCTGACCCATAACAAAGTATTGGTTTGATCAGTGCATATTCAAAGTCCCATTGTTCTGACCCATAAAAAAGAATTAGTTTTAATCAGTGCATGTTCAAAGTCCCATAGTTCTGACCTATAACAAAAGAATTGGTTTTAATCAGTGCATATTCAAAGTCCCATATCTCTGACCCATAACAAAGTATTGGTTTTAATCAGTGCATATTCAAAGTCCCATAGCTCTGACCCATAATAAAGTATTGGTTTTAATCAGTGCATATTCAAAGTCACATAGCTCTGACCCATAACAAAGTATTGATTTGATCAGTGCATATTCAAAGTCCCATTGTTGTGACCCATAAAAAGAATTGGTTTTAATCAGTGCATATTCAAAGTCCCATTGTTCTGACCCATAAAAAAGAATTGGTTTTAATCAGTGCATATTCAAAGTCCCATTGTTCTGACCCATAAAAGCAATTGGTTTTAATCAGTGCATAATCAAAGTCCCATTGTTCTGACCCATAAAAAGAATTGGTTTTAATCAGTGTATATTCAAAGTCCCATTGTTCTGACCCATAAAAAGAACTGGTTTTAATCAGTGCAATTCTAATTCTAATAGTTCAGACCCGCGACAAAGTTTGACCTGATCAGTGCATATTCAAATTACCACACTCTGACGCTTAAAAACAGTATTGGATTGACGAGTGCATATTCATATTCCTACACTTTTGACCCATAACACGATGTTGTTTGACCAGTGCATATTCAAATTCTCACACTTCTGACCCGTAACAACAATATTGGTTGAGCAGTACATATCGAAAGTCTCGCATTTTTGACCTATAACACAGTGTTGTTTGATATGTACGTATACGTATTCCCACACGTCTGACCCGTAACAACATCATTGGTTTGAGCAGTGCATATTCAAATTCCCGTACGTCTGACCCATATCAAAGTGTTGGATGGTTCGATGCATATTCAAATTCCTACACTTGTGATCCGTAACACACAATTGGTTTTATAAGTGCACATTCAAAAAAACCATTATTTGGGACAGTAACAAGGTATTGGTTGGATCAAGGGATGATATTCAATTCCATTCCCATACTTCTGACCCGTAATACAGTGTTGGTTTGGTCAGTGCATATTTTAATTCCCAAAACTTTGATCCGTAAATAAGAAATGGTTTGATCATTGCATATTCAAGTTCCAAAACTTCTGACCCGTAACACTATATTGGTTTGCATTTTCAAATTCCCATACTTCTAACCCATAACAAGGTTTCTTTAATCGGTGCATTTTTAAATTTCAAAAATTCGACCCGTAACACAGTATTGATTTGATTAGTGCATATTCAAATTCCCATACTTATGACACGTAGAAAAGTGCTAATTTAATTAGGGCATATTCAAATTCCCATACTTCCGACCCGTAAAAAAGTGTTGGTTTAATCAGTGCATTAAAAGGTTTAAATGCATCGTTTTGAGAGAAAAAAATGCCCAAACTATTTCGATAGCCGAAAGCTTGTGAACCGAATGTTTAGTTTGTGTTACTAACATAGTGCAGTCTCACAAACGTATGAAAATCAGACGAATCGAATGTGATATCTGATTTATCACTTGCTTGTAGTTCGTTTTTCATCTTGTTTTTGTTTATGCGGTGTTATGTATCGTTTGATTCAAAATGGAAGGAAAGACTTTACAATGTGTAAAGACGTGAGATCAAATGCCACATCAGATATATGGGAAACGGTTCACTTAATTATATAAAACTCAGTCTATGTTGACGTGAAGAAACTATGAAGCTACATTAAAACGTTAAAACACGAATCTTTAAAATCATAATGTGCTTCTATGCATATAAATACTTCAAACTACGCCACTCTACAATGGATATAAAGGTTGTGACGATAGCATGCCATCCATTCATATAACCAACAAGAACTTACGAAAATACACCGTTCAGCAACGGGTATAATACGTTCCGCTCTACAGTTTTGTACTTTGCTTAGGGTTTGATTTTTGAAGAAAAATAAATCCCCAGATTTTACACACTCATAATAATTGCTATTTTAAAAAAGATTTTTTTATATCTAATTTTGGTTATTATTAAAAGAACTTTAATTTCTTCTGATTTGATCTATGGTTGATGGATGTAATTTGGGTTGGAGAGTTTACCTCCTGGCATTACTTCAGATGTGAACTATAAAAAAACTGCCAGCACAGCTTGGTCATTTAACTTTCTGGATTTCAAAGGTAACTTGGAAAAAACAGAGCTGCTAACTTATTTGTTGACTTTTTTATGTATATAATTCACTAATTGCACTTTCAGAATATGGTATTGCATTCAATGGCAAAATGCATTCTCCCTTTTTTTAACTACTAAAGTTAATGTACTTCGGAATAGTTCGGGCTTTCTTTTAGAGTATATGGAAGCAGCCTTTTTATCAGCGGTCTTCTTTAGATTGTGCGTGGTTTCCATAACTACCTCATGTAATGAAATGCCAGTCACAGTTCATGAAAGCAGCATAAAGGTATGCCAACATTATCTTCAATATGTTTGTTGCAAATGCAAACATCTTGACATTATAGCTCTTCCTTTTTAGAAATACGTGCTAAATGTAGAGCTGAATCATAGGACGTACGTAACGAATGATCACATATAGTATTTTCCTTTTCTTCTACTGAACTGCCGAATGACTCACTGAAAACCTTACTTCCTTGTAGGCATCGACTGAAGCATAAATCGTTGACCCATCAGACGTTGAGCAAGGTCAGCGACGCAGGATCCAACCACTAATACTTGAGTCAGTTATATGAATCTATCTACAGCAAGAGAAATCACATGGGATTACAGAAAGCCAGAACGCTTTTCGTCGTTCATTATATACAACTTTCAGAATTCAACTCTGCCTGTAATTAAAATAAAATATTACTATAACATGATACACATCATATTAAATATAATAGCATTTTTGTCCTGTAAAATTTTGTGTGTGTCAGTGTGTGTGTGTGTGTGTGTGTGTGTGTGTGTGTGTGTGTGTGTGTCCCTGTGTGATTAGGATTTTTAACGTAGCTTTAAAAAAAAATCAGTCATATCGCTACGATGTCACAGTTTATAGTGATGTCTAGAATTGGGACATCATGCCGCAGACATGTAGCCTGATGTCCCACCCAGTCACATTATCCTGACACCAGGTAGATCAGTCCTAACTCTAAACTCTTAATGCTGAGCGCCTAGCGAAGCAGCTGTTAGCGCCATTTTTGTAAGTCTTTGGTATGACTCGGCTGTTAGTTGATTATGCTTGCTTTTTGGTTTTGATTTTGTAAACATACGGATCATTCTAGAAGGTTATTTTCCATTAAGTAATGGGTTGTTTTAGAAAATGCTAATTGTGTCCTCAGGTCAAGTAGAGGACTATATAATCTTGTAATTATGAGGACTTGGTCATTCGTGCTTTAACATCTTGCACGTTCAAGTTGTATTATGTTGTGTCCAGTTGGGATGAATTATTTTTCTTCAAATTATTGAATTCGAGTGATTATTTTCTCTGGAAATACAAAAGAGCTCTGATAAAATTCTTGGATAAAGACATTCTTTTAAATGTATTCAAAGCTGGAATAATATTTCTGTGATTCAACAAAAGAATGTTGACACATCGACACTCTATGTGCTATAACAGACGCACCATCGTCTTCAGTTTTTGCATTTCTTCGGGACTTGTACTGTTTTATTCTGGACTTTAAATTATTAGGTCTTGTGTCTGTAATTTTTGGATTATTTTGGGATTTATTTCGCAATACCGCAAGTTCTTTTTTCTCATTTTTACTTTGTATTCTAGGGAAATAAATTATCTGTTACAGTTTACAAAGCTTGTTGTATTTCACTCTTTTCTGTTACTTATTTTAAGAGCATTGACTGGTAACAAGCTCTTTCTGTAGAAAAAGCACCCGAGCTCTTGTAGCTCTTGTTTAAATTTAAAGCTTACTACACAAATCGATAATGATATTTTTACGTTTCTAAATACATGTATTAATCAAATTTATATTGATTCTTGTCTCTCATTGTTTAAATCAAACCAGTTCATTTAGTTCCTAGAACCCATAACCAGTCTTTCATATAAAGACAAAACATAATATGTCTTATAAGCACTTGATGAAAGAAAGAAAAATAATGAAAAGCAGCACTGATTTTAATATTACATTACTGACAGTGTCAAGGTTTGTTGTTCTTGCTTTGGGTTTAACGCCATTTCTCTGCGAAAGACAGGTTGAATGGCAGAGAGTATAACCGGTGGAGGAAGACCCCGGGAATTACCCGGTAAGAACCACCGTCCCACGGGAGGCTACTGGAAAGCTTTCTCACATACTCACATTGGCCGAGCCCGGGCATCGAACCCGCGCAGACAGAGTTGAATTGGCAGTGATCGGTAAATGCAAGAGCTCGCGATCACCCGGAAATCCGGGTTCCCTGTCAATGTTATAGTCTGCCAGTTTTATTGTGTTCAACAAGAAAGCCTTAAGATTGCATTATCAAGTTTTTTCCCTCTGACAAATGCGAATGAACTATCTAAATAGAGGCTAATACAACATTTAACAAGCTTTATACCGTAATTCTCATTGATTAAATTTGTTAATTACTATTTGAGGGATTAATTGTTCGAATGGTTGTTACTCATATTCAAACTGCGTAAATATAAGATACAAATCAAAGTAAGATCTAATTCATTCTATATGTATACATTATGAATGCATGAATGTGTTCTTTAGTTAGCGGAGATCATTTTCAATGATATTATTTAGAATATTTGAGAGGAAAAAAAGCTCTGAATAAATACTTCCTGTTTACATGAGTACGTTAGTGAAGGTATTTATTTTGTTCGGGAGGGGGTAGTTGATTGTGTGATTCCTTGAAGGAAATCGAAGTGCACATTTTTTGGGGGAAATGTTTAGGTCGCTTAAATAAATGACTTTCATATTCGAAGAACAGGCTCAATACCGTAATTTGACCTTTCTGACAGCAGATAAAAAGCGAGATATACAATGTTTCTTGTCGTCAGTAAGAAAAAATGACTAATCGAAACTAACAGAGGAATAATTTATCTCAGCTTATATCATTCTCTGTGCGTATATATATATGTAGACACAAGAGAGATATGTATGTCTGTACAGAGAGAGAGGTGTGTATTTGTGTGTGTGTGTGTGTAATGATAAAGCGTGATATTTATTTTATTACATTACATTTAGTGCTGGAATGCTTTCTTTATATTATGTGGAGATCATTTTGAATAGTATAAGTTAGAAGATATATATATATATATATATATATATATATATATATATATATATATATATATATATATATATATATATATATATATATATATATCACTTAATAAATTATTCCTGTTTGCAGTGTCACGATATTAGCTGCGCTTGAATGACGTGGGAATTGATTTTATTTGTGTATAACTTTTGCTTATGTGTTACAGTGAGGGTGTCTAATTTTTTTAAGGAAATTTGTGTACAGTGCCCTATTTACAAATCACGCGGACCTAAAATAAACTATTTTCCTCACACAAACCATTGAGAAATTTGTAACATACAATGCATACATTTTTGCATACATTGTATACAACAAACAAATACATATTATCACATTGGGGGGTAGGAGTTTACGTTTCACTTGTCATTTATAGATATGCACAAACATACAAACATAAAACACATACATTTTAGGCAAATGATTTGTATCTTTCTTTTCTAGAGATTTGGGTTGGCCTGAAAAGTATGTTTTTTATTTTTGTACACATATGGTCCTTTTCCTCTAGCTCCATATGCATCACATCTTGCGCTCCATTTATCTCGAACCTAGATATTGATGGAGACAGGTAGGGATGATGATTTCCCACACGTTCTCAATTCTCTCTTTCAAGGTATGGTCAGCTATCTCTGTTGTCGTGGTTGTTGTTGCTTCTGCAGCTGCATTTCTATATCCAAGTCTTCAGTCTGGGATTCCCTTCTCCTTCGCTGCTGGGATGTACTGGAGTCCTCACAATATGTTCCACGGTACGACAGGACGCGTCTGTGACATACTGCTATGAGTGTCATTGATTGTCTACTATTGTCACATCGTACTGGCTGTTCAAATGTTCCATCCTCTTTTCTTTCTCCTACTTCATCGTCTCCTCTACCACATCTTCTCCAATATTGTACGCCTGGTTTATTTGACAATTTCCATTGCCTCATGGACCTCTAGACAGCCTCTTGTCTGGATAGAGCTGTTTAACTTGCTCCAGGAGGCAATATACATAGTGCAGGTGCACAAGAGTTTGATTAAGTTTTATGGCCGTATTTCCGCTCATTTGTATCGATTTTATCGATTTTGTCAATTCAACGATGACTGACGATTTATATCGTAAAAGCACGGACATGGATGACAAGATCCGGGCGATTCAGTACGTGAATGAAAAAGAAAACATTTAAAATCTAAAGAAAATCTACAGAACAAATGTGAAATAGCACGTGAACAAACTTTTTGTTTTCATCCAAGCAACAAGACAATACCATTTCTTTTCCTAAATCAACGTTTTTAATAACAATAAAGAGCTTCTCTTTCATTAAAACAGGAATACAATTTGACACATTAAACATGAACGTATTTACAAGGTTGACAACGTTGTGAAGTCAGATTCAACTTACGATGATCTAAGACATTGTCAATTTGTTATCGATTCACACTCTTCTATTCTGAGCTAAAGAAAATATATAATTGTTTCTAGAGAACACAGGACCAACACAAATCACTAAATGATCTAAGTGAAATCCATGACTTCGTTGAGGGAGACAATACAATCACTTCAATCTGATCCTTGTAATGCAACATTAATGGATTGAATAGATACAGCATTTCGTTGCATAAAGTCAATGATGTCGTCTTTCAAAGGAGGTAATCCATAAGATAAAAAATAATCCCGACAGTGATCTTTGGGAAGTAGACGTCTGTGTTTCTGATCGACGATTGTCATCTGTATTGATGCGGCTTGAACATCATTAAGTTTGCGATGGGGAAGTTTATCTTTAGCACACACCTCTGGATCACAGAAAGCCGTGTACGAACTGAGACAGAATGTAATGAAGTACGCAGGTAGCCATTGTTTCTTATTCTTCTTTGGTTTTTGTTTCCATAGTTAATGATAAACCATTAATTTACAACTGTCGTTTCCTTGAAAATATCTGTCAATAAGGTCGACCATCTAATAGTCTCCATGCTCAGTGCATTTCTTCTCCATTGAAGTTAGTGGAGATAAGCAATGGTCACGCAAGTCTTTGTACCTTTTTGTTCTCTTCTGAGATGATGGTCAGTGCCTCTTCCAGATACTCTTCCAAATTTACTTCTTGATTCTTCATCTAATATTTGTCGTGATGTTTCTTACTAGAATGACTGATTTGACGTGGGTAACATTGTTTCATGGCTAATCCTATGAATGTTTCAGCCAAATAACAAGCGAAACTGGAGACTATATGTTCTTCTTGTTCTCGTCATCTTCACAGTATGACTGTATTTATGTCTTCCAGTTCTGGGTAAAAAAGGAAACAACAAATCCTCATCGTCTACTATCATAGGTTTATTGTATTCCATCTTTTCGTTGTTCTTCTGATGGTCAATGATCTGGGTTACAGAGAAAGTCCTCGTCCCTTGGCTTATGGTTTCCGTTTAGAAATGTGTGATCGTTTTATTACAGCAGATAATTGAAGTTGAATGTGACTATGTTACATGTTTCACAAGAGACGTAAGTGTTACAGAGAGTCATTTGAAAGTAAATTTCCAACAAGACTACTGACTACACCATTCGAGATAAAGTCTCAATCCCTGCTATGTCTGTCAAGAGAAAGGACATTGTGCCCCAGAATGTCCATATTGTCAAAGAAAATGAAGCACGGGAGAAAGGAGGGACAGATGTAAAATTATCTGTTATTGTTGTCCATAAAAATGGCACTGAGCAGATGTGTGTCCTAAGAGAATAGAGAGCAAGGCTAAGGATCATTTCGAAGCAGAAATAGACGAAGAAAAACCCATTCCAGTAAAGAAATTCAAGTTGGCAAGAAAAACAGATGAGGAAAAACCCATTCCAGTAAAGAAATTTACGTTGGCAGGACGAGAAAAAGAAGAACCCATTCAAGTAAAGAAATTCAAGTTGGCAAGACAAGGAAAAGAAAAAACCATTCCAGTAAAGAAATTCCCGTTAACAAGACAAGCAAAATAAGAACCCATTCCAGTAAAGAAATTCACGTTAGCAAGACAATCACACGAAGAACTAATTCAAGTAAAGAAATTCCAGTTGGCAAGACAAGCAGAAGAGGAAGAACCCATTTCAATAAAGAAATTCACGCTGGCAAGACAAGCAAAAGGAGAAGAATCGATTCCAATAAAGAAATTTACGCTGGCAACAAGACAAGCAAAAGGAGAAGAACCGATTCTAATAAAGAAATTCACGCTGGCAAGACAAGCAAAAGGATAAGAACCCATTCCAATAAAGAAATTTCCGTTGGCATATAAGCAGAAGAGGAAGAACCTATTCCAGTGAAGATATGTGAATGAGAGAGTGGAAAAGGGTAGAATTCTGTGATGTATTTTGAAATTTCGTTGTGTTTATAATTCAAGAGAAAACTTAAATGAACTTTTCTCTTAATTTATTCTTTTGGTATGGATAAAATATTCGAACACAATTTCGCAGACATATAAGAAATACAAACTTTAGTGTAGCAAATGTGGGTCTTGGAGAGTAAATGCGGCGTGTTGGAAAGTAGATGGTCTTTGGTTATTAAATAAACAACAAAATGATCGACTTATAAATTCAGACGCGCATGTGGCTCCTGAGTCCAAATTCCGATGCACACAGGTGGTTGCAGGTGGGGCATGGGACACCGGTGGTTGGTGGTATTTGTGATACAGTTCTGTGACGTCTCTCCCGAGTTGCAGCAATACGCTGGCGGCGGTCATCCTCAAAGGTGGAACAGGCTTTTCTGGTCAGCGCTCGCCAATGGCTTCTGTCTAAGGCAGCGAGCTCGAGCTGGCGGGGTTGGAGGTCTGTCCATTTTGATGTTCATCTTGAGGTTGTCTTTGTACCTCTTATGAGGGCGACCTTGGTTTCGGCTTCCCTGGGCTAGCTCGCCATAGAACAACTGTTTTGGGATTCTGCTTTGATCCATGCGGATGACATGGCCAGTCCAACGAAGCTGGGCCTGGATTAGTTTGGCTTCGATGCTTGTTGTGTTGGCTCTGTCAAGGACTTCCTGGTTGGTGATTCAGTCCTGCCACTTGATCCGCATAATGGATCTCAGGGAGCTCTGGTGGAATTGTTGCAACTGACTGATATGTCTTCGGTAGAGTGTCCACGTTTCACAGCCATACAAGAGAGACGTGAGGACAACTGCATTGTACACTTTCATCTTTGTTGACAGGCGCATGCCCTTGTGCTGCAAAACCTTGGTTCGAAGTCGTCCGAGTGCTTGACTGGCTTTTTGGATCCTCGCAGTGATTTCTTTGTCCAGGGAGCCGTCACTAGATATTGTGCTGCCAAGGTATTTGAAACTGTCCACATTCTTCAGCTGCGTATCGCCAATGGTGATACAGGGTTGTGAGGGGACAGTGGTTGGGGCGGGCTGGAAGAGGACTTCTATCTTTCCTAGGCCGATTGTGAGTCCAAATAAGTTGGAGGCTTCAGAGAATCTGTCCATAATTGCCTGTAGGTGAATCTCTTCATGGGCCATGAGGGCACAGTCATCTGCAAAGAGTGCTTCAATGATGAGTCTTTCTAGCGTCTTTGTGTTTGCAGCTAGGCGACGGATCAAACACTGATCCATCCAGGCGATACCTAATGTAGATGCCAATGTCAAGGTCACGGATGGCATGGAACAGTACCTGTGCGAAGAAGAGGTTGAAGAATATCGGAGCAAGTACACAGCCCTGTTTGACACCATTAGATATTGGGAATTTCTCAGAGGGTTCACCGTCTGAGAGAATCTCTCCAGTCATGTCAACGTGGAGGAGCCGAATGAGGTTGTTAAACTTCTGAGGACAACCAAGTTTCTTGAGTACTACCCACAGTGCGTCTCTGTTGACTGTATCAAAAGCCTTTGTCAGGTCCACGAAGACAGCATACAGATTCATGTTCTGCTCAAGGCACTTCTCTTGGACTTGTCTCACTGCGAAGATCATGTCAGCGGTGCTGCTGTCTGGGCGAAAACCACACTGAGACTCGGGGAGGTTATCTTCTGACACTGCCGCAATAAGCCTGTTGAGGATGATGCGAGCAAGTATTTTGCCAGCTATGGACAGCAAGGAGATGTCTCTGTAGTTACTGCAGTCCACACGTGTGCCTTTATTTTTATAGACGGTCATGATTGATGCGTCCCTGAGGTCGTTTGGCATCTCTTCTTCCGTCCAAATGCTGATTAGCACATCGTGGAATGCCTCCACAGTCTGTTCACTGAGAGCCTTGTACACCTCTGCTGGGATACCAGCCTTTCCATGTGCACTGCCACAGTTAATTTGTTTAATGGCCTTCCTCAACTCCTCCATCGTTGGTGGAATATCCAGTTGGTCGTGCGTTGGCTGCTGAGGTATTTTGTCAAGAACAGATTGGCTGACCGATGAGGGCATGTTTAGGAGCTGACTAAAGTGTTCTTTCCATCTTTCCTTAATGCCATTCTTGTCCTGGATCAATGTAATGCCATCTTCAGCGAGCAAGGGCGCAGAGCTGGACTTTGCGTGGCTGAAGATTGACCCGATGGCGTTATAGAACTCTTTGGAGTTGCTAGTGTCAGCATAGCTTTGCACTTCATCAGCTTTCTTTTCCCACCAATGGTCAATGGAAAAAAGAAGTACATAAACATCACAGTTAAACGATTAAAAGTTATGCATGAAAAATGTAATAAAATAACTACAAAACATATAATGTCCTGTCTGGGTAATAAATGAAATCACACTCGAGATGAAAAGAGAAGTCATTGTTAAAACTGAATCTGAAATTGACTTAATTTTAGGAAAGCTGAAAAACAAACGCATTGTAAAAGCGTACAAGCTAGTATGCAAGATCTGGGACAATATAATGGTAATGAAAATCACACAGACGTGGATGCAAGCAAGAGAACACTTAAACTTACGTATAGCAGCCGTTTACTCAAATACTTAATAACATATGGATTTATATCTGGACAAGATAGTTATCTGGTTCAATGTAACGCATGTATGCAATCCTTAGACCCATATAACTGCTACCAAATGAATCACGCACCTTCCACTTGTCTGTTGATATACAAATTTAAAGTATTTGCTTTCACACATTTTTCATTTGCTACATAGTTCAATATAAACTACATACATAATATAACTACACACAAGATATAAGCCACACACAAAATATAACTAAACGCATAATATAAACTACACACAAAATATAAAATACACATATAAATGGTGCAATAATGCAGAATGCATGTGCGCAAATCACAATCATTTGTTGAAACATATTTTATTGTCATACAATGATACAGCGGTACAATGGGGTTGGGCACAGCTTAAACTAACCTGTCCTTAATATTGCAAGTATTACAACATATCTCAACTTGACAACATTGATTGATAATGAAACTTGATTGAAGAGAAGAGAAGAGGGTAAAATGACATAATTAGATATTTGAGTAAGTTATTGAAATGGTCTGGTATCGGTTATATATTTGTATAAATGTTGTGCAATATTTTTCATATGCATCACATTTACCCCAAAGCTGTTGATCTAATGGATATGGCACTGAGATTATTTTCACATCAACTCCGTTAGTTGCTGACTATACTTGGGACAGAACACGAAGAAATGAATGATGGATTCAATCCCACCGTAGGAACAAAAAGGGGTGTCAATAAGCTGAACACGATAAAAACAAAGATTTTAATGAGCTTGCATTGAGCTTAATTTAGTATGGAGAATATGTAGGGTTCGATGACTAAATCTAACCATTTTACTAGATACAATATGCGGACACACTTTTTTAAAGCACTGTAATACATGCTACATTGAGTATGCTGTTCAAGGTTGTTCCACAAAACCACTGTTGAGGGTATAAAACATGATTTGGTAGAATTTAACCTGAAATTATAAATGACTAAATTATGTGAACGTCGAGGATATACTTTGTTTGTTTGGACACTGGGGGAGGGAGTAATTCGGTGAGATAGTTCGGAGTTTAATGTTGTAGAGTGTTAATCATTTTTGTGTCTTTCGTTTTGTCTGCAGACGTTCCCCACACTGTTTCAAAATAGAGAGATTGCCTACTAGTGTATTTAGGAAGTTCTGTAACTATTCTAGTCGCTTCAATCTGTAGTATTTCCAGCTTTTCTGAATCGATCCACGAACATCCTCCCCAGACTGTTATGGCATATTCCACGATGGGCCTGATAGAAGTTATATATAGTTTTGATCAAATTTGCCTGCTACATTTCTATTTTAGTTTTCGATAATTGACTATTCGAGATAAAGCAGTTTTTAAAATGGTATCAATGTGACAACTCAATTTGATATTAGAAGATAGTTGTAATTCAAGATGGCGATCAGAATCCACATGCTTATGATCAGTATTTTTAAGCAATTTCAGGAATATTTGTTATGTTCATGTTAATGAAATATATAGCCACTGGATGTGTTTCTGGGCTGAACTTTAAGAGTCATTGCTTGAACTATTTATGGAGTTTAAATAGATCGTTTATTTATGACAAGGTCTAATTCAGCATCATAAAGGGATGCATAAAGCAGAGATGAGTCATCTGCAAGGAGACGGTTAAGAGAGTTCATACGATTGGCAATAGTGTATACATAAATTAGAAACAAGAGAGGCACAAAGGCTGCCACCAACCCAAGCCGATCACCACCAACAATATCAATACAAATAAAATTTATTTAAATACTGACCACTTCAGAATATGAACCTTGTCTTGAAATTTTTAATGCTCAATTCAGACGGGTATTTCAAAAATATTTAGCGTGACACTTTATTACAATGAGACATATTTCGCCACATACAAATCATTACATATTTTAATAGTTACACTTAAAATTTTGACGATGATGACTCTTTGTAAAATGCAGATTACAGTCTGATATGAGATATGGACTGAAATCAGCTAGAATAGGCAAAGTGGGTGGCAACAGCGGGTTGTGGAATTTTGTTTTTTCATTTGGTTGATAAAACGTTTTGACAAAATATATAATATTAGTATATAAATATTAGTTTTAGGGGTTTTTTCCAGACGCTAAAACTTCTGTGTGAATGTAAAATACATGTATCCGATGATAAATAACAATATTATTGAAGTATTGAGTTGAAACGTTTTGTTTCGAATTTGAATGGCAACAATTTTGCAATTCCCCCGTGATATACCGTTAAACAAATACTGACTGGACAATGGATCAAACGAGTACACTCGATATTATAGGAAAATACGCCTGATCTTTTTAATAGTTTCTGCCAATCACAATTCTAGTTTTGATGCGGGTACTACTGAATACTAGAGAGCACTGTCAGCTGATGAATGAAATAGGTGAACCTAGGGGCTAAACGTACTTCCTTCTTGCAAGATAGCATAGATGACGTACTAGTTACATTTAATCAAATATAAGGTCTTATGTAATGTATTTTACGTTCATTTGTACAAAGTTAATGGAATCATTAATTTTAGGATAGCATTTTTAGTTCTCTGATGATGATATTAGGACCAAATTTCAATAATGTAACATATTCAAAAGCAAAACCGAATATTGCTGTTGAAAGTGCGTTTTTACCGAGTAAGATGGTTCTAGAAACAGACAGTATTGTCAAATACAGCAATAATTTACAGAAATCCAGGAAGTCGTTTAAAATGCGGTCAAATCCTAACATTAGTATACAAGGAACAATATGTTTAAAGCTGATTAGCAGTCTATAACAGTACGACAAGACATTGTAAAGGAAACAGTACGACAAGACATTGTAAAGGAAACAGTACGACAAGACATTGTAAAGGAAACAAAAGACATTGTGAGTATAAAATATGCATAGAAGAAAGACTATAATAAATATATTTCTGCTGTCACATCTTCCAGGGCGAGCTAGGCTCTGTCGCGAGTTTACAAGAACGTTCAAATTTCACTTTGGTATAGGTTTTCTGTAGCATGACAGCATATACCAATTTAGAAACAAACAAACGAAAATTATCCTTCAGATAAATAAGCAATCATTTGCATTGATACCAATAGTTTAATTTTACTTTATGAAAAATGTTATGAAACTTAAACTCTTTTAGATGCTTTGTTTACACCCTTGTTAAAAAAAAAATGCACAAACATGAATGCAAAAGCAAGTGAAATAACATATTTAGCAAGTATAGAAACAATATGCTCAACACTCCAAGCCAACCAGTTCATCACAATACCCCTAATTCCAGACTACTAATAATTCCACACTACCCATAATTCCAGACTAATAATAATTTCACACTACCCATAATTCCAGACTACTAACAATTCCACACTACCCATAATTCCACACTACCCATAATTCCAGACAATGCTACTGCTGCCTTGTTAGATAGCTGGAAAAAATTGTCGGCAATATTCATGAATTTAATTTTTTTTTCAAACATTATTCATTGGAGTGGGGGCTGAGGTGGAAGTGGTGTCGGAGCAACAAAATAAAAAAGAACACTTTTTATACTATCAACTAGAGTCAGTGAAACTGTTCATATTATCATTGCTATAGCTGTAGCTATATAATTATTGTTACTTCTTTTCTTTCGTCATTAGTTTTTGTCATTTTATGAGCGGGAGTGTACTTATTAACATTTGTTTCCTCTTATTAAATTTGCAAATGCTTTTTAACATGTAGATAGTTGCAATTTTCAAACTCATAATTTTAAGTTTATTTTGCAATATATTATTCACTGTGGTATGTTTCTAGCTTAATTTTTCGTTGAAGTATTTTATGTGCTTGAGATGAAGACCTTATACTTTTAGGAGAGAACATCAATAATTTATGCATATCCACCTATTTCTTTTTCTTCTAATGTAAATAACCTTCAGACAGTTTATACTCTCTTAGATTCATCTTCATTGGACGACACCTTACTGAGAGCTTTGTCGCAATTACCATTTTATTCACTCAGACCTTCATTTCCTTTTGTTAGTTCACTAATAAATTAATTTCGTCAGTGCGATTTTCTTCCATTAATGGCATATTGTATTTGTTGCCTTTGCGCAACCGTAAATTCAAGTGGGTCGTAAGACTCTCTCTCTCTCTCTCTCTCTCTCCCTCTCTCATCCATTTTTATCTGCGTCTCTTAGACTATTTAATCTATCATGAAATGCATATGCGGGTTCTAGATCTCTTCTTCAGCAGCTTATTTTTTCAAATAAAGAGACATGTTTTTAGTGTTCTCTCTATAGGCGATAAAAGAATTTAAATCAAGTGCATCACATGAATCTCTTTGCATACATCTTAAATAATTCCTTGCATAGTTAAAATCTACTTTAAACCAGATATTATATATAACTTATCTGATGTGTGGCTTTTTTTGTATTTATTCAAACATTATACTTGTTACCTCTTCGAAACGTCCTTTATTTGCGTTGCTAAACTACCAGCGTTTTACACATTGTATGTATTGGTCTGGTAGTATCATCATCATCATCATCATCATCATCATCAACGTATACTTAATCTTCTTGTTCTTTTACTTAAAAATCTGCACAAGCCCCAGAAATAGCGGGGTCTGGTGGGGTGGGGTTAATAGCGACAAAATAGGTTGGTCACAACTTGAAGAGATTTGGAAGAAATGGACAAAAACCAAATAAAGAACGCAGCTAAAATTTCCCAATCATTGTTAGATATCATAATTGACGCTATGGCGTCTATAATTATCATATTTCTTCCAATCCAAAACTTGGACAGTTTGCAAAATAACTGAAATATGATTAGATATCATCAAACAGAATTTGATACTACGCCTGCCGTTTGCCGTTTTTGATAAGTTTGCGTAAATATGCAGTTAATGTTAGTTTGACAATATTAAAAAAGTGTCTAAATTTTGAAAGGCAATAGAAGAAAAAAAAAAGAATTTACAAACGTCTTTACTTGATGCAGCAATTGTTTTGATGACAATAGTACCTGCATATCATACACTGAAGTCTCAAATGAACACATAATAGGCACACTTGTTCTGAATCTTCTAAATGGTTCGGCTTCGATCTTGAATTTGTTTTAGATCTTTCTTCAAAAGCGTTTTAGCATATTAGACCTGTTTTGGTTGCTGATATATATCTAGTGTTTGGCAAGTAAATGCATATCCCATGTTAATCTTGTCAAAAGAAGCACATGTTATGACATTATCCTTGTCTAAGTCTTAATCGCTGGCTAGTTCTGGTTTAGTTCACCTTAGCTACTGTCGGTAGAAGTTAATATATGGAATGTCGAGTATTTTGAAAGTTGCATTCAAGTCAATGTTTTCTTAATTGCTTTTAAAATTATACTTCCTTTTATAGTAATTAATCTGACTTTTTTCACTTTGGTACCTTTGTCACCTGTATTCATGATAGTAATATCAGTTTTAACGTTTCCACTTTATTTTGCTCTATTTTAAAAGGTTTCAATAAGCACTAGCTATCTAGAACTCTGTCATTTTTGTTATTCCTGTTCGTCTTGCGTTTTGGATATAACATTGTATCTTGTTTTTATCTTGTTACCTTTAAAGTTATTTGTCACTATCTGTAAGTAACAATATGTCTTCTTACTTCTAACCTTTTAAAAATCCTGAAATCACGTTTAGTTAACTTTTCAAATTCCATTAAAAGACAGTGAATAAAAGACGCAATATGAATATTAGGTGAGTGAAGAACCTGAAAAGGTAACTTTATAAAAACCAAAAGACTGATGTACACTTGACACTGGTGGGCAACTTAGTAAATGTTCACATGAATTCGTAAACAAAGAGATCAATGAGGAGTTAATCCTGGTAGGATACTTGGTAAAAGTTCACATGAATTTAAAAAAGATCCACGTGGAGTTGGATTTGGTTGGCTACTTGGTAAATGTTTGCATGAATTTACAAAAGTACTAAATCTGACTGTTTCAAGAAAAAACGGGTGCCTGAAAAATCACAAGATGCTAAACAAAATGAAACAAATTCAAATAGCTACAACTATTATTTTATAGGGGTTGTTTTAGTAGGTGCTGTTCCTGTTTTGCCATCTTGTTCATTAGCTCAAAAAGTAAAATTGTTTCTTAGACACAGCGCAGAAATCTATCCAATATTAGCAGACTTTGCAAGACTTAAATAGCAAGCAATCGGTATCCATTGAATCTGACACAATTTGTAGGTTCTGAAAGCTGAAAGGTCAAACATTTTTCTTGACGAAATCAATAAAAGCAAGCAATTATTACAGTAGCGAAAATTCATATTTACTATAGCGTTTGCCCGCATTATTTTCACAAAGGCTATTCTTCATGCGATGTTAATGATATTACAGAAAATTAAAAAGGGTACATTAACAGATTTGACATCAACATCAAAGATGAAAATGAAAAAATGAGACTGTAACTTATATTTTCCATTCAAAGTCTATGACAGAGATCTTGTTGCTGTAACTTAATTAATATTCCTATAAGTACCATTTGTTATCACCATGAATGTTTTTACCATGTACAAATCTGATTCTGGTTCTGTACAAGCAGCTGAAAGTTACAAAAATATTTGAAATTTTTATTTGGTAGGCTACACGAAAACTTGTTTTACGCAAGAGTATAAAGCTAAATAAATAAATACTCATGCATATGCATTCACCAGCATGTACAAGCTTTCATCTAAGTAGCAGTTAACCTCCATAACCGCCAATCGTTTAAAGTACACCCAGTCCCTTGACGTTTTCTTGAAGCTCCAGCCCCCACCCCCATCCACCCGTTGCATAACAGAAAGAAATATGATACTGGATTACAGAGTGGAAACGTTTGTCTTTCTGAATGAAGTAAAATACCACCTATATTAAAGTATATTTTGAAACTACAGTAAAGGTGACTCGGGTTGCTGAGTGGTCTAAGGCGCTCTCTATTACAGATTACTCACACATCTCGTCTCATTCCGCTAGGTTCGATTCTCGGCAGGACAAAACCTAAGTGGATATGTGAGAAAGATTGCCAGTAGTTTTCCTATCATGTACTGAAAATTGGCGTTAAACTCAACAACCAACCAGCCATTAAAATTAAAGTAAACTTAAGAAATCATAGGCTGTTTGTGGAATCACATTTTATAAAGCTTCTAAATTTTCCTTCATCAACTATCGAACGGGGCAGAATTAAATCAATCTAAGACATATTGATCTCATTCATAATTCGTATTTTGTAATGTTTGCATATTCTAGTATCAAGTGTTAAAGTGGAGTTTCTATCCTAGATATGTACTCTATACCTCTGAGTTTGCAGGTATCGTACTACAGACATACAAATCAGCAGAACAGTTTTAAAAAAAATCAACAATACGTTTTTGTTTATTTATTCGAGTATTTATTCAAATAAAGATACTGGCATGATAAGATATGAAATTAAACATTATTTATTGCATGATATATAATGTCACATAATCAAGTTTTGTTATACGTTACTTACAGCATGAAATACAAAAAGCAGATATACAACCTTCATAAACATGTAGCATAAAATGCATTTTTAATTGAACATTAATTAACATTATTAAAAATATATAGTGCATCAAGTATTTATGTATGTTAAACATTTCCACATACAACACTTGAAACAACCTTGCTGAAATATGTGAAATGCGATATTTTTTGTTAATTTTTTATCCCTAGTAAATAAAGCATGCATTATTCTGTGATATAATTGTAATATAATTTACATAAATTATTTAGTCTTTTCTAAACCGGATGCTACCTGAATACACAATGTATCCCAGTATCTTACTAAATCGGATGCTGCCTGAACACACATTGTATCCCAGTACCTTTCTAAATCGAATGACTGAATACAATGTATCCCAGTATCTTACTAAATCGGATGCTGCCTGAACACACATTCTATCCCAGTACCTTTCTAAATCGGAAGCTGCCTGAACACACAGTGTATCCCAGTATCTTTCTAAACCGGAAGCTGCCTGAACGCACATTGTATCCCAGTACCTTTCAAAATCGGATTCTGTCTGAATACAATGTATCCCATTACCTAACTAAATCGGATGATGACTGAATACAGTGTATCCCAGTATCTTACTAAATCGGATGGTGCCTGAACACACTGGGTATCCCGATACCTTTGACTCGGAGGATGTATAATGCGTTGCATTGTTACTCAAATTAGAAAACACCGTGAGATATTTCCTTCTCTCTCATGGGATTTCCGAACAGGCTCGAAACACCATTCGACTTGAAATAAATAAATCTAACATGCAACATTTCTTTGACAAATAATCACATTGAAATTATGGTTAAAATGTACTAAAAATATAATTATAGTCAACAAATATCAGCCCATAGTCACATGCTGACCTATATCTTCCTAATTTTGAACAGAAGACGCCAGCTACAATTACATATATTTTGTACAAAATCACACTATTTAAACTCAGTTCATTGAAACTTTTCAGCTTAATATAGAGTAAAGTCAGATAATCAATTGCTGCTGATTTCATACGTGACTTTAAAAATGGAGCAAGACATGTCTATTCTCGGTTACTGAAATTTGAAACGATACTTTAACATTTGAGCAAGACATTCCTTACTCTAATACTGCTGATTTCACACGATACTTTAACAATGGAGCAGAACATGTCTATACTCGGATACTGCTAATTTCATATGATACTTTAACATTTGAGCAAGACATATCTACACTCTGATATTACTAATTTCATACGATACTTTAACATTGGATCAAGTCGTGTCTATAGTAGAATACTGCTGATTTCATACGATGCTTTAATAATGGAGCAAGACATGTCTATACTCGGATACTGCTAATTTCATACGATAATTTAACATTGGTGCAAGACATCTCTCTTCTCGGATACGTCCGCTCCGTCGTTTTCTTCAGCATTCAATTCAAATCCTCTTAACAACTATAGTAATACATTCGTACTTTTGCTTGCTTTGTTCATTTGTAAGTATACATATAATAAAATATCGGTCAATGTGCGAAATGCCCAGATCTCTGCCTGAAATTTGATGCTACAAAACAAAATTGCCTATATCAACAGATGACTTGAAGCAACTCAATTCTCAGGTTTTAAAACCTTAAATAGCTCTTTCATTCTGCCACACGGAAAGTTACAGTACAGTAGCTACATGGACTGGAAATACTGCACGCACATACCTACACAAATACTTACATTCATAGCTAAGGACAAAAACATATGTTACGAATTTAAGGTTACTAAAATAGTAATTCACAAACCTTGTTAAAGCTTTATATACACAAAATAATACTGATATGACAAATTATGGATTTAACGAAGTAATTACATTTTTACTTTTAATAACTTTATTACTATTATTGTTTGACCTAATATGCAGAACAATCATCTGTCAGGTCTAAAATGGGTCGATTCAGTAACAACAAGTTTATTTTATAGTAAGAGTTGTAACAATACCGGTAATTGACGAAATATAATAAATGGTATGTACTCTTTCTTGATGAAAGCAGTGAAAATTATTTTGCATGCATTATCATTGCTTAGAAAGGATAATAGGGCCGACTTTCCTTGCAATTACAATGCAGACAACAAAAAAATCGAATTAACTCGTTGTTCTTTTGTCACTTACAAGACACTCACCTTTTCTCTAACATATTGCATGAAAATTTTATGCTGCATCTTGGTACCCTAAATAGTCGTTCTAATTTTATTGCCGTGTCTAAATATGAAAAAAAAAATGTTTAACAGAATACCAGCAACTTATTCACAACTTTCGATTTGCACTGCGCCTTTATCAAACCTTCCTATCTCTAAATGAGAGGAAACAACTAAGCTCAAGCAAAATGATGTTCTGTCGCTTCCTTTCTTTGTTGACTCTTTCCCTTCCGTGACACAGAGTTAGCATCCAGTAACCTTTGTTCATCCTCGCCGAGTGACATGGTAGAGGCACATACCGCTGTGTTGGGACGCTCAGACATCTAAAAAAATATAATTTTTCCGAAAGTAGGAAAATATCAATTCAAATATCAGTTATTTTAGATAAGGAAAGAAAACCCATGACTAATTATCAATTAATTATAAAAAAAAGGTCAAATGCAGGTTGAAATGTAGCTTAAGATACGCAACAATTTTTCAAGCATGTATGCTTGATATACAAAATTATTGAAATTTTTCTTGATTAGAACCAGTTGCGGATTATGGCATAATAGATAGTCGGAACAAAATAACTAGAATTAACACGTTGTGTCTCCAACTCACTCACTCCATAAAATGAACAGCAAATCAATTTTAAAAAATCAAAATAAGTTGCAAAACATTACTAGTTGTATTACTGCAGATGTTTACAATAAAGTTAGAACAAAAATATTATGATTATAAGAAATTACATTTTAGGCCAAAAAGTATTCAAGTCTAAACTACCTACGAAATGCTTTTGCTGGAAACATCAAATGGAAGCTCGAGAAAAAAAAATCATATAAAAATTCTTAAATGCATAATTTAACTCCGAAGAAACAATCCAGACGCAAGGATGATAAAAGTACAAAGAAGCCTTAGCGAGGGTCAATATAATGGTTACACTGGAACTGCAAATGTATGAAGCACATTGTTGTAACTGGGAATATATGAAGCACATTGTTGTAACTGGGAATATATGAAGTACATTGTTGTAACTGGGAATATATGAAGCACATTGTAACTGGCAATTTATGAGACACGTTGTCCTAAACGTTGTATTGTTTATATAAAATAGAAACATCTGAAAGCGCGTGTTGGTCATGCTTGATTTATTAGCATGGTATGCAAGCGCGCATCGATCATGCTTGCTTTAATAGCATAGTATGCAAGTGCGTAGTGATCATGCTTGCTTTGATAGCATAGTATGCAAGCGAGTGTTGATCATGCTTGCTTTAATGGCATAGTATGCAAGCACGTGTTGAAAGTATATACCCTAAACATTTTTTTTTAAATGTTGCACTCTGCTTGCTTTCTATATTACCACCAATAAGCTGCTAAAGAGATACTAAGCAAGACTGATTGTCATACTGGATAGGTTGTTTTGAAAAGAAGTGTTCAACAGCAACATATATTCGTTTTAAAAGATTGATGACAATTGGCCGAATCCCTTCAGTTTTGACAAAGAACGTTTGAAGGTTTAGGACTAAAATTAGATTGCTGTACATGCAACAGATCTGATTAAAACACAGGTAGGTTACTAGATGATGTAAATAAGAACATTAGGTCAGTAATTATTAAGACTTACAGGTAGGTTACTGGATGAAATAAGGCCAAAGGATCTTGATTCGGTCATGATCAAAACTGCAGTATATACTTGTATCTTGAAGATCTTAAAAGAGTTCGATGATGAGTGAGATTCATGTATATTAATGAGGTGTCATTGAATCTAACAGCTGACCTTGTACGTATTTTGGAGACCGTATTTCTGATCCGATTTTGATCAAAGCTGGAATATGCTCTAATTTCATAAAGTTCCATAATGAGCGAGATTCACGCATAGCAATGCATTAATCTAACATGTGACTGGTTGAGTTTTCTGCAACTTTGGAGGCCATATATTTCTAATCCCATTTTTTTCAAGCTTTATAGTATCAAAATCTTCAGTGAGCTCGAGAATAAACAAGATTCGATCATATTAATAAGCTAACCTTAAAGATTATGAGCCAGATCCATTGCTATTAATGACGTCATCTTGTATCTGATTGGCTGCTCTTGTCAATACTATATCAACTCTATTTATAATCAGAATCTTATACAGTTATACAACTACGTCATCTTATCTCATAAAGCTGAGTGATATGTTTGATTCTGAGCAAACAGTTATGCATATTTATGCGGTAATCTTGTATACCATTGGCTAAGTTTGGTAGATAGAGATAAGATTTGGATCGAATTTGCTCGAACTTTGTAAATATGCTTATTTCATTATTGCATTTCATAAGTTTTGTAATGTCTATTATATATTAATGAAACCATCCTGCCTCCGAATGGCTGAGCTTGATACCTATGTCAATGTAGATACTACGGTTGTCATTTGCATTTAAAACTTGGTAACACATCTTCAACATCGTGGATGAATTCAAATATAAGCAATATAGTATGCATATCATTTATGCCTTTATTTTGAAATAATTTTATCAACGTGGTATATAGTTTAGGAGATCGTTAACATAGGACAATGTTCTGACGTTTACTAAATAGCCTGTTTAGTGACGTGGTCAACAGGAAAGTTATGTGATGCATCTATATCTGGCATCAAGCCTCTTGTTCTATGTAGATGATTATTTTTTTCCTCTCACCCAACAACAGATATACAAATATGCTAGGTTTAGTTATTTTTGGGCATGGGTCAGGAAATGATAAATATGGTGGACAGTTTCAATTAAGTGAATGCAATACCTGTTGTTCTCGCTTTTCAATTCCGGAGTCTTGATGCGTGTTGTCCTCGTCCGATGATTCATTCGATAGCTGGAAAAAGAACGCATCTATGTAAAGACTAGCTATGATTTAATTTCCATACCAGAAGATCATAAATCTTACAAACTGAGTTTCAACTCGCCACCAAACAAAGGTGATTGTTGAAAAGTTAATGTCATTGGTGACTTCTTTTATGCAAAATCTAAAATCTAAACCTCAGTTTGGATAGTTTCATGATCACCAGACCATGTGAAATTTCATCTCAGTTCTAAACCTCAGTTTGGATAGTTTCATGATCACCAGACCATGTGAAATTTCATCTCAGATCTAAACCTCAGTTTGGATAGTTTCATGATCACCAGACCATGTGAAATTTCATCTCAGATCTAAACCTCAGTTTGGATAGTTTCATGATCACCAGACCATGTGAAATTTCATCTCAAATCTAAACCTCAGTTTGGATAGTTTCATGATCACCAGACCATGTGAAATTTCATCTCAAATCTAAACCTCAGTTTGGATAGTTTCATGATCACCAGACCATGTGAAATTTCATCTCTGGAGACCACGATCAGCTAGATTTGTGGGTATAATACACGTATGCTTCCATTGCCTCGCTACAAAACAAAATGTCTAAGTTCAAAAAGTTTAAAAAATATAAGAAATTGGAAAGATTACTATATAAATCTGCCTACGAAATTTCATTTGACTGCCCATAACAAGTTGTGTTCCCTTAACAGTGCCAATATTGTTTCCATCCAAAACGATATTTTCTAAAGAGAAAAAAATGTATTAAAGCATGTAAAATCGTTTTTCAAAGGCTTATAAACATTTGCACTTCATTTTTAATACGGATACAACTATGCCAGCAATATTTCATCCGTATTTTGCCTATAGAAAAATCTCCGTTCACCAAAAAGAACCGGAACAGTAAATGTAAAATAATAATACAATAAAACGTTTCT